>CM076578.1:1508625879-1509225879 GCA_034641835.2 Pinus albicaulis | reverse complement strand
TTTCCTGTACATCCCAAATCGGGACGACCAGCTTGATTTTTCATTATTTTCCTTTTAGTGTTACAACACATATATATACATGCCGAAGCATACATGAACCCTAATCCATTAACCCTGGATTAGAAAATAACCGTAGTTCCCTTGACCATATCTACAAAAATACTAGTGGCCGAAAACCATCGTACCCCAAAACCATGTGCAAACTCATGCACAAAACCATGGGCACGGACTACCCACCTGAAATTAAGGACCAAAAAAATTTTGCTGGGGCGTTGCCTCAGGCCCCGATAGGGGGGGCTACCCCCGCCCCTGTGACCCCTCGTTGCACCTAGCGCAAAGGGGGGGCTATCACCCCCCCTCTTACCCCCCCGTGCATGCTCAGTCATGGAAAGAATATAACACATACCCAAAATTCTCCCACTTGTTGTTTTCTTTCCGCAGGGGGCCATAGGAGAGCTTATTCATTGGCCCAATTCTTCAAAACCGATTGTTTCTCTACACCAAGAGAACTTTTGAGTGCTCACAGACTTTGTCAATGCATCTGCAACATTCTTCAAAGTGTCCACCTTTACCAACAACACCCTTTTAGCCTCAGCCATATCTCTGACAAAGTGATATTGAACATCAATGTGCTTTGACTTTGAATGATAAGCAGGTTTCTTAGCCAAGAAAATTGTACTTTGGCTATCACAGTCTATCCTTATAGCTTGTTGTACCAACCCCATAATTGAACACAATCTCTGCAACCAAACTGCTTCCTTGCTTGCATGAGTGGTTGCTATGTATTTTGCCACTACAGACTGTCTTTTGCTCATCCAACTAATTGCACCTCCAAATAGGCTAAACACATACCCACTTGTAGATCTTCTTTTGTCCAGATCTCTAGCCCAGTCTTCATAAAAAAAACCATGAATGTCCAAAATTCTTTCCAATCCTGGTCTTCCCTGGTAGCACAATCCATAATCACTAGTGCCATGTAAATATCTGAAAACCCGCTTCACTGCTGTCCAATGCTCCTTCCTTGGGTTTGACATAAACCTGCTTAATACTCCCACTGCATGTGCAATGTCTGGTCTAGTACAGACCATTGCATACATCAGGCTACCCACTGCACTTATATATGGAACACGGGACACATCCTCCTCTTCTTCTTATGTCTTGGGACATTGTTCAGCAGACAGCTTTACACCTACAGGAATAGGAACATTCACCGGTTTACTATCCTGCATATTGAACCTCTGTAATATAGTCTCGACATACTTCCTCTTTGCCCGATCTCTCTTAATTCCCATGCCCAAAATATAGTTTACAACACCAAGATCCTTCATGTCGAATTTGGAGAACAGTTGGGTCTTCAACTCTTGGATAATTTCTTTGTCATTTCGAATCAACAACATATCATCCACATAAAAGACCAAATAAATAACATGGTCACCAATTAATTTAATATAAACACAGTGATCCTCCTTGCTTCTGGTGAAGCCAAGTCCCTATATATAGGTATCAAATTTCTGATACGATATCCTTGGTGATTGTTTTAACCCATACAGAGACTTCTTCAACCTGCATACCAGTTCTTTCTTACCCTTCACCATAAAGCTTTCAGGTTGCTTCATGTAGATCTCCTCTTCTGGATCCCTTTGAAGAACTGTTGTCTTCACATCCATCTATTCTATCTCAAAATCAAATTCAGGAGCAACAGATAAAATTAATCTAATAGAAGTAACCTTGGCAACAGGAGAAAAAATATCACCAAAATCAATTCCCGGCACCTGGGAATAACCTTTTGCTACCAAATGATCTTTGTATTTCTACACCTTGCCTTCTACATTCATCTTCTTCTTAAACACCCATTTGTTCCTGATGGGCTTCCTTCCAGCCGACAACTCCACCAGATCCCATGCCTCATTTTTATGCAAGGATGCCATTTCATCAACCATGGCCTCCTTCGAGAGTTTTCCATCCTCTAAATCCACTGCCTCCCTGACAGTTCTGGGATCATCATCAATTATAGTTAAGAAAAAAACTGAACAGAAAGCAGATGGACTATACCTTTCTGGTTGCCTTCTTTCCCGAGTTGATCTTCTCAGAGCTGGAGTTTGTGGCTCTTCCTTTTCTGAGACTTCTTCTGTTATAGAGTATGATTCAACCTCCTTTAGCTCAAACTCTATCTTCTCAGGTTCCTTTGGTATGAGTTCATGTTTAACAACATCTTTCACCTCTCTAAACACCACATCTCAGATCTACACAACCTTCCTTCTTTCCGAGTTCCAAAGCTTGTAACCTTTTAAACCATCCCTATACCCAATAAAGATGCACCTTTCAGATTTATTATCCAACTTGGTCCTTTTCTGCTTTGGAACATGTACATATGCATCAAATCCAAATACCCTTAGATGTGAAAGAGAGGTTTTCTTACCAGTCCATACCTCATGTGGAGTCTTATCCTCCAACATTGATGAAGGTGATCTGTTAACCAGATAGCATGCAGTCTCCACTGCCTCTGCCCAGAATTCTTGTCCTAACTCGGTACCACTGAGCATGCTTCTTGCCTTTTCCATCAGTGCTCTGTTCATTCTTTCTGCAACTCCATTTTTCTGATGTGTGTATGGAGTAGTCTTCTACCGTGCTATACCACACTTCTGACAAAACTCTTCAAATTCCTTCCTGCAGAACTCCCCACCATTATCTGTCCTCAGCACCTTTATCTTCTTCTCTGTCTAGTTTTCCACCAGAGCCTTAAATTATTTAAATCTGTCAAAGACTTCAAATTTCTTCCTCAAGAAATATATCCATGTATTCCTTAATAATTCATCTATGAATGAAACATAGTAAACAGACTTTCCTAGTGATGGAACTGACATAGGTCCAAACACATCACTGTGCACAAGTTCTAATATCTTGTTCGCCCTCTTAGCACCAGAAGGAAAACTCACCCGATTCTGCTTCCCATATACACAATGTTCACAGAAATCGAGATCCAGAGAGCAATTAGACATACCTTCTACCATACCATTTCTATGCAGTATCCGAAGGCCCTTCTCTCCCATATGTCCAAGCCTTTGATGCCATAGCATGGTATTTTCTACAGAGACAACTAGGCTTACCACTCCACTTTCAGGAACCACAGAACTGTTACACCCATCAATAATAGTGCTACCTTGTAGCTTGCACAAAGTTCCAGTCCGAACTCCCCACATTAATACCAGTGCTCCCCGAGGCATCTTTCTAGAACACTGTTTTTACACTTGCATCATCCATCTTGCTTACAGAAATCAGATTTCTGGCCAATGCAGGAATATGTAGAACACCAGGAAGTGTTCTAATCCTTCCACCTTGTAGCTTTAGCTTGACCTTTCCACGTCCGACGATTCTGGATTTCCTATCATCTCCTAGGAAGACATCACCACCATCATATTTCTCATACTCGCGGAACCACTCCCTATGGGAAGTGAAGTGAAAGGATGCACCTGAGTCAATAAACCATGACTCATGATCTACATGTGTATTTGAAGAAGAAGCCAAATACACATCCCCACCTTCATCCGAGGTGGTTTTTGCCTCTGCAGAGGGAGCATCGTCAGATCCCTTTCCTTTCTCAGGAGCTTTAGATCTGTAGTCCCTTTTGTAGTGCCCTTCCTTTCTGCATTTCCAGCACACCTTTACAAACTTTCCAAGAGATTTAGATCTCCCTCTAGATTTAGATATCCCACTCGAAACCTTATTCTTGTTTCTGTTCTGGGATCTTCCTCATACAAATAAGGCATCTCCATTCTGACCCTCCATATTTCTCCATCTCATTTCCTCCAACAGCAAGGCTGAGACAATGTCATCAAAATTCAAGGTAGTTGTATTCCTACCTATTGCAATAACCAGACTGTCCCATGAGTCTGGTAGAGAACACAACAAACTGATGCACTTATCTTCATCTAATATTTTAATATCAACAGATGAAAACTGACTTACCACAATATTGAAGGCATTCAGATGCTCTGTCACCGAGTCTCCATCCTTCATCCTCAGGTTATACAGCTTTTTCCTCAGGAACAATTTATTCACCAGAGACTTAGATTGGTACAAAGTCCCTAGATTGTCCCAAAATTTCTTCGCCATAGCTTCCCCAGATACATTCAACAATACTGAATCTGAGACACACAATCGTATTGTGCTCTTTGCCTTCCGATCCAGCTTCTTCCAGTCTTCATCTGACATTGTCGTTGGTTTAGTACCCGGACCTACTGCGATCCACTGATCTTTATCCACCAGCAAATCCTCCATCTTAAGCTTCCACAAATCAAAACTCTGACCATTAAATTTCTCGATCTCTATCTTTCCGCCGCTCGCCATCCTCTTTCACCGCAAGAATTGATCATGAATCTCACTTTGAACAAGGTCTACCTCGACTCGAACAAAAAACCCTCGGCCCATAAGGCGTCACCTTGAAGCAGAAACAAATTTGATACCCGATTGTAGGTTTTAACCCTAAATAGAAATTATCTACACACGAATCTTACAACAAAAAATAAACAATAGTGAGAACATAAAACATAAAACAGATAAACACAGAGATTTTCCCCTGGATCCCAAATCGGGACGACCAGCTTGATTTTTCATTATATTCCTTTTAGTGTTACAACACATATATATACATGCCGAAGCATACATAAAACCTAATCCATTAACCCTAAGTCGAAACATACTTAGTACTTGCAACCGGATCTACAAAAAATACCAGGGTCAAAAACCATCATACCCAAGCCATGTGCAACTCATGCAAAAAACCACATGGGCGTAGACTGCTCATGCACAAAACCATGGTATGATAACTTGGTCGTGGAAAGAATTCATCTAACATTCGCAAGTTGGTTTTAGTACACAGAATCTCCTGTGATCACTAATCTTTATCATAACAAATCCTCCATCGCAGGCTTCCACAACTCGAGAAGCTCTGACCATTAAATTTATACGATCTCTGTCTTTCCTCCAAATGTATGTTCTTTCTGTAATAATTGATCCCGTGAATCTCCCCAGCGAATAGGGTCTACCATAAAGACTTAGAACAAAAAATATATTGTTGAGCATAGTGATCACCTTGAGCGAAAATAGCTCGATACCAAATGTAGGTTTTAACCCTAAACATAAATTATCTACACACGAATCTTATAGCAGAAAATAAACAATAGCGAGAGCATAAAACATAAAATAGATAAACATAGATATTTTCCCCTGGATCCCAAATCGGGACGACCAGCTTGATTTTTCATTATATTCCTTTTAGTGTTACAACACACATATATATACATGCCGAAGCATACATAAACCCCAATCCATAAACCCTGGATTAGAACATAATCGTAGTTCCCTTGACCGGATCTAAAAAAATACAAGTAAAAAGCATACAATGCCCCAAAACCATGTAAACTCATGCACGAGCCATGAGCATGGACTATACATATAAAACCATGGGTGCGTGTGAGTAAATGAAGAAAATATGTTACATACAACATTCATACCCATAGAGCTCGGGACCCATTTATTAATGTCATCTTGAAATCATGACAATTGACAAAGGCATAATTGTGGAAATGCAAATGGTTATGTGAACATTTAACTGCTGCCCACTACTGCAATTCATGGCATCTATCACGTCATAGGGGCTACATCAAAATTTTTAATGGTCAATTTTCAAATGTACCTTGATATAAAAATATAATAAAATATATATTCTAAGCATATGCAAAATATAAAATCGATATCAAGGTCAGAAATATTCTTGGTTACCTTTAAAAAAAAGTAAAATAAGATCAAATAAATAGCTTTAAACAAAATATCTTAACCATTAATTCCTAAGAATAAATAATTAACTATAAAATAATATAGCTTAACCCTTAACCCTAGCACATCCCCGATATGCTAAACAAGATCCAAAAAATCTTGACAACTAACCCAAGTCCCAAACCTGTATGTCATAAGTTGTGAAAATATTCCATCTAAGGCTTGAAACCTGCTTTGGGAATCACTAAGAAATTTCTCTTGATCACCGTCTTGTACAATTCTCTGGCACACTTTCCTGCTACATAATATTAATTTATAAAAAAAGAAGGAAACTTAATATTCGTCACTTTGTATAATGTCTCACAAATTTTCATATTTTTTTAAAATTTCCCACGTTCTTGTTATTCACCATGGATATGTGCACAACATGTGTCATCTCTAACTTGTCACAAGAAAAATTAGTTACATGTGGTCACTATACATGGAAATTAGAATTATAGAAGTAGAAAATATTGACAACATCCTTGACTAAGAAAATAACTTTAAGTACATAACATAACTGGTTAGAAAAATCCTTTTTACACAATGCATTTATAAAAATGCAAGTATTTTTTGAGTTTATGTTTATTTACACACGATTTAATCTACAAAGGGAAATATTGAAAATAAAGCAATACATTATAATTTTTATTTAATTTTGGCATGTTGTTCAAGCGCTATTGGAAATCGACTACGTATTTTGCAACACATTATAAATAATAAGGACAACCAACACTTCAACGATTATGGTTTCCCCTTCCCATCAAGCTCCCACACCTAGAATGAGTTTTCCCCTATCAAATAGATCAGGTTGTTGCCTTGTTCAGTCATGGATTCTCTATTTAGCGAAAGAGTAGCCTTACAACACCTATCCAGAATAGAAACTGCATAGAGCTTTGAATTTGTGCAAAATAGAGGATTTGCGTAGGACATCAAAGTGTAGATGAACAAACCTTCGACTTTCAATTGTGTTTGAACGAAGTCTCTTAATATTGTATGAAAATCTCCAAATGCTAAACATAAAGCAATGAAAATTGTTATAGATTGGAGATGTCATTTAGGGTCAACTGAAAATAGATGACATATTTTACAATATATCATAAATATGGAAAACAACCAATGCTCAAATGACCATGTTTTTTTCTCTTTGCAAATGTAAATTTCTTCACAAAAGCATTTTTTAATAGCTGTACAAAGATGCAACTCTTTTATGCGGTAGTAAACACGTTTCTATGGTTAATTTTTACACTATTTCTTATTTGGAACATTTACAAGAATAGATTTATGGAATAACAATTGCACATACATAATTATTTGATGAAATATTACGGTCTTAGCTAATACATAGCTAAGCAAAAAAATTTCATTATTTGCATTGAAGAATGTGCCAAATACGGAGTATGTTAGGGAGAATAAAGGTGAAAGAGAGACAATAAGAAATATGAAACAATATATTTATTTTTTTATTTGCACAATCTATCAACAGAAAAAAATATAACCAGTGTGTCAAAAATTAAAAATGAAAAACCGATATGTTAGTAGGAAAATGAACAAAATGAAATATATACGACACATCCCTAGATAAATCGTTATCTAGATAAATTGTTGCCTAGATTTTAAATTGTCTTGATTATTATTTAGATACACTATTATCTATATTTTTAATTTCCCCAATTAATTTGATGCAATATTCACGACATATAACTAGGGGAAGTGACAACAAGAAATTTGACGCAATCTATATCCGAATACGAAGGAATTATAATAATTTCTAAAATAATGACAATTGAATTTAAAGAAAACAACTGGAATTATTCCTGGATCAGATTTTAATCATCCTCATATTTATCTAGATACATTATTATCTAGCCTATATTTTTAATCATTGCAACACCTTCAATGCAATATTGACAACATACAACAAGCAGAACTGGAAATAAGCAGTCAAATGCAATATGTATCTGAATGCAACAGAGTTAACATAATTTCTATAATAATCATAATTGAAGTGAATGAAAATAATTGATGTTATCTATGAATCACATGCTGATAACAGAAGAAAACAATGCGGTCTACAGATCATGTATAATTTTCTATTTGAAAATTTCATTTAAGAGCGTGGAGTATTTTCTAATCTTTTGTTTCCTTACATCAAGTTAGTAGAGAAGAAAAATCCATAATTGGAACAAATAAAGTAGTGTAACAATAAAACGAGGAATGGGTAAATCCATGGAATTAGTTCAGAGAAAATTCAAAGGAATAACTAAAATGAATATGAATTTATATTGTTTAATGATGTGCTATTACCCAATTTCACTAGGATGCTCTAAAGATAATCCCTACGATTACTAGGAGGCCCTACTTGATCATTAATAGTATGTTTAGTGCTAGAAATATGGGAAAATGATGCACATATTCTTAATGGTGATATCATATGCCCATACTCTCAGCACATAACATTATAATAAAAAAAATGAACAATTTTATCAATGATCCATTAACATGTAATGGAAGTAAATTTTATGAAATTGAACCTGATAAATGATGAATAATGTTTATGTTAGTTAAAAGGAAATAGTGATGTTTCTTATTTAATGCTTATTAAAGTCCTTATAGAAATAAATTAATTTTTCTTATTTAAAAGAAAATAGTAATACTTCCTATTTAATGTTTATTAGTATTTTTGTATCCCTAACAAAACCTTTCCACACACTAAAATATATCTGCATGAAACTTTATTGCTAAGCACAAATATCAATGAACACCTCTTGCAGACCGAATGTAGTTTCCGCACTCTAGAATAATCAAATTGTTATATAATAAAGACTTTGTTGATCAATTAATTAAATGTTGTGTTCCTTCCAAAGTGAAAGCTATTTTTATGTTTTTCCTTGTGTAAATAAGCATATGTGCATAAATGTAGAATGCATCCATTGAGTTGAGGAAGCTTCCAATATTTCATCGTACTAACCTCTGCATTTCTCACAATCATAGACCTTCAACATAATTCATGCATGGTTGCACTCATAAATATTTTTTTTAATCACAAAATTACAATTAGCAATTACACCACATGTTGCAAAAGAAACGCCATAATGCAATAGCATAGGAAAGAGTAGCCTAGAAGAAATAATTTGTTGTAGAGAAGGAGCCATTGTGAAGGAATGAAAGGAAACTTTTTCTTCCATGGAAGCAGGTCGTGGAGGTTTCAAAGATATTGATGATAAGAGTTATCAACTAGAAAATTTTGTTATATATATTGAAATAGGAAATTTTGGGTGAAAAAATATATATAAACCAACATAATATGTTCACATATATAAAAAAAATTGCTATATATATTGAAATAGGAAATTGGGGTGAAAATCCTTTGGTGATTAATAATCCTCTGAAACAAGCATGGAATGAGCATGTAACTCAAATAAGATATTTTAAATACATTCCGGTACAACCTATCTAGCATAGATGTACATAAAGAGAATTTTTATTAAGAGAAATAGAGTTTACTCCAAGTTCATCTACATATCCTAGGGCTAATTTCATGCTTGTCAGAAATTGTATATTGTATATGAATAACAATAGTCTTGGTATACAAGAAAGTGAATGTCATTTTAATATGGAGACATTTTTTGAAGGAGATATTGTTCTTTATCTTATTGTTTATTTTCTTAACTCCAAACTTGATTTATTCTTTCTCTATATACATAAGAAAGAAAAAATACAAAGTAATTTCACAATTTTAAGGTATACTTTTATTATATTTTTAAGTATATAAATTCCCTTACCATTTAAGAAGCATCCTCAATTATTGTACCAACCAACTCGGCATCCAATCTAGACATCTTAGTTTATTCTAAATTTATCAAGTGTATAGAATTTTTAGGGTTGTGTTCTATGTTCACTAAGATTCCCATGATGTCCATCACTATGTATGGGGTTCATTGCAACCTTGGATATATTTTGTGAGTTGTTGTGATTTTTTTTCTCATGGCTAAAAATTATTTGTGTTGTCACCTAGCTATCATGATTCAAAATTTTTTTATGATCTCAGATCCTTATAGCATTAGATATACTTTGTGAGCTAATGTGATGTTTTGTTTGTCACAATGATTCAAAAATCAGTTATTATACCACACTATTGACTTTTTCATTGTCTGTCTTGTTTATGAACCCTTTAAAACAACCACATTTGATTTTACACTCTAATCTCCCCATCATGGGTGGGGGTTTCAAAAATTGGAGAGTAAATTGAGCGGTTATTGTTAGAAATTGTTATATAAGATGAGAAATTTTGATGGTCTGTAGAGAATACGAATGTCATAACAGGTATCTATTTTGAATTTTTAGTGTCTATGGCCACCATGCATCTAATAGGATCCATTTCAACTAAGAACGTCAATATATCACTTTGTGAATGGTAACTTGTGACATCCCTGGCCATTTTTTTTTAGTGTGGATCAGGTTACAAACTAATACTTTGTGAAATCTCTATCTATTTCCTTTTATTATGGATCATGTTATAAACTAGAATACACTCTCTCTTCAGAAGACTCTACAATATATATTGGATGAAGGGAAAGGTTATGATAAAACTTGTAAAATAATCCCTAAGGGTTATGTCAACTAACTCTATTTTTAATCACATAGTGCCAATTTTGTAAAAATATAATCTAGAGTAAGCACTGAGTGGGTTTTTTCTTTTGTAAGTTTTGTTTGAATTGAAAAATAAAAAATTATAAAAGCTAAAATTATGTAGTGAAAATCTTTGTTTAAAATTTCAGAATAAAAAGTTGAGTAATTTTGACATCATATAATATGAAATTTTTTTATGATTATAAAATAAAAACATGTAATATTTTTTAGCTACAATTAGGTAATTAAAGATATGTATATAGTTTTTTTTTTAATAGGAGAAATTTGATATTCATTAACAAAATAAATCGGAGAGTATGTATGTAGTTACAAGCTGTTATGTAGTTACAAACTATTACAATTAAGTAATTAAAGGTAAATTTAATGTTATTTAAGAAATGAGAATTATGAACATTCATCATTATTTCTCAAGATAAATCATATCCTGTGAAATAATCTAATAAACTATATTCCACATGAATACCATGGGTTGTTTTTATAGTCTATTGTTATTTTATTTTCTTATTTTTGTTTTTTATTTTATTTTGACCTAGTTAAAATGTTCATTACATTATGTCAATATTTTTATTTAATTTACTTTTATTTTTATTTTTGTGTAATTTTACATAGTCAAAATGTTAAACATGACATTACAACATTTCTATTATATACCTAAAATCAAGCTAAGTTATTAAAAAGAAAAATAAACTAACATTATAATATATATATATATATATACTCGTGGATCTAATGGCCTAAAACATTTCAATAGTCTAACATTTGATCCAATGGATCAGACATGGACACAATGGTAGCTAGGGAGGTTGTTTTCAAATAAGGTCAATACCATGGGCTATTTTTATAGTTTGTTATTATTTATTTTATTATTTTTGTTTTTTATTGTATTTTGACCTAGTTAAAATGTTAAACATGACATTACAACATGTCTATTATATATCTAAAATCAATCTAACTTATTAAAAAGAAAAAAGAAATATATATATATATATATATATATATATATACTTGTGGATTTAATGACCTAAAACATTTTGATCGTCTAACATTTGATCCAATGGCTCAGACATGGACACATTGGCACCTAGGGAAGTTGTTTTCAAATAAAAAATCCTTACGGCGTAAAAATTCCTTGTGTTCACGTTGAAACATATAAAAAAAAATTCTCCCCACTACTATGTTATTGAGTATTTCTGGGAAAATGAATGGGCAAAAGAGATAGTAATAAATTTGGTGCAATATGTTTATTTTTTCATTTGCACAATCTAGCACAAGTAAAAAATATATACCTAAATAGATTGTTATCTAGTTAAACTAGTATCTATATTTTAATCATCTTGATCATTATCTAGCTACATTGTTATCTAAATTTGTAATCACCATCGATGCAATATTGATGGCGTATGACCAGGGAAAATGACACTAAGAAATTTTAAGCATAATTCCTATAATAATGACAATTGAAATGAAAGAAAACAATGAAAATTATTCTCGAATCATACTTTAATTGTCCTCATCGTTATCTAGGTACACTATTATGTAGTCTATATTTTTAATCATCCCAACATCTTCAATGCAATATTGATGCCGTATAACCAAAATAAGTGACAGTTAGAAATATGATGGAATTTATATCCGAATATGAAATCATTATGATAATTTATAAAATAATAAAAATCAAATTGAAAGAAAACAACTGACATTATTCCAAAATCATTGTTGACAAAAAAAAAATGTTTTTTACTGAGACCACAAATTTGCCTAAAAATTGATTTTTCAACATACAACTATTGTTTTTGAAGAAAACTAACCATATGAGTGTTTATTTTTTTTTTTAATGGTGGAAATGAAATTAACACTATTAAAAACCTTTGGGGCACCCAAAATCCTGAAGTTTGATAGTTGTAGCAAAGATTTCCAAAAATATCTTCCAATTTTTTATCAAAATATTATGGAAATATTCACTATTTTATCATAGAAATTGTGACCTCATTAGGCTACTTAAAAAAAACGAGCATGGAAACAACCATTACAAATTATTGGGTATCAGAATGATACAACCGAAAAGCCTTTCATTGGCAAGAATTGCTACAAATTTCAGAGGTGGAACATGTATGCTATCCTTCTTGAACTGAACTAAAAATGATTTCACATACTTTCCACACATAAGTGTATCAATCTAGATTTAAAAATACTAATGATAAATCTAGTGTAATAATTGTCTATAGAAAATGGAATATCCTTTCAATCTGATAGAGCTATAAAACAATAAGCAAGAGAACAAACACAAAAAAAGAACTAAGTAGCACAACAATCAGACCAGGAATAGATAAAACCACGATATTAATTCAGAGAAGAGTTAAAGGAGTAGCTACAACGCACAAGAGCTTATATTGTTTGTCGGTTTGTTATAATCCAAAAGCACCAGGATACTCTAAAGAGAAGACCTACAATTACCAAGAGGCCCTACTTGATCCTAATGTTTTGTGATAGAAATATGGGCAAATTATTCACTTCCAACACACCAGAAATGACAATATGGCAATATTCTCATCACATAAAATTATAATCGGCAAAATGAACAATTTGGTAAATGGTTCATTAATATGTAACATTATAATCGATAAAATTAAAATTTTGGTTAATTATCCATCTTATTGATTGAATAAAAGTAAGTTTTACTAATTTTTACCTTATTAATGATGAATAGTTTCTATGTTATTTAAAAATGATTTCCTTATTTAACGTTTATTAATTTCCTTATTGAAATAAACTAATATTTTCTTATTTAAAAGAATATAGTAACGATTCTTATTTAATATTTATTAGACTTTGTGCATACATAGTGAAACCTCTCCATACATTGAAATATATCCACAAGAAACATTACTCCTAAGCATGAATGTCCACAAACACCACTTACACACCGAGTGCGGTTTTCACACTCTAGAAAATCAACTTCTTCTGAACTAAAGACTTTGCTGATCAATTAATTAAAGGTTGTGATATCTCCCCACTACTACGTTATTAGCTCACTTTATGAGGAAGTGTTGAAGTGTGAATGATATGAGTTTTTCGGCACCCCCGCATAATCAACTTCTTTATCCCTAAGAACTTTCTAATTGACTCATTAAAAAAATTTCTTTGATAATGAAAGCTCTCCAATTTTGTAAGATTTTTCTTTCCACACGGTTCTTCAACATTATTATTATTATTAAATATTATTGATAATATTTTAATTCTAGATATTTTTATTTATTTTACTAAAACTTGTACGAAATCTGTCTAAAACAAAAAAACCAAATCAAATATTTTATTATAGAAAATGAAAAATTAATTTCCATGCATGGAATTTATTTTTATTATTGATTTAGTTGTTATTTTTCTCTCGATAACTTTATCTCAAAATATTTTCGCAATTATGTATTGTCGGTAATGTTTTAATTCTAAATGTTTCTAAGTAATTTATTAAATGTTGTACAAAATGTGGAGAAAACTATGCAGAGTGAAATGTTTCTGAAACAAGAAAATCGAATCAAATCTTTTATTGTAGGAAATGCAAACTCGAAAAGACTTACATTAATGAATTTGTATTATAAATTTTTTTGTATATATGTAATAATAAAATGTGAAATTTCATTAAATTACGAATTAAAGTTATAAAGTTCCCTCTGCACCTTCATTCTCTCACACATATCTCATTCCGCGCACATCCTTGGATCTACATAGCTAAATATATAAAATTTTTAAATGAAAAATAGTTTAAAATTATTTTTTTGTCTCTGCCCCATTTATCGTGCACATTTCCCCTCATACACATAGTAAAATCTTCGCACAAGGAAAACTTCACAAAAGAAAACATAGTAATACTAATTGAAAATTTGTTCATAGTTAAATTAATTACATGTCAATGATATCATTTTCTTTTTGCACCTTCATTTTTTATCCCATGCATCATCTTCCACATGTCCTTCGAAAAATGAACATTTCGATTATGAAAAATAAAATCCAAAATTAAGGGAAAAGATAGAGGATTAAAATCAAGTAAAGTTAGATAGATGGTATATTTTCATTGCTAGAGCTATTCTGGAAACATAGAGTTAGCGATTAGAATCGTAATCTGCCAAGTTTATTAGTAAATGTAACACATATTGGAGTTTATGGAGCGATTATGAAGTTGTGTAACAAGATCTCAGTATATTTTTAGCTAGAACAACATGTTCTCCAGAATTTCTAATTTTTTTGGCCTTGAAGCATGCTAAAATTATTTAATTTGAAGCATGAGTCCATTTTTACCTTATAAATCAGGAAATGATGATACTCTAATTGAAGAACGAGCAATTATAATTGGAAAACAAAAGATTGATTTTTCGCATGGATAATATGGCTCATGCAGAGGATGTCTATATTGAGAAAGACACTAATGAAACAAATGATGATATCAAGGCCATTTACTAAGGTTCCCCCCTTCTTAGCTTCAGCCAGAAGTTAATGAATCCTCCATCTCCTTTTATGTTGAGGATATGTAGTAATTTAGATAGTTGTTATTGTTTTTTCTTTCTTCATTAATAAAAGAAATAGCTTTAGAATAGTTTCTATAACCCGATTATGAAATGTGTCAACCTTTCTTCGATTTTTTGAACATTATAACAAGTAATTTTGCACGAATTTGAAAATAGCAGAATTAATTTCCATGCATAAAATTTATCTTTATTATTAATTTAGCTGTTGTTTATTTCTCGGTATCTTAATTTTAAAATATTATCACAACTTATTTTCCCAAGTTGTCTATTTTCCTTTCCGGCTAACATAAGCATTTATTCGAGAAATCAATATACATGTCTCATATCTTGCAAAAACAAAGCTCTACACAATGAAACATAATAATAATAATAATAGAATAACATTAATTTCCCTATGCATCCCTTGCTCACTGAAAATACCTTGTCCTAATTTCATTCTTACTGAATTAAGTTTGAGATATAAAATATCATCATAGTAAAATCTCCACTCGATGAAACATAGTAATATTAAGTATTATTTTTTCTCGCATATACCCTGATTCAACCCTAATATGAATGCTCAGAGAAATAACACACTCTCAGAGCAGTCACAAAACCCCCCATTCTCTAACACATAACGTGCTTTCCATATTTTTCATCATCTCAATTTCTATCCTCAGATAAATAGAAAACTCATATACTTCTAATATAACACAAATGCATATGTACAACATTTCACAAAATGTTCATTGTGAAAAAAATATCTCACAGATTAACATTAATAGTTTAACATTAACTTCCCTATGCACCGCATGTTCTCTGGCACAAACCCCGACCTATGCATAGTAAAAGATCCGCCCAATGAAAATTAACAAAATTTATTATTATGTTCTCCCTTACATACCCTATCCTCTGCAACAATTCGTAGCTCTAAAATCAGAGTTCTACATAACTTCTTTCTTGAACATACTTCATCCTTCACATAGTAAATGCTCTGCAAAAGGAAATATTTTAACATTAATTTCATCCTTTTTGAATAAATCCCCTATGCACCCTTGTTCTCCCACACATACCCATATTTATGCACAACAAGGTTCCTTGTACGAGAAGCTTTTATTGTGAAAAGTACAGCTATATACACAATGAAAGCTTGAAAGCTTCCTTCACATAATGGAAAATCAATGTGTGGATATCTCCTTATGAAGAGTTTTTCGCAAAGTTTATTTATACATTAATAACTAAGGTGAAAATATTCTTGGTAAATGCATAAATCATTTAAAAATTGAGAAAAATTAAAAGTATCGTTTTTTAAAGGAGCTTGACATTATAGATGTTTTGCAATCACTATCATATTTGGCCCAATTTCCGAAGGCCAAAATTTCTCTATTGTGACACATAGGCATCCTAAGACTGACACTTTAAGGTTGGGCAAAACATCGTTTCCTATACCGTCACAATTCTGAAAATTCTATTAAATGTCAACATAGCGACACTAGACATAGCACGTGTCTTCATGTAGTCAAAATTACAATCAAGATATTTATTATCATTATTCTACTATCATGTGGAGACGTTGGTATTATGACATTGATGCCTTCCCAGAATGTGTCACCATACTGACGACCTGTCATTGCACTTGTCATCACACATCCGACTCTATTAGTTTTCTAGCGACCGAAACAACCGTGATAAGTGCCACAATATTCGTCGCTATTCCGACAACTGGCATAACATTGTTGTGATGGTTCGGCCATACGTGCGACGAAAACAACTACCAGAAGTGCCACCACAATCTTCATTGTTCCAAAACTGAGCATAACATTTGTGATGGTTGGGCTGTACCAGCGACTGAAATAACCATCAGTAGCACCACCTTATTTGTCGCAATTTCAATAGAAACAACCGTTGGAATTGCAATGTGACTCCTTCCGATAGAAAAAATCGTCAGAATTGTGACATGACTCCTATAAATTATTTTTGGTAGCAAAAGTAACCCTGAGATTATCATCCACTTTAAGAAGAAACTCACATTTGGCTTATGGCATGATAGCATTAGTTTGTAAAGGAGAAAGGAAGATGTACGACCTCCCAAGCGAGCTACGATGCAAGAAAACTATCTCAACTATCTTGCATCCTACCTAAGATCGCTTGGGAGGTCGTCCATTTGTGTTTCTCATTTATCAACTATTGGCATCATGCTAGACATGAAATTTTAGTTGCTTCCTAAAGTGGATGATCATCTCAGGCTTACTTCTACCCCTACGGAGGTATCTCCGGTAAGAATTTGATACCTTTTTTATAAGATCAAGGGCATGTTCATTTAACCAAATGACCTTTTAAAGCCCTTTGTTTGAATTATGTTTACTTTAAATATTTCACATGAACTTGAACAAATTATGGGTAGCACTACTTTACACTGAAACTTTTGCATGAAAACAACACTAAATATATTTATAAATTAAAAAATAGTTCATTTAGTTTGTTGAAAACCACATGGAACGAGATATGTTAATAATTATTATTTGGTTTTTGTGTTATAAATATCATCTAAATCAATATGGCGCAAATTGCATTCTTTAGTAAATATCTTTATTTTACTTTAAAATAATAAATCAGTATAGGAGGGAGTTCTTCAAACTGTTCTTGAGAAAGAGGATTTGATTTTCATTATTTACTTTGAACATCCCAATTAACTTATCATACATTTCCTTATATGTTACCAAATTAGAAATATAGGCAACCAAATTCTTTTGAATGAAATCAATGATAATACTTTTAGCTTTGACCTCACCTTTCTTGTACTTTGTATTTCCAGTAGTAGGCAAATTTGAAGAAGGCTCCACCACTTTTTCCTGCACATTTGACTTGGTTGAATAAAGATACATTGGAAAATTATATCTAGAATCAATGCAACTCCCACCCATAAGGTAGACATTAGTATTGCATATGAAGTAATTAGTGTTAGTGTTAATTCTAATCACAATAATAATAATAAAAACTCACTTTCGTTGTCAATTTCCTTAGATCTGCAGTTAGTGATAAGAATAAATGCTACAGGAATCCAGATCTATGTAGTTAAAGACATTAAAAAACAAATAAAAACAAGAGTTTCTCCATGCATCCAATGCACAAGACAATAATGTTTTTAAACATTTTTTTTATTTATGACACCTAAGAAGGGAACATAGAGAGATGTTACCAGTCCCCTTCAATGTGATGGGTTCTTGTACGTCCTCAGTGATTTAGATCTAAGATATCTCTCTCTCTTGCTGGTGTAGAAAACCCAGACAAAAATGGAACTTAAGGGGAGCTCACAAGCAAAAAGGTAGAAAAATATGACAATGTTGGAGGATCAAAGTCAGACCAAAAGTACAGATCCAAAGCGATCTTTAGGCAACAAAAGGTAGTGAATGAATGGGAAAACCCTTCTATTTATAACAAAACATTTCGTTAGTCTAGATATTGGTGCATAATTAAAATATTAATAGCCAAATCTAGATCCAACTTTTATGGAATATTTTATTATTTTTGTTGGAAGGAAAAAGAATTTGAATTTTGTCAAATCCCTTTATTTGTAAATAATAAGTAAATAAGTGATTTATTTATTATTTTCATAATTTGGTTGAGTAATAATTAAATAAATAATGATTTATTCAATTATTTATAAATGATTATTCAAATTTAACAAGGAATTTATTTAAATAATGTTTTAAATAATTATTCCTAGAAAATAATAAGATAAATAATGATTTATCTAATTAATTTTCATGTTTTGGGTTAAATATGACCAGGAATATTAATTAAACTATTGTTTAATTGATTATCCCTTGAGGAAAATCCAACAAATAAATATTTATTCAATTATTCCTCATGGGGTTTCCTGTTTAGACCATAAACAACTTAGTAAAGTATGGATTACTAAGTTATTTTTCAAAGTGAAGGAAAGTTTACTAGGGTAAAATTTGTCCTACATGGTGTACTTTGATCCATATAATAGTAACAGGTTAGATGAACAAAAATTGGTGTAACAGATTGTCCCCCAGCGTGCGAGCATTAGATCTAATCGTATGACCGAAGTACATTGTAATAACTCAATCACTAGACACCAAAGGGGGAGTCACAGAGAAAGAAATATAAGGTAGACTAAAGCACTAGAGGACAAGACCCTGAGGAGGTGAGACTTATAGGTGCGACAAATATATTTTATGAGTGAGTACCTGTTCTACATGAGGCAGGGGAGGTATACCTATACCTTCCGAGATAATAAAGTACAAAGAATAATGTGTCCAGTAAACAAGGGACTGGACTATATGGTACATGCTGGCATAAACATGGGCTAGAGAAAAACATGATAATGCATCCCACATACATACTCTTCTTCAGATAACAACCATGACTTATAGAATAATATATGAGTACATGAGATGTAAGTACAACCCAAGAGGCCCTGTAAAATAGGAAAGTGCTCTAAAAATCTGAATGATACATGAAAATTAAAAGGTGCTGCAAGCAGCTAAGGCCGGAACCATCAAATCTATGGAGTTGCATCCAAGGCTGTAATAGAGAGGTCATCCGAGCATGTATGGGGATACCTGAAGGGCCACCCCCTCATGAGGTTTGAAACATATCACACACACCCAGGAATCACCAGTACAATATGTTGCATCACTGAACCATCAATTATATGGATATCGATCATGCCATAAGGAGCTGGAGCTGAGAAACATTCAAGTCAAAGGGAAATAAAGGTTCCCTTTGCCTGATCTAAGGCACTGAACAAGCGTGGAAGCTGGAACGAAGGTACACCACCCTCTAGACCGCTCTTCTGGAATGAATAAGATGATTTCGATTGAAGGAGTTCTGCCATAGGTGAGGCAATAACGGATCCTCAACTAGAGCATGAGGGATAATAGTAGAGCGACTAATGGACTGACACCAGGGATGATGGTGGAATGGGGGGTATTAAGTAGCAGGCTAAATACTTCCATTATTAGAGAATAAAGGGCATGGATGACCTGGCAGCTACGGACTCGACTCTAGAGTGGATATGGGACAGTATGAATGAATCCAAAATGGGTGACACGAGAGAGGAACAAAGAAATGAAGGATGGAGGACTGTGGTGGGATATAAAGGGACTCAGGATATACTCCATGGATGCAATGATGACTCAACTCGGATGATCTAAATGAGGGCGACTCGATGACACTGCCACATAGAATAGGCTCGGTGGGGTCAATAAAAATATAAGTACAAGATGGTTACTCATGGAGAAAATCGACACGAGCATGGAAAAGTATGAAGGAAAAGCGTTGCCCCAAGTACACGTGTTGCAATTGAAGAAATTTGATTTTGAGGAGTGTTGAAGTGACTCTTCCTGGAAAAAATGTGTTTAGGTGAAGTATAAAATCAAAAAAATCAAGAGGATACCCATTTGAGAGCTCAGTGAGAAATTTCCAACAGTGTTGACGATTTGTCAAACCGAGATACGGTTTGATCTCCACTGGCGAAAGAAAAATCTTGGGTGTTTTTTTCTAGAAGGCATTTTCCCTCCAATTTGATTCATTTTCAAGTGTAGTTGTGGTGAATGTAGAGAGGAGAACATGCTCTAAATTTTGTAGTGATCATAGCGAACAAACCGATAGTTGGAAATGAGATTCACCAGTTGCAGGTAAGAGGCCTAACCATAAATTTTCAATTCAATGGATTAAAGTTTCATATTAGGTACCTAAAGCCCTATAATAGGCTAGGTCACACTTTTTGGGATCTTTTCTACAACGTAGCTAGTAGGTACTGGGCATAAAATTGAGACCTGTCCCAGGAAATGACCTGAAAACTGTGACCTGTCAGAGAAAGGGGGTTTCAGTGTTATTTTTGGCTGAGAGCTAGGATTTTTATGGTTGAGGGGCATGGGTACTCCCAAGCATGTTATGGTCATGCCAAATGTATTTATAAAAGGGGAATCTAAACACATTTTAATGATGTGGTTCACCATTTTTTTATGTTATGGTTATCTTCTATGGGAAGAATGGATAGATGCAGTTCAAGAAAGGGAATGGAGTATTACCAATGTCTTTTGGTACTCCATATATGAAGAAAATGGACTATATTTTTGGGCTTGCATAGATGGTGTCACTATCCCAAAGAGTATATTTGGAGATAATGAACTAGTGCTCACCTAGAAAGCACACAAGTTGGTCAACAACAATTTCTATGGGACTAGGTTGCTTATGTAAGAGGAAGGAATGATGAGGGGGATCATCCCTAGAGTGATCTGAAGTGATATGGGATTCTATAGGTCTTCTAAATGGGGAAGAATGATGGTACTAGAGTCAACACAACCACATGCACTACGAGGGTTGTCGAGAATTACTTCTCCTGGACTCTCAAAGATGGGTTCCCCCTTACCAAAACATTTTATGTCAATGTAATGACCACAAGGTGTATGCGGTTCGAATGTATGGTTTCAATGTAAGGGGGGATGAATAAATTCAAGAGTGGTGATTTCTTCCATAATGTCGTCATCGTAATAGAAGATGGGGTTACTGGTGGAAGAAAAACTGCCTGACGCAACAAAAATACCTAACTCATCATCATGAGAAGAAAGGTTCACATGCACATATTCATGGAGGGTGATTGTAGAACAATTAGATGATGGATCCACCGATGTTGAGCTGAAGGTGATTGTTGAAGGGAGATCAAGCGAAACAGAAGGGGCGGTCCCAAGGGAGTCTTCCACCGTGGATCTCATATATGATGACAGGTAGTGGATAGTGGCTGAAGATTTTGCCATCTCGACATCGGGAGGGGGAATGTCAATGGGATTGGATGTGTCCTTTGGTTTTCTCAAAGAAAAAATCACAAGTAAGTCAGAAATCGACTTGTTACGCTCGACCTCGAGTTGGCAAACTATCGCTAGAGAGGTGCGAAACTCATCAAGGCGAGGATAGATGTGAGTATAGTGGCCATGGAAATCACACAAAGCACAATGGTGATTTCTCTGCAAAGTATTGAGTTTCTTGGTTGAATCAAGCAAGGTGACATGGACCTTTAGGATATGTGACTCATGAAATGCGATGTTAACCATGGGCTTGAGACAAGGCAATTCAGGACAATTATGGGTGGGATGACTTAAAACATCACACAAAGCACACAGGGGGGTAGGCTTTGGAGGCTGAGGAGGAGCAGGGGTTGTTTGGGTAGCCTTGTCCTTAGTTGCCTTCTTGCAGGCTTTTCCCCCCTCACCCAAAGTTTTTGTAATAGGAGTAGGTTCCTGTTGAGGTTTCTGGGGCACAGAAGCAAAGGGAGGGGTCATGGTGACCAGTTGGACCATAGAAAAATAAGTATAAGGTTTGGGATGACAAGGCGGGATAGCGGTTAGGGTATCAATGGCATTTATTGAGATCCCATGTTATGAAGGTATGGGGATGAGTGTTGTCCTCATGGGCAAAATCCACTCTTTGATGAAGATGATGGCAAATTTGTCCTTGATGAAATATGTTTTGATGAACTTGTTATTTGATGTGAATCTGATGTATCTACAATCAGTACAGAAGGTAATGATGAAAGGAATTTCAGTATGTGCTATAACAATGATGAAAAGTGTATGTCTCAAAGCATACTCGGGTTTTCTTAGTCGAAGTAGTGTATGCACGTGGGAAAGTACGTAACAAGTTGCATATGCCCATTTGCGCTCTAAAAGTGTAAAACCATGGGTTATTACCATGGTATTGACCCATTGTATTGAGTGATGATTCGTCTATATGATCCTGTCCAGGAATACCATTGGAAGTCATGTGGTTTTGGCTCATGGTATTGATAAAGGGTAATCCTATATAAGGAGAATAAAATCATTGTGCAAAGGGTGTGCAAGTGGTTTGGGTTTCAATGAATGCTTCACTCTGAAGTATATCTGCATGGTTGAACTCTTCTCTTAATTGATAGATCTGAATCTTTGATGCACCTATGAATATGATGAAGGTTCAAAATCTCTAGATCTGGAAATGATGAGTCTCTAGGATGATCTGAAAAGAAGAAAAGAAGACCTGGCGCAAATTTGTTGATGAAGAAATCTGGGTAAGTTCGTAAATCTGATCTGGTCTGCAAAGTTTATCTTTTATAGATCTATACGCAAGTTCGTTTCATGGAATGCGCGTGTATACGCGGATCTATTTAAACAAAGGCGTGTATGGGCAGTTAGGGTTTCTATGAAAAATGCACTAATGTATACGCGGGTTCGCTTCATTGAAAGCGCGTGCATACGCGGATCCTCTTAATGAAAAGCGCGTATGATATGTGAACCAATGGCTGTTCAAGGGTGAAAGTGTTTCTGCAAATCTATTCTGAAGTTTGGGCTGTCTCTGATATTCTGGTTACAGTGGTTTCACTGTTCTGTATGAAGCATTGGGCAAATATGATTGTTGATAAGTGAAGGGTTGTGTTGATGCAGTTTTGATCTAGTTTGAAAATTGATGAAACGTGGTCTGCAGTGGATCTGAGGGTTGATGTCTGAAAGTAGAGGCTTTCTGCCAGTAGAGGTTGGTGCTAATTTCAGGGGGTAGTAGCTCCCTTCCAGGTGAACCTGGTAAATGAGAGCAGGGGGTTGTTGCTCCCTTCTAGAAGATGTTGGTAAATAAGAGAAGGTTGTATCCTTCTGCAGGTGGGAGCCTGTGTGCTGGTATGAGTCTGCACCAATACATGTTGTAAGAAGTTTTCTTGATAATAAAATTTTGAAGGCTGAGACAACGACAGCGGTGGTTTTCTCCCAACTTGGGTTTCCACCTAAAATCCTAGTGTTCATGTGTGTTGATGATGTGTGATGATTTATCTTTCTGCACCTGTTTACAATCTTCTGAAATATCTGATGAATGAATAAAGTAATGATCTGAATAATTGAATGCATATTTAGATCTCTGAGCATACACGAGTTCTGTAAAGTATATCCGCATATATACGCTAGTTTCCTTCAGGAAAGTAGCGTATGGGTTTTAGGAAGGAAAAGTGAAAAGTTTTATTGTCTGCCCAAAATACTGATTCACCCCCCCTCTCAGTATTTTTCCCAACAATTGGTATCAGAGCAGGTCCTTCTGAAAGGGCTTAACCGCTAGAAGGAAGATCAAGCAAGATGAGCAATCAAGAGGGAACAACATCTATCAAGGCTCCGCTCTTCAATGGAAGTAATTTAATCTTCTGGAAAATAAGGATGAGATCCTATCTTCAGTCTATGGGAGCATATATATGGGCCATTGTTGAACAAGGATATCAATATCCAGCCACTGTACCAACAGATGCAACGGAAAAGAAGAATTATGAAACAAATGCAAAGGCAGTCAATGCTCTATTGGGGAGTCTAACTGAATCTGAATTTGTCAAGGTCATGCAGCTGAATACAACAAAGGCAATATGGGACAAAATCATTCTAAGCTATGAAGGTGATGCAAAGGTAAAAAGTGCAAAACTCCAAACTCTCAGAATTGAATACGAAAATTTAAGAATGCATAGTAACGAGAGCATTTCCAGTTTCTTTTTACGTCTTGATGATATTGTAAATCGTATGAGAAATCTGGGAGAAACAATAGCAGAATCTACCTTGGTTGAAAAAATCTTAAGATCACTAACGACAAAGTTTGAGTCAAAAGTTTCTGCTCTTGAAGAAAAGAAGGATCTTCAAAATCTTACTGTGGTGCAACTACATGGCATACTAACTGCATATGAAATGAGAAGAGGAGGACCATCTGATTTCAAAGAAGCCGTCTTTAGAGCTTCTACAAAAGGGAAAGATGTATAAGAAGCAGAAGGATCAGGATACATCTCAGAAGAAGAGGAGGTAAATTTTGTAAAGAAACTTCAACTTGGCACAAGACGGTTCAGAGGTAAGCTTCCTTTCAAATGTTTTAATTGTGGAAGAGTTGGTCATTATGCTGCTAAATGTCCTCATAAAGAAACTCCTGCAAAAGGGAAGGAAGTAGCAAGAAGAAATAAGAACCGGTCTAGCACTAGAAAAAGTTACTATACTCATGAAGACAGTGATGGGTTATCTGATAGTGAGGAAGAAGGTGAACAAGATCTTAGACTTCTCTTGGCATTTGAAAATGATTCTAAAGAAGAAAAGGATACTTTTATGGATGCTCTAGAGGAAAATGATTTTCTTAATGATAAAAATCAACTCAAAATATTCTTAGAAGAAAGTAAAATAATCATAGAGACTCTGAAAAATCAGATTGAAGAAGAGAAGAAGCACATTGAAAAATTAGAATGTGAAGTGGTAAGTCTAAGAAAAGAACTTGAGAAAGTAAAGACTCTGAATCTTAGATTTGCTAAAGGATCTGAAACCTTAGATGAGATTATCAAGGTACAACGTTCTCCTCTTATAAAGACAGGTCTTGGATATACCGGAGAATCTTCTCAGGCCTCAGCACCAAGCTATCTAAAAGAAGCTACAACTGGCCTACAACATTCTGCCACTCAACAAAGGGATAAAGAATCTTCACAGGTAAAGCATGATCAGCTCAAGTCAAAGAACTTCAACATGAATACCTTTCAAAGGAACACCAACCAGCAGGTAAATTCAAATAGAATATTTCATGATCGCAGAAATTTCTACTTCAATGGACAATGTTTCTCATGTCACAATTTTGGTCATAAAGCTGTTCAATGTGTTGCTTATAAAACTATCATGACAAGAGAAGAAAGAAAGAAAAGGATTGATATTGGAACAAAGAAAAATACCTATAACAACTTTTCTCCTCTTCAAAATGAAGTTGAATGCACTTATTGCAATAACTTTGGCCATGAAGAATCTGAATGCAGAAGAAAAATCCAGCCAAAAGAACATGTTCCTTCAAGCACCAAAGTATGGAAAAAGAAGGATTTACAGGTTGAAAATTGTGGCATAGCTTTATTTGCAGAAGGTGAAGAAAATCAATGGTACATTGATAGTGGATGCTCAAAACACATGACAGGTGACAAAAACAAACTTCTTGCATATAGTGCTCTAGAAAAGGAAAAGAATGTTACCTTTGGAAATGATACACCTGTTGTTAAAGGAAAAGGGTCTGTTTTCCTAAAAGAAAAGGTGAAAGCCAATAATGTCATGTATGTGGATGGATTAAAACATAACTTGTTAAGTGTAAGTCAAATGTGTGACCAAGGAATTGAAGTTGTCTTTAGTTCAAAAGAAGGTGTGGTACATGATCTTGATACAGGTAAAACAATTATAAAAGGAAACACAACTCCAAGCAACCTGTATGTATTGAAGAACTACAAAGAACAATGTTACTTGAGAAAATCTTCAGAAAATTGGCTATGGCATAGAAGGTTGGGGCATCTGAGCTTCTCTCAAATCAACAAGTCAAGAAGACTTAAAGTTGTTCGTGGTATTCCCAATATTACTCTTCCAAAAAATATCATCTGTAAATCTTGCCAACTCGGTAAGCAGACCAGAGTGAAATTTAATGCCAAGGAAGGATCATCAAATGGGCCTCTTGAACTTATTCATACAGATATATGTTGACCTATGAGAAAAAATTCACCACGTGGTGAAGAATACTATATCTTGTTTATTGATGATTTCTCTAGAATGTGTTGGATTGGGTTGGTTAAACACAAAGATGAAGCATTTGAGAAATTTCAGATATTCAAAGCTCTGGTTGAAAATGAATTAGATCTAAAAATTAAATGTCTTAGATCTGATCGAGGAGGTGAATATACATCAAATGAATTCCTTGAATTTTGTGAACAACATGGCATAAAAAGACAGTTTTCTGTAGCAAGCACTCCACAACAGAATGGTGTAGAAGAAAGAATGAATAGAAAAGTTCAACAAATGGCTAGAGCCATGCTTGATGATTCCGGAACACCTAACACATTTTGGGGAGAAGCAGCTCATACAGCGGTAAATATTCTCAACAAGGCACATGTTCGTGTAAATAGTGACAAAACGACATATGAACTCTGGTATGGTAATCCTCCCACTGTGAAGCATTTTAGAGTTTTTGGGAGAAAATGCTTTATCAAAAATAATGATGAAAATCTTGGCAAGTTTGAACCAAGAGCAGATGAAGGAATACTTCTTGGTTAGTCCTCTCAAAGTAGAGCATATAAATGTTACAATAGAAGACTTCGTAATATTGTTGAATGTATTGATGTTGTTATTGATGAGTCTCCTACAGCTCCAAAAGAAGAAAAACAAAAAACAGATGAAGGTGATGATGAAATATATCCTTCTACATCAAATATAAATGATATAGACAGTGAACCCAATGAAGAATCTGGAGATGATTTATCTGAAAAAGCTCCATCCAGATATGTTCAAAAGAACCATCCAGAATCTCAAATTTTGGGTGAAAAGGGATCAGGTGTACAAACAAGAAGGACTCTTGTGGTATCCTCTATCTATCTGGCATTTATATCCACTGTTGAACCACACAATGTCAATCAAGCTAGCAAAGATGAATGTTGGATTCAAGCCATGAATGAAAAGCTTGATCAAATTGAAAAGAATCACACTTGGGAATTAGTTCCAAGACCACATGATAAAAATGTCATTGGAACTAAATGGATATTCAAAAATAAGTTAAATGAAAATGGGGATGTTATAAGAAACAAAGCTAGACTTGTTTGCAAGGGGTATACTCAACAAGAAGGTATATACTTTGAAGAAAATTTTGCCCCTGTAGCTAGACTTCAAGCTATAAGAATGTTTCTTGCCTTTTCAAGCTTCCAACAAATCAAAGTTTATCAAATGGATGTTAAATCTGCTTTTCTCAATGGTGATCTAGAAGAAGAAGTCTATATAGAACAACCAGAAGGATTCATTTTTGGAAATGATGAAAAACTTGTTTGCAAACTTAAAAAGGCTCTATATGGTCTCAAACAAGCTCCAAGGGCATGGTATTATCATCTTGACAAATATCTGCATCAACAAGGATTTTCAAAGGGGTCTGCTGATAGCAACTTATACACAAAAATTGAAAATGATAAACTATTGATTGTGGTTGTTTATGTTGATGATATCATTTTTGGAAGTAATGAAGAATCTATGAGTCAGAAATTTTCTTTTGTCATGCAGCAAGAGTTTGAAATGTCTTTACTTGGGGAACTAACATTCTTTCTTGGCTTGCAAGTGCATCAAACTACAGATGGTATATTCTTATCTCAAGCAAAATACCTTAAGCAAATTCTGAAGAAGTATGGGATGGAAGAGTGCAAACCTGTAAGTACACCAATGATAACCGGATGTAATCTCAGTTCTCATGATGATTCTCCCACGGTGAATCAACCAGAATACAGATCTATGATAGGAAGTCTACTTTATCTCACTAGGACTAGACCAGACATTATGCATGCAGTTGGGATTGTTGGACGATTCCAAACTAATCCAAAAGAGTCTCACCTTCAGGCTGTCAAAAGAATATTCAAATATCTACAAGGAACTCAAGACTTTGGACTATGGTATCCAAAGAATGCTGATCTCACTCTTCATGCTTACACTGATGCAGATTGGGCTGGAAATGTTGATGATCGGAAAAGCACTAGCGGTGGTGCATTCTATATGGGGCCCCGGTTAGCATTCACCAAAAGAGCAAAGTTCATTAAGCTGATTTGCTGGTAAGGTAATATAGTCGTCGTGACTACAGCACTCAACTCCTTTGGATGATGCAAACCTTGGAAGATTTTCAAATCAAATGTACTTCTCCTATCTCCATTATGTGTGATAATACAAGTGCCATCAGTATATCAAAGAATCCTATTATGCATTCGAAGACCAAGCACATTCCCATCAAGTATCACTTCTTACGTGAACAAGTGCTTGAACAAAAGGTGAAGTTGGAGTATGTTCCTTCCAAAGAACAAGTTGCTGATATTTTTACCAAACCTCTGCCCAGGGAAGCGTTCGAATATCTCAGACAAAAGCTGGGTGTTGTCTCTGCCTCTCAGAAGATCAGATCTGATTAAATTCAGAATATTAAATTGGATACGCGGGTTTCCTGGAAGACAGTCGTGTATATACGTGAGTTTATACACATAAAGCCGCGTATGGTTAGTTGCTGACATTTTTTTGATTGGGGTCAGCATTTCTCAGTGCTGTTTGGTATCTTTGATGCTGTTTGATGTCTCTAGTGGTGTTCCAGTTCTTATATATATGTTTCATTCTCTATTATTGGGTAAATATGCCTTGATGACTTGCTGTTGAAAGTGTTCAGGTTGCACAAGCTAAGGAGGAGCCTTGGTCATATAAAAAGGAGACTTGGATGCACTGTTTCAGGGGAAGCATTAGCCTTGCTGAGTATAATGCATTGTTGTCAGTATGATGATTCTGAAATATGATATCTTTCTTGAGATCTTGTTGGTTTTTTTTACAAAAGGTCATATTTGTAATTGGTTGAAAAAAGGCATGTTGCGACCCATGATGTCAATTTGTAATATTCAGTCATGTAAGGACTTGTTCAATTGTGTAAACCCACTTGGTTGGGTACTTGAGTCTCATATGTAAATCCACTTGTTTGGATCTTGGATGTAAATATGAGTCCTTGGTGATAGGAAGGTCATAAAGTCAAGTACTTCATTGTAAAATATGTTTGAAGATTCAGCATAAACTCAAGGGGAGCATGGTCACTTCAGTATACTTCAGATCTACAGCGCTCTTGGAAAACCTTGTGTTTGTTTCGATCCACACTTTGCCCTTGATGTCAAAGGGGGAGAGTGACATGGTGTTTGAATAAGGGAAGAATATCATTATGCTTAATGTATCTACCTGTTGTGGTGATCAAACACCATCGTGGTTGCCATCAAGTCCAAAGGGGGAGATTGTTGGCAATATGATGCAGAGTGTTGTCCTTGATGGAAACCCACTTGATGAAGATGATGGAAAATTTGTCCTTGATGAAATATGTCTTGATGAACTTGTTATTTGATGTGAATCTGATGTATCTACAATCAGTATAGAAGGTAATGATGAAAGGAATTTCAGTATGTGCTAGAACAATGATGAAAAGTGTATGTCTCAAAGCATACGCGGGTTTTCTTAGTCAAAGTAGCGTATGCACGTGGGAAAGTACGTGACAAGTCGTGTATGCCCATTTTCGCTCTAAAAGTGTAAAACCAGGGGTTATTACCGTGGTATTGACCCGTCCAGGAATACCATTGGAAGTCATGTGGTTTTGGCACATGGTATTGATAAAGGGTAATCCTATATAAAGAGAAGAAAATCATTGTGCAAAGGGTGTGCAAGTGGTCTGGGTTTCAATGAATGCTTCACTCTGAAGTATATCTGCATGGTTGAACTCTGCTCTTAATCGATAGATCTGAATCTTTGATGCACCTATGAATATGATGAAGGTTCAAAATCTCTAGATCTGGAAATGATGAGTCTCTAGGATGAAATGAAAAGAAGAAAAGAAGACCTGGCACAAATTTTTTGATGAAGAAATCTGGGTAAGTTCGTAAATCTGATCTGGTCTGCAAAGTTTATATTTTATAGATCTATACGTAGGTTCGTTTCATGGAATGTGCGTGTATACGTGGATCTATTTAAACAAAGGTGTGTATGGGAAATTAGGGTTTCTCTGAAAAGTGCACTGATGTATACGCGGGTTCACTTCATTGAAAGCACGTGCATACCCGGATCCTCTTAATGAAAAGCGCGTATGATATGTGAACCAATGGTTGTTCAAGGGTGAAAGTGTTTCTGCAAATCTATTCTAAAGTTTGGGTTGTCTCTGATATTCTGGTTACAGTGGTTTCACTGTTCTATATGAAGCATTGGGCAAATATGATTATTGATAAGTGAAGGGTTATTTTGATCCAGTTTGAAAATTGATGAAACGTGCTCTGCAGTGGATCTAAGGGTTGATGTCTGAAAGTAGAGGCTTTCTGCTAGTAGAGGCTGGTGCTAATTTCAGGGGGTAGTAGCTCCCTTCCAGGTGAACCTGGTAAACGAGAGCAGGGAGTTGTTGCTCCCTTCTAGAAGATGTTGGTAAATAAGAGAAGGTTGTAGCCTTCTGAAGGTGGGAGCCTGCGTGCTGGTATGAGTCTGCACCAGTACATGTTGTAAGAAGTTTTCTTGATAATAATATTTTGAAGGCTAAGACAATGGCAGCGGTGGTTTTCTCCCAACTTGGGTTTCCACCTAAAATCCTGGTGTTCATGTGTGTTGATGATGTGTGATGATTTATCTTTCTGCACCTGTTTACAGTCTTCTGAAATATCTAATGAATGAATAAAGTAATGATCTGAATAATTGAATGCATATTTAGCATACGCGAGTTCTGTAAAGTATATCCGCGTATATACGCTAGTTTCCTTCAGGAAAGTAGCGTATGGGTTTTAGGAAGGAAAAGTGAAAATTTTTATTGTCTGCCCTAAATACTGATTCACCCCCCCCCCCCCTTTCAGTATTTTTCCCAACACGCCAGGGTCATTTTAGGAAGAGAGAAGGTAGCTTTAACAGGTACTAAAAATACTCCAAGAGGGGGAGCTAGAAAGGGTATCTTACTAGAGGGGTAATGGCTAGGTGGGATGGCTTTGAGATGGTTAAGGCCAGGGGGAACCATTCCAGGATGGTAGAGAGGCTCATGGAAATTAGTTGCAAATTAGGGGCCTTGAGGAGAGGGTCTTGAATGCTAATTCGAGGTGTTAGGAGCAGCTTGTCGGGGCCGTGGCTTCTCACTAGTCGAACCAGTCTATTTGAGGTCGAACCGAGACAATTTCTTCATGAAAACATTCGACGAGCTAGGGTCAGAGATAGGAGGACAGAGACCAGAGAATGAACCAAGAAAATGGGAATATTTATAGACTCCAGGTGAGACATTGGTTAGAGGTTTGACTATTTGTTTATTGGCCATCGAAGACATGATGGAATCAAGGGAGGTCTGATACTTCGGTTTGTAATATGTCAAATTGTCGATGGTGAAAATATTTTCGTTGTGAGGAAATAACATATTACAGTGAACCTCATATGGGACAGTAGACATCGCATAAGTGTAGCTATGACCCAATATAGTTTTTTAGTCTAAGGGGGCATCAATGACTTCTATGTCAAAACAAACAATCTTGCATGCAAGAGTAATAGGACAATTGCAGAACATGCCAAGGGGCTGGGAAGAGCGACCATCCCAGGCTTAGAGGGTGATAGTAGAAGGGGCTAACTCAGGAGATCCGAGTTGCTTCCAAACCGAAGTGGACATGACAGAGGTGGATGCCCCCTCGTCAATGGTACAGTGGGAGATGTTGGAATTATGGATCTTGATAGGGATTTTTAGGGCGACATAAGCAGGAAGGGGGGGATGTTCTGACCAATCAAAATTGAAGAAAATAAAATGATCATATGAAGGATCCACAGTGCCCATGGAATTTAGTAGAGCATTTCATTGTGAAGGGAAAGACAGGAGGACTTCCAGCATTGACATAGCAGGAGGGTATTGCACCAAGTCATCTACTATACTATATGAGTGGGCAGCTTTACCAGAAGCAGTGTTTTGGTGTAACAATCCCTTTGGGATCTTGGTATGAACCACTGCCTTAGGATGAGGGATTAGTAAACGAACATTGGGTGTCAAAATAGGATCTGTGGGACCTCAAAAAGGGGGCTCGGGAGCAGACGTAGCAGGGGGCTGGGTGTACTGACGGGATCAAGTGTGAAGGTTGAGGTCAATGGTAATGGCTTGGTCAAAGTTCATCATCAAAATCTGGTAATTAGAGGTACCAGATGAAGGAGTTTGAGTGGTTTCCTAGCTGTCAGGGGGTTGGGTAGCCACGAATCCTTGTTGAGAGGAAGGATTTGTTGAAAATGCAGCAAGATGATGGAGCTTAGTGAAATGAAGTCGCCTTCACTAAGTGGGCCCGCAGGCGAATTCTGGCGCAAAGTCTATTTTTAGACTATGTCTATTTTTAGACATATGCAGCATGGTTCGGGGATTCCAGTATGAGATTCTTGGAGCATTGGTCATGTTGGTAAAAATAGATGGGACTCTATTTTTGTGACCTATAGGTCGAAGAGGTCGAAGTCTATTTTTAGATTGCCTCTCCTAAAAATAGGGAAGTCAAATATTATTTACCCTTAATAATATTTAGACTATAAACTTCAGTTTACTCTCTTGGAGCACTTCAGTTCGAGCCTTGGAAGTGGCTCATGCATCTGACAGAGGAATTACACTATTCCCAAGGGTTTGATGGCATCATGCATGTTTGACTTCAGTTAGGACTTCAGTGGCAGAAGTTTGGTGGAGTTAATGAGACAGCTAGTGGAGTTGTGTTCTGTTTATTTTAGTTGAACTAGTTGAGATTAGTTTAACTAGCTAATCAATTAGTTATGAGTGGAGTGAATTAAGTATTATTTAATTCATTAATTAGTAACTCATTATTCAACTCAAGAACACATCAGTTCACTACAGTGCATGATCAGTTCAGTGGAGACCAGTGAAAGAGGTATATGAAAGGGTGGAGTTAGCTATCAGTGGCGACATCAGTTGTGCATGAGATTTGCACCACACTTGGAGGATTTGTCCATGATGATTGTGCTGTCAAGACAAGGAGATTTGAACCTTAGATCTCTATATAGACAGGCCATGATTGCGCAATAGAGGCAAGGCAATTGGCGGTGAGTTTTGAACCAGTAACCTGTTCAAAACTGAGCTAGATTGTGGGTAACTGTATGAGAAAGTACTGAGTACCTGTGAGGAGTATTTGACTGAGTTTGTTACATGATTTATCCATTATAATATACACAATATCTTCGGGGTTTTCAGCTATAATCTTTCCCCATACATACTTTTTTAATGTGTATGATGATTTGATGTGTTATCGCTTGATTTTATTTCCGCATGTTTGATGATCTGAGTGGAAGAGATTATGTGTTGCATATAAATTCGAATTGTATGTGATCAGGATAGTCTCGATGGATAATTAATAATTATTCAGCAAATTTCTGAGGTGGATAATTAATCATTATTCAGCACCCCATAACCCACAGCAGAATGGGGTGGCTGAGCGGAAGAACAGAACGATCGTGGGTGTTGCACGGGCGATGTTGCATGATCAGGGCCTACCCCTTCACTTGTGGGCTGAGGCATGCAATACAGCAGTGTATGTGCAGAACTGTTTTCCTCACAAGGTTCTTGGCATGAGTACACCGGAGGAGGCTTATTCTGGCAAGAGGCCTGATATTTCCCATTTGCGGATTTTTGGTTCTCCTGTCTACATGCATGTGACGAAGGATGCGAGAAGGAAGCTGGATCCAACTGCTGAGGTTGGAATATTTTTGGGGTACACTGATACACCTCACAACTATCGGGTGTAATTTTTAGACAGTTGAAAGACTATTGTGCGACGGGATATAAAATTTCAGGAGGAGAAAGCCATGCAGTGTTCGCTTGATAGGGAGCTACACTTGCATGCAGATGAGGAGCTGTTAGTTCCTAAGGAGGAGCTTCCGGATGTGGATCAGCCACAAGAGGAGGTTCAGGAGGTGGAAGAAACCACCCATGCAGCGCCAACCATCAGAGGGCGCATGCGCACTACAGAAGCTGAGCGACTGGCTTGAGATGCAGAGAAGGCTGTAGGACCACCTACAGCACAGCGCAGACAGAGGCAGTCACCAGATCCGTACACTGGATACATGGCTCTTGTGAGTCAATGTGTCGTGACGAAGCCATCCTCTTTTGAGGAAGCTGTGGAGGAACCTGCATGGGTTGATGTCATGATCGAGGAATATGATTCGATCGTCAGGAACAGTGCATGGGAGATTGTCCCAAGACCGGTGGGGAAATCAGTGGTGGGTTCGCGATGGATCTACAAGGTGAAGCAGGCGACTGACAGGAGTGTGGATAAGTACAAGGCGAGATTTGTCACCCGTGGCTTTTCACAGATCGAGGGGATTGACTATGAGGAGAATTTTGCACCTATCGCAAGGTACTCTTCCATACGGACGATCCTTTCTCTCTCAGCGCAGATGGGGTGGCACATTCATCAGATGGATGTGAAGACTGCGTTCCTCAATGGATTCATTGAGGAGGAGGTGTACATAGAGCAGCCTGAAGGTTTTGAGATCTTCAGCAGTGAGTCGCATGTGTGCCGACTCAAGAGAGCACTGTACGGGCTGAAGCAAGCACCTCGTGCTTGGTACACTCGGATAGACGGCTACTTCACCGGGCTTGGATTCTCCAAGAGTGAGGCGGATCCAAACCTGTACCAGATTGTGGTGGAGGGGAAGCTGTTGATCATCGTACTGTATGTAGATGATCTGATTTTGACTGGCGACGAGCAGTTGATACTTTCATGCAAGGAGGATCTTGCACGGGAGTTTGAGATGAAGGACCTGGGCATCTTTCATTATTTCCTAGGATTGGAGATTTGGCAGCGCAGTGGAGGACTGTTTGTTTCTCAGGGCAAGTATGCCCGGGAGATTCTGGAGAGGTTCAACATGCAAGGCTGCAAGCCTGTTGACACTCCTCTTCCTGGTGGTTGGAGGAAGGAGGATGCTACTTCAGCGGAGGTAGTGGATGCCACTGTCTATCGACAGTTGGTGGGATCGCTTATGTATCTGGTCAATACACGACCCGATATATGCTATGCAGTTAACCAGCTTTCGCAAGCTATGGTTAAGCCTACCAAGCTCTTTTGGAAGGCAGGCAAGCATGTATTGTGCTATATTAGAGGCACATCGGGATATGGATCATGGTACAGACAGGAGGATGAGTTGAGGCGGCAGTGCTTCAGGCATCGGTATCATCATATCAGAGATTGTGTTCAGCGGAGAATCATGATGCTTTCATATGTTCCCACGGAGGATCAGGATGCCGACATCCTGACGAAGGCGCTCACCAGGAGCAAGTTCGAATTCCACAGAGGTAGGATAGGGGTTGCAGATAATCCATATATTGCTGAGAGGGAGTGTTGAAAATGCAGCAAGATGATGGAGCTTAGCGAAATGAAGTCGCCTTCACTAAGTGGGCCCGCAGGCAAATTCTGGCGCAAAATCTATTTTTAGACTATGTCTATTTTTAGACATATGGAGCATGGTCCGGGGATTGCAGTATGAGATTCTTGGAGTATGTGTCATGTTGGTAAAAATATATGGGACTCTATTTTTTGGACCTATAGGTCGAAGAGGTCGAAGTCTATTTTTAGACTGCCTCTCCTTAAAATAGGGAAGTCAAATATTATTTACCCTTAATAATATTTAGACTATAAACTTCAGTTTACTCTCTTGGAGCACTTCAGTTCGAGCTACAGAAGTGGCTCATGCATATGACAGAGGAATTACACTATTCCTAGGGTTTGATGGCATCATGCATGGTTGACTTTAGTTGGACTTCAGTGGCAGAAGTTTGGAGGAGTTAATGAGACAGCTAGTGGAGTTGTGTTCTGTTTATTTTAGTTGAACTAGTTGAGATTAGTTTAACTAGCTAATGAATTAGTTATGAGTGGAGTGAATTAAATATTATTTAATTCATTAATTAGTAACTCATTATTCAACTCAAGAACACATCAGTTCACTACAGTGCATGAACAGTTCAGTGGAGACCAATGAAAGAGGTAGATGAAAGGGTGGAGTTAGCTATCAGTGGCGACATCAGTTGTGCATGAGATTTGCACCACACTTGGAGGATTTGTCCATGAAAATTGCGTAGTCAAGCCAAGGAGATTCAAACCTTGGATCTCTATATAGGCAGGCCTAGATTGCGCAATAGAGGCAAGGCAATTGGCGGTGAGTTTTGAACCAGTAACCTGTTCAAAACTGAGCTAGATTGTGGGTAACTGTATGAGAAAGTACTGAGTACTTGTGAGGAGTATTTTACTGAGTTTGTTACTTGATTTCTCCATTATAATATACACAATAGCTGCGGGGTTTTCAGCTATAAGCTTTCCCCATACATACTGTGTTAATGTGTATGATGATTTGATGTGTTATCGCTTGATTTTATTTCCGCATGTTTGATGATATGAGTGGAAGAGATTATGTGTTGCATATAAATTCGAATTGTATGTGATCAGGATAGTCTCGGTGGATAATTAATCATTATTCAGCAAATTTCTACAGGATTGGTAAACACAACGAGTTGGATAGGGGAAACATTGGGAGGAACCGAAGGGGAGGCTTTATGTCCTCGATATGCTGCTTGAGCTTCCCACATCTGATGCATATGAGGTAAAAGAGGAAAATCATGGGTGTAGTGACTATAGACACCACAAAAAGAACAAGGTTTGTTGTGCAAACATGGTTGTCCTGCTTGGGATGAGTTCCCTATTACTGGGTTGTAGTGTTAGGTGCATTCCCTTGGCGATTTTTTCATGAATCACCTGGGGCAAGTTGTTTTCGGTTTCCTTTCCTCTCCTTTTTGGAAGTAGGAGGAGTAGTCGCACCCTTTTGTGCATACACCTGACCTTAAGGGGGTGGTGGTTGTTGTTGCGAGGGTTGAGAAGGCAAGGGAGGTTGATGTGGTAATTCTAGAGGAGCTAGAGCACCAGGCTGTGGATATGGATAATAAGGAGGTTGGGAAACATTGGGGTAAAAAGGTTTGGCAAAAGGAGGAGGCATTCTGTATCCTACATAGATGTTATCGAGAGGGCGGAAAGTGTTAGAGGATCTGGCCCCTCACTAAGGGAAACCATAACCCATGGGAGGATGAGTGTACGAATGAGAAAAGGCTCCAATGATACTATCGGTGGCATGGGATTCCCATATTGCATTGGCATGACCGGGTCTAGGGACATCAGGTAAGACAATATAAACATAACCAGACTGTGCGTAGATCAGTTCATACTTCAATTCAATCTTGAGGGTAGCTTCCTTGGTCTGAGGGAAGTGAGATGTGACATCTTTTCCAATAGCAGGCAAAAGGGATTTGAGAAACTAGTCCATGTAGACATGGTATTCGAATGTAGGGGATCGACATAAGCTCTTTCTTCTTCGCCATTCTTGGACTTGATAAGATAGGTGGGCCATAGAATATTGATGGAAAGAGGTCAATAGTTCACTACCAATGTCATAGCGAAGGGGAAGGTGGAATTAAGATAGAAAATCCCTAGCATAAGTCGCAAAAGTAGTATGAGAGGCAGAGGCTTGGTCGATGTACCACTTGGAAGCTTCTCCAGTGAGCATATGTTGGAACAGCCAAAGATGGACAGAGTCATTGATGATGGAGTTAGACAAACAACACACATGGAAAGAACAAACATGGTTAGTAGGATCCTCTCCAGAAAGATCTTCAAACTTGGGGGTGTCTGAAGGGAGATGGGTTGGCATAGCAGGCCAACCTAGATCATGGTGCATGGGGTCACTAATCAACTAGCTAAAAGTGAGAAGACTGAGGCCTGCCATATAAGGGAGCAAGGGAGCATCCAGAATAGTTCTTGTTGTGGCCCCACTAGTAGCATTTGTTGGGTGTGGAGCCTGATTATCTTGTTTACTTTGTATCACAACATTGAACCCCTGTACCTTAAATGGGGCAGCAACGCTACCCGTAAATTAATCGCTATCGTGGGGGGTCCAGGGGGGGCGGCAACGACTTTATGGAGCCCCCTCTGGTGGGGGGTTTCGGGGGCAGCACCCCCGAAGCTAAAAACAGATGTAAAATTTCCTTGTAAAAGTATAGTAATTTCTAGTCAATCTAGACCGTTCATTAGGTGGATGATCTGATGGTAGAAATTATGTTTAGTTTAGATTTTTTTTCCCTAGAAGACAACCCCTATCTTTGTATGAGGGTATTGTATTGTGGTTGTGCATTACATGTGTATTCTCGAAGCGAGAAACAGAGAGGGAGACTGTGAGAGAGAACATAGGATATTACAATGGATCTATTGTAGGTTGTATGTCTTCATTTTGCTGGATAATAGAAAGGAAGGACTGGCTGTTTGGGGTGGACGTAGCCTAAACTGGGTGAACCACGTATATATGTGTCTCTCTAGTTTTATGTGTTTTGTGTGCTTGTATTTTCCACATATTTTATGTGTTGCATTGCTCCGTAATCTATAATTTTCTAACAACTGGTATCAGATCCGAAGGTATATTTGGCTGATAAACTCGCATGAAAGAAGGGTTCCTATTTCGAGTGGGAGCAATGGCGAAAGATGGTAATTTTATGGTCGAGAAAGTTAATGGCCAAAACTTCCCGCTGTGGAAGATGCAAATAGAAGATTATCTGTATCAGAAAGATCTGTACCTACCATTGAGTGGAAAAACAAAGAATTCGTTGGCCATGACAGACGCGAAATGGAACATTCTCAATAGAAAGGCACCCGGAACAGTATGGTTGTGCCTTGCAGTGTCAGCCACCTTCAATATTTAGAAGGAAACAACAACAGAGGGTTTGTTGCAGACGTTGGTGAAACTATATGAAAAACCCTCAGCCTCAAACAAGGTATTTCTTATGAAACGACTATTTAATATGAAGATGTCGGAAGGTGGATCTATTACAAACCATTTAAATGATTTTAATACAGTTACCAGTCAGTTAAGTTCTACAGGGGTAAAATTTGATGATGAGGTTAGAGCTCTATTATTCTTGTGCTCATTTCCAGAGAGTTGGAATGGTTTAGTAATGGCCATTAGTAACTCTGTCTCTAGATCTAGTACTTTGAAGTTTGATGATGTTGTCGGTGCTATCCTTAGCGAGGAAATGCGATGGAAAAGCTCTGGTGAGACATCGGGTAATGCTTTGAGTGCAGAGTCTAGGGGAAGGAGAATGGAAAGACGAAAGAGCTCAGGATGTCGCAGTAAATCAAGAAAAGGCATATCCAAGTCCAGATTGGGGATAGTGTGCTGGAAATGCGGAAAGAAAGGACACCTAAATAAATACTGTAGATCTCGGAAGGGAAAAGAAGGAGATGCACAGCAAGAAAAAAATCATGAAGAAAATGTGACAGGTGATGTGTTACAAGATGCTTTGATTCTTTCTTTCGAAAATGTTACTGATTCTTGGGTTGTAGATTCAGGGGCTTCATTGCACGCCACACCTGATAAGAAATATTTTCATGACTATGTTCAAGGATATTTTGGACAAGTCCGTTTGGGTGATGATAAACCCTGTAAAATTGTTGGAATGGTTAAGGTTCTTGTAAAACAGTAGAATGGAAACAAATGGCTATTAATGGAGGTAAGGTATGTTCCAGATATAAAGAAAAATTTGATTTCAACAGGGCAGTTAGGCGGTGAAGGTTGTGTTAAAACTTTCACAGATAAATCTTGGAAGGTCACCAAAGGAGCCCTGGTAATAGAAAAAGGTGAAAAGGTTGGTACATTGTATTTATGCAATGGTATTTCTAACTCTATTAATGTTTTAACTTCCAAAGGAGCAGATGCAACATTATGGCATCATAGGCTCGAACATATGAGTGAGAAGGGGATGAAGATTCTTCACTCAAGAAATTTGTTGCTAGGTTTGAAGAATGTTGATTTGGATTTCTGTGAAAATTGCATTTATGGAAAACAAAAGAGAGTCAGATTTCTCAGAGTTTGGAAAGAAAAGAAGAGAAAAAAATTCGAGCTTGTGCATACAGATGTATGCGGACCTGCTCAGGTATCATCTCTCGGTGGCTCTCGCTATTATGTTACGTTTATTAATGATGCAACTAGAAAAAATTGGATTTATTGTATTCAAAATAAATTTGATGTATTTGATACTTTCAAGAAATGGAAAGCTTTGGTTGAGATTGAGACAGAAAATAAGTTGAAGTGTCTCAGATCAGACAATGGAGGTGAATATTGCAGCAAAGAGTTTGAAAGGTATTGTTCAGAGCATGGAATTCGTAGAGAGAGGAAAGTTCCGAGAAAACCACAAGAAAATGGTGTGTCAGAAAGGATGAACACAACAATCATGGAGCGTGCAAGGTGCATGAGATTGCATGCAGGATTGCCTTTACAATTTTGGGCAGATGCTGTAGATACTACTGTTTATCGAATAAACAGAGGGCCTTCAAGTTCCTTGTATGGTGGTATTCCAAAGGAAGCATGGATAGGTAAAAAGGTAAGCTACTCTTTTTTAAAGCCTTTTGGTTGTGAGGCCTTCGTCCATATTAATAAAGAAAATAGAACAAAGCTTGAGGAAAAATCAAAGAAATGTACCTTTATTGGATATGGTGTTAATGATTTTGGTTATCGCTTATATGATTATGAAAACCACAAAATCATTAGGAGAAGAGATGTAATATTCAATGAAAAGATCTTGTATAAGAATCAGTTTCAGGAAAAGAAACACAAAAAAGAAAGCAAGGAATACACGGTTCTTGATGAGATAACTGAAAAATTAAAGGGGCCTGAAAATAATAATAATCAACAACCACAGCAGTAGCAACCACCACAACAGCAACAAGCACCTCAAACACCTGAAAGTGGTGTTAGAAGATCTACCAGGATAAGTAGAACCCCTGAACGATACTCTCCTTCATTATATTATTTATTGCTAACTAATTCCGGTGAACCCGAATGTTATGAAGAAGCAATGCAGGTTGAAAGCGGGAAGAAGTGGGAGCTAGCCATGGAAGAAGAGATGGACTCCTTAATGCATAACCAGACTTGGGACTTAGTCAAGTTGCCTACAGGTAAAACTAAATTGCAGAATAAATGGGTTTACAGGTTGAAGGAAGAAGATGGAGGAAAATAGAGGTACAAGGCTAGACTTGTGGTGAAGGGGTTTGCACAGAAGAAAGGTATTGATTTTGATGAAATATTTTCTCTTGTTGTTAAGATGACTTCAATCAGAACTATTTTAAGTCTTGTAGCAGTGGAAGATTTATATCTTGAATAATTATATGTAAAGACAACATTCCTCCATGGAGATTTGGAGGAAGAGATCTATATGGAGCAACCAGAAAGATATGAGGTCAAAGGGAAAGAAAAATGAGTGTGTAGGTTAAAGAAGAGCTTGTATGGCTTAAAACAGGCTCCAAGGCAGTGGTATCTAAAATTTGACAAGTTTATATCTGAACAAGGCTATACTAGATGTCACTCTAATCATTGTGTTTATCTGAAAAGGTAAAATGATGGCAACTATATTATATTGTTATTGTATGTAGATGACATGCTTGTTACAGGGTCTAACATGCAGGAAATAAATGTGCTCAAAAGAAAATTGGCAAATTCATTTGCAATGAAGGATTTGGGAGCTGCAAAACAGATCCTTGGTATGAGAATAATTAGAGACAGGAAAAATCGTAAATTAACACTATCTCAGAATGAGTACATACAAAAGGTGTTGAAAAGATTTAATATGCAGAATGCAAAACCAGTTAGTACACCTTTTGTTAGCCATTTCAAACTTAGTAAGGAGATGTGCCCCAAGACCCACGAAGAAATGGAATATATGTCTAAAGTTCCATATGCATCAGCAGTTGGAAGCTTAATGTATGAAATGGTCTGCACAAGGCCTGATATTGCACATGTAGTGGGAGTTGTAAGAAGGTACATGAACAATCCAGGAAAATAAGATTGGATGGAAGTAAAATGGATTCTCAGATATTTGAGAGGTACCACAAATCAAGCATTATGCTTTGGTGGTTCAAAAATTGCTCTACAGGGATATGTTGATGCGGATATGGCAGGTGACAGAGATAACATGAGGAGCACTACAAGATATGTATTTACTGTAGGTGGAACAACTATCAGTTGGGTTTCAAAAAATCCAAAGTGTTGTTGCACTTTCAACAACAGAAGCAGAGTATGTTGCTACTACAGAGGCTAGTAAAGAAATGATTTGGTTACAAAGGTTTATGGATTAATTGGGTAAGAAGCATGATATGGGCACGCTATACAGGGATAGCCAAAGTGCCATTCATCTTGCAAATAACTCAGCATTTCATTCCAGGACTAAACACATACATCTCAAGTAACCAGGGAGAAACTGAGAATGTGCTCAGTTTCAATTGGTCTTCAAGGATGAGGATGAAGATGAGAAATAGCTAGGTCCTAAGCAGAGTCATTGTCTAGCAAATGAAGCAGTGGTGGAGTTGCTACAATCAGTCTCCAAGTGGGAGATTGTTGGGTGTGGAACCTGATTATCTTGTTTACTTTGTATCACAAAATTGGATCCATGTACCTTAAATGGGGTGGCAATGCTGCTCGTAAATTAATCGCTGCCGTGGGGGGTCCAGGGGGGTTAGCAGCAACTTTATGGAGCCCCCTCCTGGCGAGGGGCTTCGGGGGCAGCGCCCCCGAAGCTAAGAACAGATATAAAATTTCCTTGTAAAAGTATAGTAATTTCTAGTCAATCTGGGCCGTTCATTAGGAAGATGATCTGACGGTAGAAATTATGTTTAGTTTAGGGTTTTTTTCCCTAGAAGGAAACCCCTCTCTTTGTATGATGGTATTTTATTTCGGCTATGTATTACATGTATATTCTAGGAGCGAGAAACAGAGAGGGAGACTGTGAGAGAGAACAGAGGATATTACAGCGGATCTGTTGTAGGTTGTGTCTCTTCATTTTTCTAGATAATAGAAAGGAAGGACTGGCTATTCGGGTTGGACATAGCCCAAACTGGGTGAACCAGGTATATTTGTGTCTCTCTGGTTTTATGTGTTTTGTGTGCCTGTATTTTCCGCATATTTTATGTGTTGCATTTCTCCATAATATAAAATTTTCTAACAACATTCACAGCATTAGGGCCAGGACTGCCACCAACGTTAGGTCCTAAACCAGACATGGTGAAGGTGACAGGAGGAGAGTTTAGGATAGAACCAGAAGGGGAACCCAATGAACTAGAGGCAGAGTCAGAATGGGGACTCAGTGGAGGATGAACTTGACCCGTACGCAAAGGAGTAAGTCTTCCTACCGGAAACTAAGGGTGAAGGCCTAGGAGTCTCTGGGATACAGGCCTTGGGGGTACAATGATGGAAAAAAAACAGACATCATAGAAGGAAGAGAGACCAGCAAGGGCAAGGATTTGCAGGATCAAATTATTACAATGTTGAAATAAGGGTAGGGAGGTGCAGGATCAACTGATTACAATGTTTTCATCTTAGCCTGGCGGTGTAAACCATGCGCTCCTAACTTACGGTGTGTGTGTATGTGATAAGTGTGTTAATTATAACTAAGTTGAGATGTGTGTAGAGAAAAAATAAAAAAAATATGTTGTATAGCTATAAAAAAACCTGAAAATGATAGTAAAAGAAACTAAAAGAAACTAAATATGACAGAAAATAAATAGCTAAAGATGCATCAATTTAAACCCAAGGGGGAGGGCTTCCGAAAAACTAGTCTATGCGTGTGTGAATTCTAGTCAAAACACACAAAATGGCCAATGGAACTAAACTAGGGAGGGACAGGGTTATAAAGGTCAGATATGCTGGAAATAGGTGCAAAAAAAACAAAAAACCAAAGGGAAAAGTGCTGAAAAAAATATGGCAAAAGGCTACAACCTGAAGGGAAACAGAGGGGACCCTAAAGGAGGAACAAGAAAAACAGAAAAGAGGTATTTTGGATAGATGAATAACCAATCTCAAATGGATCTGAAATTATAGGTTCAGATCTGAAAAATTGTTGAACACACTGAAATCTCAGATGACCTGCTTCAGCTAAACTCCTAAAAAGGTGGAAGCCCACTGAAGCACTAAGGGGCTTGGTTCCTAGTTCGATGAGTAAAAAAAATCAAGAACAGTTCTAAGAAGGGTGGAGAGGGAAGCTAGAAAAACATGAACAGTAGCCTAGAAAAACCCAAAAGAATCATAGAACAACTCTCGCAAAAAGTACAGGTTGCAGGTTCTAACCTGTTTTTAGTAGAGGTCGCAGGTTTTAGGTATCTTTCTGCATCTTGAAGGTTGAGGTCACAGGTTTTGGCCCAAAAAGTGCGACCTGCACTTCCGGCTATCTCGGGAGTAGGTTTCATAAAAAAGTGTCGTCTCAGCTGCGACTATACATGTCACCTGTGCAATAGGCCTAGAAACACACGAAAGTAAGAATTTTTACTGTTTTATGGTTTTAAAGGTTAAAAAATCAATGAATGAAAAATAAGAAGCTGAAGAAAAATCGTAGGGGTTGAAGTAGCTGGTCATGCAAGGATTTGAAAAGCGATAGCGGTCATAATTATATTGTGGAGTCACTAGTTCTTAGTGTGAATTCTTATCACAAGAGTACAAAAAAGCTCACTTTAGTTATGCATAACAAATAGCCCTAACATCAAAGATGGTTGTCAATTTCCTTATATATATATAGTTAGTGATCAGAATAAATGCTACAAAAATCTAGTTCTATGCAGTTAAAGACATTAAACAGGAAATAAAAACAAGAGTTGCTCCATGCATCTAATCAACAAGACAAGAATGTTTTTAAAGAATTTTTATATTTATGACACCTGGGAAGGGAACATAGAAATATGTTACCAGTCCCCCTCAATGGGATGGATTATTCTATGTCCTCACCATTTTAGATGTAATCTCTCTCTCTTGATGGTGTAGAAAACCCAGATAGAAATGGAACTCAAGGGGAGATCACAAGCAAAAAGGTAGAAAAATATGACAATTATGGAGGATCTAAGTCAGATAGATCCAGAGTGATCTTTAGGCAACAAAAGGTAGTGAATGAATGGAAAAAACCCTTCTATTTATAACAAAATATCGAGCTAGCCTAGATATTGGTGCATAACTAAAATATTATTTACCAAATCTAGATCCAACTTTTATGAAATATTTTATTATTTCTGTTGGAGGGAAAAAGAATTTGAATTTGGTCAAATCCTTTTATTTGTAAATAATAAATAAATAAATGATTTATTTATCATTTTAAGAATTTGGTTGAGTAATAATTAAATAGAGTAATAATTAAATAAATAATTATTTATTCAATTATTTATAAATGATTTATTCAAATTTAACAAGGAATATTATTTAAATAATGTTTTAAATAATTATTCCTAGAAAATAATAAGATAAATAATGATTTATCTAATTAATTTTCATGTTTTGGGTTAAATATGACTAGGAATATTAATTAAACTATTGTTTAATTGATTGTCCCTTGAGGAAAATCCAACAAATAAATATTTATTCAATTATTCCTCATGGGGTTTCCTATTTACACCATAAACAACTTAGTAAAGTATTGATTACTAAGTTATTTTTCATAGTGAAGGCAATTTTACTAGGGTAAAATTGGTCCTACATGGTGTACTTTAGTCTGTCTAATAGTAACAGGTTAGATGACCAAAAAATTGTGTAACAATTAGGGCTTCATCACTCTCCATTTTCAGTATAAGGGATATGGATGTTTTACCTTTATATCTAGGCCCTGGTTTCTAGGTTTCAAGGGATCGTACTTGAATATATGGGCCCTTGAAATTGATTCATATGAGGAAGTGCCCAATATTTTCCTAGGTTTTTTCTGTTTTACCCATCTCCAATGGAATCTCTAAGATGAAAAAAGCTTTGGAAGCCATCAATAAAAATAAAAAAGCTAGGAAAATTCACATATAAGTCTTACCTAAAACTGTAATGTTTTCTTGTGCACCTATATGTGTGCATGTAAATCTTGAAGCTTTCCTCCAAATGAAAAATACTTCATGCTCCATAGTTGCACTCGTGCAAACACCAAATTCTAATCATACTCATTTAAAATGTAATGTAATAAATGAATATGGTCATTCACCAAAATTTTCCTCAAGAAAGGTCCTTCCCCTGCAAAGGATCTCAAAAAAGAGAGAGACAATAGTTTCCAAGAAGTATTTAATCAAGGGAAAAAAGGATATCCCATCCCCTGCATGCAATAGTGAAACTAGAGAATCCCTTTGAAACAAGGAGACACTTTCAAAATTATTCAAAGGGACAAAGATAAGGAAAACAATTATCATATGAACTGATAATCACACACCAAAGGAGTAAAAAATAAAAGAGCAAGAGATGAAGATAAAGGAACGAGAGTTGAATCAACTTCAATGGAAGAGATAGATTCAAAGGAAAAACCATATTTTGAAATTTGGCTTCGTCCATTAGCTGGAAAATTAGAGGAGAAATATGCAACAGAAGGGCAACCCTACCCCATCCAAAATATGGAATTTGGAACTAGGGAAATCAAGATACATCAGGAAGAAGTTTCGGCACCCAAAATATCTAAAGGAAAGTGGAATCAAGATAGAAAAATTGATATCTATGCTGGTAACAAAATTTTTTATAGTTTCTTTTGCTTTTCTACCTATGATTTGGAATTATATGCCTATAGTTGACACTTTTCTTGAATCCATTTTTGAAAAACTAACCCTTCTTTGGACCTTGAAATATTTTGATCACTTTGTGATAATAAAGTTGTGGTATATACATTTACTTCATCCTTATACACACATATGAAGTTTCCAACTTTCTAATACATGTGTAGTTTCATATTTTATTTTGCAGACTTTCAATGTTTTCTTGGTTGGACCATTTTTTACAATTTTCATACTGATTTGGCATATTAAGGTTCAAAATTGCGATGTTATTTCACAAATATTTTGAATATAATATGGCATATTTACTGTTGTAAATCTTCAGTAAGTAAAATAAATTCAAAATTTGTTTATGCTTGGAAAAGTGTGCTTGAAGGGATGAAATTTGGTGGCATATGCTTTGTATCTTTTCTCTTCGATTACCTAGCATATTGGGGTTGTTTAGAAGTGAATTATTGTTTTTTATTTTTTTTAGAAGTTAATTTTTGTCCCAATCTCCAAGGGTTAGGTCTCCAATGCTCCTCCTAGGTAGGTACCTCCTCTGATATGGAAACTAACTACCGCATTGTCCACACCCAATGGGTTAGTCAAAAAAATTATTAGGCCATCAACCCCATAAGTAAGAAGACTAAGCCAACCTTCTAATGTCAAGCATCAACCCCATTTGGTCCATCCATATGCCCATAAATAATTATCAAGGAGCTCGGAGATATCATGCTCTCCTAACAAGAGAAAAAATAGATATGCGATAACCCCAATAGTTAAAACCAACTTGATATTCAAAAATGGAATGCTTGATGTCAATGCAATCTTCCTCCCCCCCCCCCCCCTTCCCCCTCGCTTAGCAATGTAAACAAAAACAAAAAAATCTTAATATCTTCTAGAATCAAAGTACATATGCTTTAATAAAAACCTGTAAATCTCCCATATCATAATAAACTAGGCTCTGATACCATGTTCCAGAGGAGGAAAAAATGATATATGCATTGAAACTATTCCACAACATTTCTACATTCCAAGAAGAGCTTACCATGTGTTGTGTGCCACAATAAACACACCCAACCTAAATTATTTTTATTAGCATTGATACCAATGTATTTTATGGTCTCATAGCCTATCAACAAAGTAGAGATTTCCTTGTGATTATTTTCAGTTACAAAACAAGTTTCTCTTCTAGAAATGACAGACATATTTGCACTTGGCTCACTTCCTTCTCAATTTTTTTATTTTGCACACTTACACATTTTCTTACGCTTCCTTACTTTCTCAAATATATGTGTATATATAATAAGTACAATGATCGAGTTTCACTATGTCAAAGAGTAATTGCCTCAATGATTAATAAATTACAAATATTACACTATCAAGGATAATGTTGCTAGCACATAGAGACTCGGTTTATCATCTTTGACTTGACCAATAACCTTTTGCCTACAAGTCATAACATCAAAAAATAATTCAAAGGAAGAAACATTTGCCAAAATCCCAAGATGATGATGTGGCTATGTCCCCTCAATTGTATACTTAGACTACATGTGTAATACAACAAAAACCAGGGAAAATTTGAAGGATGGAAATTTATCTTAAAGTTTAGAAACCTTGGCGAATCTTACTAGCTTCTAATATGGAAATAATGAAAAAATTGGTGATATTTCTATAAAAATATTTAGGTTTATAATGATTTTATATTTCTCTATATAAAATTTTGGCGATTTTGAAGGTAAAATAATTTTATACTATAAATTTTGGGTGAATAATTTTTGGAAAAAATGGAAATTGGAAAATCGTTTTTTTGGTAAAAACATGGATAATTAGCCCACCTGCGAATATTAGCCCCTAAAATTTTCCATGACAAAAACTCCACCCCAAAAATTTCATGAATCCTCACAAGTTCAACAATTCCACAAAAATGTTTTATTTCCATTTATAACACTCCCCAACTTGCGGGATAGTGGTTAAGATAAAAAATTCTTAAGTGGTTGTTTGATCCTAGAGTGAGTCACAAATCGGCGAAGCTTGTGAGACAAGTTCAACACAAAATTCATCAAGTTAGGGCATGAAAATTCAATCACTGTATCGAAGGTGCAAAATAAAAAAGAATCATCAACACCAAATGTGAATTTCAATAGAAAACTTTGTTGTGGATCAAAGTGGAAAATTAGAATTGTGACACAAACACAGTAATACTCTTAGTCAAGTGGTTTTAGTATTACATCAAAGTGATCACAGAGTCTCAATGTTTAGGCATGTTAATACATTGTTTCGACATGAACATTTGTTGCATCCACCTATTCTAAATTAGTGTACGCTCATTGGAATGGGTGGAGATCCCAACAATCTTTGTTGCACAAAAGACCAACAATCACTATAGATCAACTTCTTCTGCTTGTTTCCTCATCTCCCCAAAGTTTGTACAATTATGAAGGTTAGATTATATATGATTGGCCTTATGATTTTAAATAGGTTAGATGTTGAGATCAACTCCATTTTATTCATATATTGTTGTACAATTCTATTTAATTAATGAAATTTGGGAGTTGAAACTATTTGCCAATTTGAAACAATGCTTGCAAGTTCTCATCCTTAAGGATATAATGATTACTTTAATGTTAAATAATTTATGGGGCAATGATGTAAGATAAATGAGTAATAATGGTGAGGCTCCAAGGTTAACACTGACTGTAGAAAATAAGAATGTGGATTTCTCATGTGTAGGAACCTATTACATACCCATCTTTCTACTATACAAACAAATTCTTCTAGATGCATAGTTATTGTAAAAAAGCAAGAAAAGGGGGTCAATTTTCATAAGCCAAATTTTTGGAACCATTATTCTAGATACATGGTTGTCATAAAGAAGCAAAAAGATGAGGACACGTTTTAGAAGCCATTTTTCCAGAAGTATAATCTTGCTATAATAAATATACAAAGTCTACCTTACCCTTTCTAGTCCACCACGAGTAGTTGCTTCCCTGTCTAACAAATGAAGATCTAGACCCTTTCCTCCTATCTTTGGGATTTTGCACATTGAAAAGAAAAAATAGATGTAATTTTTTTCATAAATAAATTTTAACCTTAAATATTTCACGCAACCTTTTTTACTTCTTCTAGATATTTAATAAATTCAACGTTAATCTAATAAATTTAGCCTCAGAAAATAGAAAAATATTAGTGTGCCTTATAATACAATTGAATATTTATTCACTACCAACATCAGAAAAAAGCTTTATAATTACAGTGATTTATGCATTCCCATATTAGTAACAATCCTTTAAAAAATTTTGAATATTTTTTTTTTTTTTCCAAGGAAAAAATCAAACCCTCTATTAAGTATAGAAAGTTACATAGCATATGCAAATAATTTTTGTAGAACTCCTTCCCCACCTCATGAAGAGAGGAAAGCAGTTTCAACTATTTTGCAAGAAACAACCACAAGCCAAAAAGGAAACAACCAAAAGCCAAAAGACGTCCCTATTATGATACTCCTCCAGGGCTCCATTAAGGAAAACACCTGAAACAGAGAAGTATCAAGAACAGAGAGAAGTACCAAAATTAGCAAGAAAGGCTATCAGTTCAGTCAAGAAATCAGCAGTAGCCACTAGCCTGATTCCTAGAAATAGTTTATAAGACAGAAGTTTTTAGCACACAGATCTAGAGCCTCTATGAAGGAAAACAACTTTGAACCTACAAAAGTTTTTTGAAAAATGTCTTTGACCAGTTTTAAGAAAACAAAAACATGTTGGATATGTACAAAAATACCACTGATAGTAAACCATAAATAACAAGTTAAGCAAAAACAGGTTGTTCAATAGGATGAGCAAGCCCATTTTTATCTTCAGTCACAAGCCAATGCCCTAGATCTTGCTCAGCACATTCTTTAGATAGGCAGTCTGCATCATAGTTTCGTTCCTTGTAAATGTAGAAAATAGAAATCTCAGTGAAATGGAATTTGAAATGAAATATTTCACTAAGGAAAGGGATCAAAAGATAATTCCTGCAAGATTGAGTCCCTTTAAACCAATTGACAACATTCATATAGTCCCCAAAAACCTGGACCGATATCACATTCCTAATAATAAGCCAACAGAGAAGAAGATGAAGAGCTTTCAATTCAGCGAAACTATTTGAGCCCTGACCAAGACCCACTGCAGCTTTAAGGACAAAATCTGGGGAAATATGAACAACCAGGCCTACACCACAATTTTGGTTTATATTTGAGGCCCCGTCGAAATAGGCCCACTACATTCCTTCTCTGATCACTTCCAGTTGAACAGGGCGATTTGGAGGGGTGTCATTAGGAATGGGAATACTATCAAAAATTTCAACCCCTTCAGTTGCCAATGTGCCAATGGGAAAAGCCAAATCCTGAAAGATTACCCGATTCCTGGCAATCCAAGTCCCCGAGGCTATTAGCAGAGGAAGGCATCTTACTCTATCATTGGGGGCTTCCTGCCACCACTTATTCCAGGCTTCCTGCACCTCCAAACCTTCCCACCTGTAGGGGATTTTAAGTATCCTTAGGGATTTAGTCCACAAACTTATGTTGAAAGGGCATAAGAGAAAAATATGCTTTATCGAATCTTCGCTAGATTTACAAAGTGAACACCAACCAGGCCCAATATTCCCTCTTTTTTTGAGAGAGTTCCTAGGTTGGAACTTTATTTTGAAGAATACACCAGAAAAGAGTCTTGTTTTCGGAGGGATTTTTAATTTCCAGAGAGACTTTGCCTACCGGAGAGGTTCCTCCCACCCATTCTGGGACATTAACCACTTATAGCCCATCTTGGGGGAATAGAGCCCATTTTGTGCGTGGACCAATCTAAGCTCATCTCTAGAATCCATAATTCAAACAGAGGAGTTATGAAGATCCATCCTATATTTTTCCCAGACTTCCAGCCACCGATCTTCCAACTGCAAATGCCGTCCAGTCATCCACCCTTGACTCCAGAATGAAGTGCTTCTATGATCTACCACTTGATTAAGGCTATAGAAACCTTTTTTATTTAAACACTGAACCATCTCCCTAGGGAGATAAAACCTTAAAGAGCATCTAACCCAAGGATCCCTCCCCAGCCTGACACTAGTACCATCCCCCACATTCCAAGCTAATCCATGTTCAACAATTTTAACTGAGGCTACCACTGCCTTCCAACCACAGAAGCATTTTTGGAAGATTTTTGAGGCAATCTTATCCAGTCAAGAAGAGGGACTGGGTCTATATATTTCCACTTTATCACTGAATTCCAAAGGTTCTCTCCAGATATGAGCCTCCAAGCAAGTTTTGCAGCCAACGATTCTGAGAAAGGAAAAAAAAATTGATACCCCATCTTCCCCATTCTTTAGGTCTAGAAATTTTCTCCCATGTTATCTAGGGGGTTACATGATCATTTTTAGAACTGACCCACATAAATTTTCTACATAGCTTTTCAATAGTTGCCAAGATACCTTTTGGAACCCAGGTAAGACTGGCCCAATACGCCGGAACAACCATTAGGACAAAATTAATAAGAACTAACCTGCCTGCACTGGATAACCATTTAAAACTCCATTGTTTCAATTTAAGTTCAATTTTTACAAGTAACCATTTCCAGTCGTGAATGCGATACTTATCTGGTTTTAAAAAGAAACCCAGATATTTAAAAATATACTGCAAAGATCTAACCTAAAACTACAAAATGTTTTTCACCCTTGCCAAGTCCTCCCTTGACAGACCCACAGCCATAAGGGTTGATTTCTAGGCATTTATACATAAGCCTATGGATTTTAGAAAGAGATCCAGGATCCTTTTGAGGGCTCTGTAGTCCTCAAGGCTGCCATTGCAAAACAACAGGATGTCATCCACAAAGAGCAGACGAGTAACCCATAGGTTTACCGCCACTTCAATACCTTGAAAATGTCCTTGTCTCTTAGCAGGAACCATTAGAATGATGTCCTCAGCTGCCAGAAGGAACATAACAGGTCAAAGAGGATAGCCTTGCCGGAGCCCTCTCTCCGGGATGAAAAATGGTGAGGCTACCCCATTCACCAGAATTGCAATAGAGGACAAAGAGATATAGCCCATAACCCTTCTCACTAACTCATAACTGAAGCCTAGATGGGTCAATCAGATTCTAAGGTACATCCAATTGAGGCGATCATAGGCCTTTGACAGATCAATTTTTACAATTGCGCCTTTATTTCCTCTTAGCTTAAGACTGTGTAAAGTTTCTTGAGCTACTGCCACTACTTCATGAATTTGACGACCATCCAAGAAGCCAAATTGTTTAGTTGAAATATTCTTGGACAGAAAAGGTTTAAGGCAAGAGGCAATGACCTTTGTAATAATTTTATAGACACAGGTACACAGGGAAATAGGCCTGAAGTCATGAAAGGAAACCAGATGATCGGTCTTAGAATGAGGGCTAGGAAGGTGGCATTAAAAGGTTGGAAAATGGTTCCAATACTTTTGGATTCCTCTACTACATCAACTAGATCATCTCCTAGGGATTCAAAGAAATGTTGAAATAATTCCACCGTCTAGCCATCCAGGCCTGGAATTTTGTCCTTCTGCATAGATTTTAGGATGTCTTCAACCTCCTCCTTGGTAACAGGTTCCATAATAGAAGCGTTCCCTTCCTCCTCAATATATCTGGGGAAGAACTGGGCCACTCTAATAACCTCATCAATAGAAGCTTCCTCTGGTGCTTTGAAGAGCTTCTTGAAATGGTTAACCCATAGGGATGCTAACTCCTCAAAATATCGGGCCATTTCCCCATTCTCTTTCTAGAGTTCCCAAATAGTATTTTAAATTCTCCTTCCTTTTGCATAATTCTGAAAAAATTTGGTGTTTTCATATCTAGCCTGTAACCAAATAGCTTGACTCTTAAGCTGGCAGCTTTCCTCTCTCGCCTGAAGGATCCTCCTTCTGTTAGATTCCATTTATTTGATTTTGTCCCTAGATTCCAAGGATGCATAACCTTTCCCTTCTGGACTTTCAAAAAGTTCCTGTTCAGTATTGATAGTGTGGAGAACCTCCTCCTCCTTCCTTTTATTTTCAAGAGCCCACTCTTTTGTTGCTGACTTCATCCTCTTAAGATTATCCATGAAATGTATGCTTCTGTCTTCCTCTGCCCTGAGATGGTCCTTCCGCCAAGTTTTGTGAAAAATGGCATTAAAAGAGTCTTCTTTGAGCCAGGAGGCATTGAACTTGAAGGGGGTTCCTGGTTTTTAAAAAGCTCCAGTCACTTCTTATAACACAGGGAAGTGATCCGACAAACCCCCCTCCCCCACCCAATGTCTGAAGGATGAAACTTTTTCCACCAGGTCTTCCTTCATTAAAAAACGGTCTAGTTTTCTACCCACCCAATCTTCACTTACTCTTTTATTTCTCCAGGTGGGCCTGACTTTGATCAGAGGGGCATCCACCAAATGGGAGACAGCCAATTTATTCAAAAAGAACTCAGAGAGAGGATTCACCCTAGCTATAGTGCCCCAAGATTCAGCCTCTCCCAAAGAAAATTTAAGATCTCCCCCAATAATAAGATGAGGGTGAGAGATGAACATTCTCTATAGTAGTAGGTTCTATAATTTTTCACGCTCCACACGCGGCCCATAAACATTCATCAGCAAAAGGGGAAGGAAAAATTCATTTGAATAAAGTTCCATTGCCAAAGTGCTTTCCAATCCCTAAGATGAAACCTCTCTGAACTTCCTTGTGTCAAAACCCGTAGCCACCCCCCCAGAGTGACCATTCGCATCAAGAGCATAAAAATTCCAATCCTGGAAAAGTTTTGATAGACTTTCTATCACCACCTCTCTCGCCCCCATGGTTTCTTGCAACATAATAACATCCGGTTTGAGGGACCAGACCAGATCCCTTAGTGCTAGCTTTTTGGCTTGGTTAGTAGCACCTCTACAGTTGTAAGACAAAAGAATCATCGTAAACCTTGGGGGGGTGGCCGCTCTGCTCTAAGCACCCCAGAAAGTGAATGATGCTTCCCATCAGCAATGTCTAAGACCACTTTGAGTTGGGCCTTTGACAGATAGGATTTCCTGCCTCTTAACTTCCTAGGCCCAACCAAAATAAAGTCCTTCTCTAGGCCCCCAATAGCTGCCCCTTTCCCCAATCTAGAAGCCTGGGATCTAAGGTTATAGGGAGGGCCATCCGAAACCACAACCTGGAAAAGGGTAGTAGAGGGAAAAGTCTTCACAGGGGAGTCACAAGGGATGGGAGGCGGAGGAACTAATAGAATGATACTATCAACCGAAGCATGAATAATCTTTAAATCAAAAAGATCAATAGGGATCTACCTGGAAGGACTAGGATCTATAGAGACAGTCTAAGAGAAACAAAACGAAGTGCAAAAAGAGGGAGGAAAGGAAAGAGGCATACCTGCCTGAGATGCCCCAACCAGCTTCGACATTGACGAGGGTACCAGAGAGGCTGCCTGAGGGAAATTTTCCTCCATAGGAACATTCACGGCCTGCTCCTGCATTGCTTCTGCTCCCTCCCTGGAGACATCCCCTGTCTCCAAATTCATTTGCTATGGCCCCTCGTCCTTTCCAAATTTCCCTAAACTATTTCCCTCCTGTGGGGCAGAGAACCTCACTTGTCTTCGATGGTGACGGTATCCCAATGGACATTCCCTTGAAATATGCCCATGTTTGTGACATGTATGGCATCTGAAAGGAAGATTTTCATAGTCCAGATTCTGCAAAAACTCTAGATCCCTATAAGAAAAGGTCATAACATCAGCTAAACCTTCTCTCGGGTTGAGACGGACTAAAATGCGAGCCACACTGCAATCTCTGGACTGAATGTAATATTTATGAACATCTAAAAATTTCCCCAAAGTGTTTCCGATTGAGGTGAAGGCCGAATCTATCCAGAAAGGGATAGGGAGACCCGGCAACTTAACCCATACTGGGCATTCAGCCATCTTCTTTTTTTCAGCATCAAACAAAGTGTTCCATTTCCAAAACAGTATCGGTCTCTTTCCAAAACTCAAGTTCCTCCCCGCAACCCAGTCAGCATGTTCCTTTTTACTGAACCAAATGCTAAACCACCCTCTAACTAAAAATTTAATCTCGATCGGCTTCCCAGTGGCTTCAGTCCATTCAGATTGAACCTAATCTGAGATAGAGTCCACCGAGAATTTCCTCTCATGGACTCTTCCAACCAACATTGTTTTTTAGGCTTCCATTGCCTCGTCTATGCAAATGTCCACACCCAAAGCACAATGGGGACATTCTTCTTTCATCCTAATGGATTTACTTTTCTTCCTTTTTCCACCCCCTTTTTCCTTTTTTGCTTCACCCTCCCCAGGATTCTGGGTGACAGGAGCATCAATCCTAGCAGCTTCCGACGACTTCTGTCACCTTTCAACAGAATCCTTGAAACCCTCCTTCCCGGGCTAGACCCCCTCGGCTGATACAGGCACAACTTCTTGGCTTGTACCTGGGTCTAACAGACCCTCTTCAACCCCTATCAGCTCCCCATCTACTACTTCATTAGAAGATACCCTTGATTTGCTACGACTGAAACCATCCACCTCGAGATTCAGCGATAGGAGTTTTTCTAAATCTTGGAAAAAACCCAGCTCAGAAGGAGCAGACGGCAGCGGAAAATGAGAGGAGAGGTAACCTTGGCATAAAATATGGTTTCTGAATCTCGAATTATCTCCTTGAATCCCTTTTCCCAGAGGGGTCTCGTCAAGATGAATACCTTCTCCTAGGGCTTTAAACCCCGCCCGAGTGTGAAAACTAGAACAAGCCACAACATCTTCGAGGCCACCAGTAAAAATAGGGTTTGCCTAATTACCTAAGTGCCAAGGCACGGGGGAAAGCAAAGGTCCCACAACTCCTTGATCCTCCTTTTCTCTCAGACTAGGGTTTTGAGCTCGAGCTTGTCCCAGCAAAAACCCACTCTTCCGGCAGTCACTCCACGAACTCTGAACCGCGTCTCCAAACAATGCCACCCCCTGTAACAAGCTTCCACCTCCAGGAAACCGTCCAAGGATTTGGGGAATCTCCGGGCTTTTTGGAAAGAACAGCTCCAAATTATTTTCTGAAACTTCAAAGACGGAGCAGTTTAAAAGGTCTTCCAGTGTCGGCTCCACGTCCACTATCTCACGATCAAACCCCATAGCTGTGAAAACCATCGCCTCTTATCCTGACAATGAAACAACGAAAACTCTGTGCCACTACAAAAACCCTAGATCCGGAACATCATCGCAAATTAACTAAGGAGAAAAAATGGGATCTAGACCTTAACCCCATTCTGAAAACCAACATAATATGGGTTTAGGCCGTAGACTGTCCTCCTCTGGATCTGCACGTACCAGACCAGCTGTTGCTCCCAAATTTACTTGAATGTACACTAGTCACATCAATCTACAGAGTGGCAGGGAGGAGTGCTTCAAAACCAGAACCCAAAACCCTAAGGTCTTCCATTGTATCTCATTTGTTATCATGTTCTTATTCTATTCCTTAAAAATTTTGAATATGCATATATATCTAGTTTCTAAATTATATATGGCACACCATTAAATCCATGCCTCTCTCTCTTAGGCTCAGACCCATGGCATATGGAGGAAGAGGGAAAATTGGGTAGAGAAAAAATTGGCATATTCTTAGGAGTAAGTCAGTACTCCTATATATTCATTCAAATAGAGTAGGGAACCACAACAATATTATGGCTATATGGTGTTCGTGAGGGAGCTAACTGAGGCTAAGCCTTCTAGATTTCAGGAAATCCGAGCATCCGGTGTCTATTGATGCCATGGTGGAAGAGTACTCTTCCCTCATGAAGAACGGTGTGTGGGAGGTTGTACTTTGGCCAGAGAGAAAATATATGGTTGCTATATATAGGTTTACAAGATTAAGCACACTGTTGACTATAGTGTGGATAAGTTAAAAGTTGTATTTGTGGCTAAGGGTTTTTCTTAGAAGGAGAGCATTGACTATGACGAGACCTTCACCCTAGTAGCTAGATACTCATCCATCAGGGTAGTGATTTCTATTGTAGTGTAGATGGGTTGGAGGATTTCTAACTCTACCCATTCACGTGAAGCAAGTGTTCATCATATACAAAGTTACAAACATGTCTCAAGGAATATGTTAAGAGTTAATCCCTAACAATTAATAAGAAGCATGTTTGTAGGTAGATACTTCCTCACGTTGTTTTAGGTGATAGCATTGCCTACAATTAGTAAAATGGAATCATATTTGAATTTCCAAGTGGTATTGTTGTTGCTTAGAATTTGCATAAACAATTCATAAGAAATGGAATTAACCAAGAAATCCAAGAAAATCCTATCATGAATTTTAACATTGTCTTTAATGTAAAGAATTCAAAACTCAAATTAATTATAAGTCTTCCAATTGAATATGGCCTTCAAAGAAATTTCATTGACACTAGCTAAGAATGAAGAATAGGTGATTATACTTTAAGCCAACAACACAGTAACCAAAAGAATCTATGTGTGTCAGGGGTGACTCCAATACATAAATTAGTTAAGAAAATGTTGTGGGTAATTATCCAAATCATAAAAACATGGGCATTCAAACTACCATGCTTCCCATACATTGAATTTAGGGTATGAGGTAGCCTATTCAAAGGAATATGGGAATTCACGGAGTTCCACAAAGACCCTAGCGAGTGACTGAATCAAATAATGGAAGCCAACAAATGGTTATTTTTTGTTGTAGCTTCACAATTGTATGAAGAGGCATTTAATTGGTTGGTGCAATGGGGTTGTGGTGAAACTCCCAAAGGAATAAATGAATTTCACTTGTTGGAACTATAATTTCAAGATACAATATTGCAACCAGCAATGTCGCAACATAATCATAATGATGTTATATGTATTATTAGTTACATAACATAGAAAAATCCATCATAATAGCTACATATAAATTAATTTCACCAAGACATATATATTCACCCTAGAAACTCAAATGGGAAAACCAACATTTGATGGGGAATAGATTCTGCTCAATAAAGTGTTACAAATGTCAGCTATATGCAATTTCAACTAAGATTCTGATCCATTCTTACTCACTAGAAAAGTCCCTAGCCAATGACCCAATCAAATAAACGAAGCCAAAAAATGGTTCTTTTGAGTTGTAGATTCACAATTATATAACCATATATTCAATTGATTGAAGCAATGGAGCTGTGGTGAAACACACAGAGTAATAAATCAATTTCAATTTTTGTAACTACAATTCATACAATATTATGACTACAAATGCTACAACTTAATCATAATCATGTTATATATGATTATTATTTATACATAATAGAAAAACACATCATAACAACTACATTGAAATTAATTGCAACAAACAAAGATATTTTTACCCAAGAAACTCAAATGGGAAAAAAATAATTTTCTGGGGACTTGATTTTTCTCAATAAATTGTTACACACGGTAAGTTATGCAACTTAAACTAAGATTATGATCCATTCTTACTCGCTAGAAATATTAGCATATTACTTTAATCCATGGACAATATTTTGAAGGTATAAGGTAGCATGACCAAAGGAATATGGAATGCACAAAGTTCCACAAAGATCTTAGCTAGTGACCCAATCAAAAAATGCAAGCTAGAAAATTGTTATTTCTTGTGTTGTGGGTTGACAATTATATATCCAGGCAATCAATTGATTGAATTAATGGCGCCACGATGAAACTCTAAAAGGAATAAAGAAAGTTAACTTGTTGTAGCTACGATTCCAACATACAATATTACAACAAACACTCATGCAACTTAATAAAAATGATGTCATATGTGATCATTATTTACATAACAACTACAAAGAAATTAGTTGCACCAAAGATAGATATTTTACCCTTGAAACTCAAATGGGAAAACTAACATTTGATGGAGCCATGATTATAGCATCATTCTTCCTAGACATAGTCGAAATAGGAAGAATGCATGTTGTCAAGTCAGAATATGATTTAAACCACCAATATGGTGCCAAAACCTTACACGCTCTAAAATATTATATTAATATTGTAACAATATGTTATTTATTCACATTAAAATTAAATTCATGAAGTGTGGTATATTTCAATATATTAATAATATAAAATGAAAAAAAGGTTTCAATGTTTAAAATCATGTTGAAACTTACAATCAAAGAGACGAAAAAACACATACAAAAAATCAGATCATAATCATGAACAAGCTTCAACTTGAATTATGAAGTGTAAAGGAACTTACAAAATGTGACACTATGAACCTGGTCAAGTACACAGGAAAAAATATCCAGGACATGACCCTAGTTGACAAGTTGTTTTGCAAGGCTGTCATAAAATTTGATATCTTTGTGATAATGTGGACCTGGAACCTTGTCTAGATATTTGTGGGAACGTATGGGCTCAGATAGATCTTCGGACACAATCTGTGACCAATTTAATTTCTCAAATATTTTTCCATAACAGAAAAATATTAGGCCACACAAACAAAATCATTATTTGACATTGAGGACATATATTTTGTTTCTACTTTTCTACATCATGAGAAATAAAAAAATTGATAAAATATAGATTTTGAAAATGGAACTCTCAAATTTCTGGAAATAGTGAAAAGAAGCATGCACACCACACAATCATAGTGATATGCATGCACACACGCAATGTCAAATGAATACCCAAAGTATTACATATGTTTCTTCTGAAGACTCCTTTAAGGTGTCAAGTATCTCTATCTCATTATTCCTTCTCATAATCAAGTCTAAGAGTGAAATATCCACCTCAATCCATTGTAACACATTCAGGAACCCTGCTATGTAGTTGTTATTTCTCATGATGCTAGAGGATTTGTACCTGCACTTCAAAGTAAATCAACATCCATAATTATCTATATAATAAATACAAGTAATATTTGTAGTATTTTTTACTATAAGATTCATTCTTATGATAATGTTAGAACATATGTTAATAATGTCAAAACATACCTCAGTAAGCTCCTCTTTGTTTCAAGAAAAATTTATTGGAGTCACCTGAACTTGGAAAAATCCTCCCATGATCTAAAAGAGTAGCAACTAAGTCAACAATGAACTTTTTTTCTGCTACATTGGATCAGGGGAGGTTTTCTCCAAAGTTAAATCGCTCAAATAAATTATTCTCTACTAAGTAGGGCCAACCACATGAAGGTGGAAGATCTTATGGCCCCTCCCCCCCCCCCCCTCTCACATCACTCTCAATTCCCCAATACCCAATCTATATTTCATTTTTTACGAACAAGAGCACAAAAAAAAAAAATTCAATCACTAATTAAAAAACAATACAACAAATGTATCCAAGAAAACATTTAAAGTGTATGTAATAAAAATAGTATTAAAAATGATTTTTTATATAACATAAAAAAGTTTCCAAGTATTGTACATCATTCATCATCTGCCTTACAATAATACAATATTTTACTTAACCAAATTTCTTTTGCTTCTTCCTATTTCTAAAGCCCCTAACTACATCATCAACATCATTTTTTTGTACTTTTGTTTAATGCCTTTCCTGCATAGTTGACCTAGTCGGGTACTCACGATGTTTGGTATCTTGCAGTGACAGGGCATCACCTACAAAAACAAATAATATTAAATTTAAATTGCTATTTTTTAAATATCAGTGAAGTAGTTCAGTAATATTAATAAAAAAATTTCAATGCCACTATTTACCTAGTGCACCATTTGTCACCATTGGAACCATTGTACCATGTTCCTCTTCAGTGGTAGGATGATCAAGTACACCATTCTGTGTCATTTAAACAAAAAATGGTATAAGGACACAACCCTTAATGTATAAGTAGACAAAATTATAAGTAGAAATTAATTACCATCGTGGGCCTCACTAATAGCAGCACTGCCACCCTGGTCCCCACTGGAATTATCATGTTGCATGTGAGGACCATGTTCTGGCAATATTTCACTCTCAATGCACTGCCCTACAAATGGGTTATTTGGCTCGTTTAAAGTGTTGCTCCCTTGATTTAAATAAAGTTGTTAGACATTAAATTTATGGATGAAAACAAACATATTGAAAGGTTAACATTTTACCTTATCAAACATAGTCGATCTTGGGACCTGTCCCAATATCTTACGATGTTCAACTACTACTTGATAGTTGAAACGGAAAGCAATCTCTTTGTCTTCCTTTGTGGTTTATGTTCCAAAGTCGTCACCCTAAATTTCATAAGATTGTGTATTTTTAATGTTATTTGATGGGAATACAAACATGTTGGAAGGTGATACAATTAATAAGATGTTTAGCTACTTATAATTCTTGCAACTAATTTCAAGTAACTACCCTAGCCTAACTTTTGTTGGCCTTTTTTGTCAATCCTAACTTTGGTTTCCTTCAAGGAGTCAGGAAACCTATCATCAAAATCTTGAAGTCAGTTATTTAGCACATTTTTATTTTAGACATAAAGAAAATTAAAGCTATTGAATTAAAGTTCTAAGTTACCTTGCGGGTCTAGTTGGCATTTTTCCTTCTTTGTTGACCTTTTTCTCTTTTCTATCCTCGATGAGTGCTATTCATTCCCTCTATGGAATTATCAGAGGACACTCGTATCTAGAGTTATTTTGCAAGTAAATCATATAGGTGTCCCGCGTATATTTCAAATATTGGCCAACTGCCAAGGCAATCGAAGTTCTATTAAATGTGCCCGCCCCAAAAAGGCCTTCTAGATAATCTAGAAGTTCTTTTTTTAGGTTGGAATTCTGGAATTTCAGCTTGTGCATATGGTTGAGCCAAAAATTACCAATGCATTGCCCTCCAAGGCCCTATAGAAATCATTTTTTCCTACATAGAAAAATATATTATCATTAATTTAAAAATAATAGTCATGATAAAATATGTTTTATATAGAGTACATGAAACAGTTTAAATATTAAAACTTACATGGGAGTTTTATTTGCTTTATAGGAACACCATCATTGTTCACTCAAAACATGCCTGGACTGGTCCTCGTGGGGGTGACATGTGTAGCTCCAAGAAATTAAATCGTAAAGTTAGCCATATCACCCTCATCACTGCCACCACATTCAACTATTGGCTATGTGTCTTCTTGAGGGTGCATTTATTTTCTGCTACCTAAAGTATTATGAGGTGTATGAGGGGGTTCCTTGGGAATATCTTGTCTTTTTTTCCCACTACAGCCAACACTGGGGACAAAATGTTGCAAAAAATGCTACATACGAAATATTTTTTACTTAGTTTAGTTAATGTAAAAGTTATAAATAAACCTATCACAATTGATATTATGCATAAAAATAAAAATATCCTTTTTAGTTTTGGTTATTACCTCATATGTCTGAAGCTGGGTCAAAACTTGTAATATCCTTTGTTCTATTTCATGTGTTTGAGGCACAATGTCTATCAAATGCTCAAGTTCCTTATTTTCGTTTTAAATATTTTTTTGTAGAAAATCAAATATACTTGGGGATGAACACAAATATTCCTCGTTGAGGGAATCATGATGCACACCATGGCCAAACATCTGCATGTTTGAAAAAAATTAACATTATTTCAGTTATGTAAATAATTAAACTACCTAAATATATAGCAAGGTTGGCACCTTACATGTTTTTCGGCTGACACCTTTCCACGATCATCCTGTGACATTATAAAATAATAACAATCATGAAATATATAAAAAAAATTTAAATATAAAGAAGCTAATATGAAAGTGAAATTATTATTTGTTTACATGTACTAAGGTTACTCCTGTGCCAAAATCAGTCTGCCACATTACAATAAAATTAGAAATGTGAAACGACATCTTTAACATTGTTAAAGATAAAAAAAAAATAATGCAATAATTAATGGTTGTTTAAAATATAGGTATTGCATAACTAACCACACACTACTACTGGATGTATCTACTCTATTCACATGGTAATCTACTAAGAAATATTCCCCATGAGCTATCTTTTTTATTGCATGCACGACTACCCAGTTTCCTTCACGTCCCTCAAATATGAAATTTGGTTGTTTGTTTGTTGTCTGGGGTCATGTGCTATTTATAAACCCTGTGATATTGACAGAAGCTTTAGGCCTTCCATCAATATACATAGCATCTCCCTTATTTTTTATCATCTCTTAAGAGGAATAATATGATGTAGGATGTTTATTCCCTACAATTTTTGGTTAAAATGTGAGTGGGATGTGGTTCATCCTCTCCCCACATGTAGGATCCTTCCTACTGTTGTTGGTTTCATGCGTGTAAGATGTGGTTCATCCTTTCCCTACTCTTGGTGTTTTTCATGCATGTAGGAGGTGGTTAATCCTTTCCCTACATATGGTTATGATTCGAGTTTGTAGGATGTGATCCATTAATAACATATCACATTAATAAGTTTTCCAGACTGTGTTATGAAACCAACTCCAAAAATAGAAGAAAAGATAGATCAACGCCTTAGAAATAAGTCACTTCGATGGGGAAACCTCCTTTACATTACATAAATGAAAAATTCTTGGATGATACAGATGTAAAAACCTCCTTATATATATAGGAGTCCATGGGAGCACAATATAATCCTAGCCGACCTAACAATAGTAATGTAAGGGCACAATAATAGCAATATTGGGGTTAGAGGCATTCAAAAATAACAATAAGGGGGCTACACTAATAACAATAAGGGCCTAAACTAGTACTGTAGGGACCTAACATGCCCCTCGCGTTCAAAAATGTAATGTCCCTTTTCCAGAAACATTGGCAATTGACAAGGAAATCTATTCCAGAGATGGACTGAAGGGGAATTTACCGGATTTGTCACCTTCACAAGGAAGGATGAACTCCAAAGGCTTTCTAGCCCACTATCAAACTCTATCTATAGAGTGATTTTCAAAGGACAATATCCCCAAGAAGGAATACAACACTATTCGGAATCTTGCAAGATAACCCAAAGATGCGGCTACAACAATAAGCAAAGACATAAACTGGAAATAGAAGTGAATAAAAATTATGCCAAAATGTATGAAACCCTTGAGCCATCTTATCATGAAATATCAGCAGAAAATGATACAATGAATATTAGGAGAATAAGGCTAGAAACCTTTCATGAAAATACATGCCAAAGTACAAATGCTGCTCCATAGCATAATTCCCATGAATAGAGACTGTGCAGTCATAGAAGCGAGACTACTGTACTTAATGAAAAACAACATGGAATTGCATATACATGGCTCATATATCATTGGGAGAGAATATCTAAGCTCCCAATCACTACCTCAAGTCAATCATAGGAGGATTGGCTCCAATATGCAAAACTGCTAAAATGCCAGAGTTGCTGGGTAGCTGCAGCAACTCAATACATGGAATGGAATGGAGAAGGTTGAAGGGCTGAAGATGATGAAGAACCCTTATCCTTTGGAAATATAAAGTGTAAGGCTGATCCCTACACCAAAGATCTCACCCTCTGAAATACCTGCAAAACCCTCACTGCAAATGTGCTCCAGGTAGAACGTAGTCTATGAGAGTATTTGCGCTGTGACTGATGGAAATGGTTGGCCTCCTGCCAATGATAGTGGATTGTGCTCAGAAACCATCCACACTAACCTCCCGGAAGTAGAGAACTTCCCTCCTCTAAATATCAGCTAGAAATGGTGTTGTGAGAAACCTCCAGCAACACCCAGATACATTGCACAATAATCTGCTACAGACACTGCGCTGATGAAGATGGCTGATGCTATGGCCTGAATGTCGAAATATGGAGGATGAGTGTAATACTTCATGAGCTACTCAAGAAGGAGAGTAAATCCTAAATAGGACTCCCTCGTGCCCGACGGCACTGCAGCTCTGCTGAACAGCAAGAGGCAGCAATTTGTCTCTCAAGACAAATAATCAAATGATCTAAGATAATCCCAATGGGCTGCCTTGCCTCTCTTTTAAACAAAATGAAGCCTCCATATTTTTTCCTCTAGAATTTTCCTCCCTCATGGAATATTCCTCCACTAAAACTGCATTGTCCCACCTGTGCTTGCCAACTCATGCCAACGCAGTTTGACTTGGTCAATTAGGCCTTGCCCATTTTCATTTAACCTATTTCACACATGAGGGTGTGAAATCCAGCTCCATGATGATCCCTTTTCACATTGTCAGGGATTTTATTCCTGTTTATTACATGAATGGTTCATTTTACCCATTTTTATTCAACAAAATAAAAATGTGCAACTATAATGTCCATTTTAGCTTGAGGCTAAAAATTGAGACATTACAGTCCTCCCCTCCCACATGTTGCTTGTCCTCAAGAAATTTCATAGAGAGAACAAAATTCCTCCTCCTTCTCTTGTGGCCCCCTCATCCATTGTCCCACCACTGTTCAAATATGCTACAATAAATCTGCCCTCCAATTCTCTCTCCCAAGTATCCAAACTGAAAATGATGCTCCTCATGGAAATAAAGAAGGTGTAGTGGAATCCTTCCTACTAGAATGTGGCCTCCTTAAGGTAGGAGTGATGATATGCATGGGATAATTCCGCTCCCAATGATGATCCTCTAATCCATGCTATCATCCAATGAAAGTCTCAACCCCTGATTTCTGCAATATGTTGGGGCTGAATGGAGAGTGTTCTTATGCTTCTCATGATGGCCCTCTCTCCATTTGTTGCACATATGGGGCTGCCTCTGTCCTTGGGCTGAAATGTATGGCCTCCAAAAATGGCCCAAGCTACCCCATCAAGAAAAAACAGCCATGATATGCCTTTGCAAATTCTTCTAGTGGTCCCTACCACAAGAAGGTACAAGTAGAAATGTAGCAATCATGGTTTTCCCATGGTGTCTCCTGCAAGATAAAGCATATACAATGGGGAGAATCATGCTCCCAATGGGATGTACATATAATACTCTCCAAATAATTCTCCTCATGAGTGTACAAACATAAAAAATGCAAGGAGCAATATACAATAAAAGAAAATTGCCAAATGACAATTGGAGAGTGGTCCAGAGTTCCACTCATGGAACCTATGCAGTGCCTCTTGGCATGCATCAACATCAAAAATAACAAGTTCTATACCAGCCACTTGTTTTTTTCCACCACATCTCCTCATAAGATGTAAGCATGAAATACCATTTGGTGCCAATGGTGCACAGCATGAAGCATGTGGCTTCCCCCACAACCATCACAAAAATAGCCAAAATCAAGGCTACTGGTAGCTACAAGTACATCATAAAAAATCCAAGAAGGAATGATCCTCCTTGATCAATATGTTGCTCATATAAAGTAAAGAGGTACTCAATGTGAAATTGTACCTTCTCTACCATGTACTTGAGACCTTGAGTTGAAATGGCTCATCATGAATGCTCTCCCTCTTCTCCAATGAGTAAGGGGAATGGTTGTGCCAACCTCTTTGAAATAAACCAAGCTATGCATCTATCCATATGCCGTTGAAGATCATGATGAATGCCCTTCATATGAACTCCTCTAGGAAATCAAAGTATGCATCCAAGTGCATAGCTAGGAATCCATCCTATGCTGCATGCAAATAACTTCTCCTTGAGACTAGAAACTCTAGCCAAGAAGAGTCTGCCATGATGATAGATGCTCATAGCATCCACTAAGTTTCCTCCATCACCATCAAGGCCATCCAAGAATCATGCATGCACCAAGATCCTGGGACCTCTCAACTAGAAGCTGAGTCCTCCAACATGGATCAACCCTCCATATAGAAAGCGTTGTAATCTGCAATAAAGTGCTCTGATCATGCTGCTGCCTTCTACATTGACATCCCCTCATGCCAAAGTCATCCTCCAAGTTGCTTCCATGCCATCATGCAGCTACTCATGCTCAAAAGAAATGAAGATCTCTGAAAATAAGCCTCCCATAAGAGACTATCACCTCCAAATAATCTGCTGATCCTGGGTAATGTAAGCATGAGTGGCCTCCCTCTATTCCAATGCATGAAAGAGTCCTTACTCAAAGGAAGTACCATCTCTCTCACCAAATCTATGGAGTAGTCAACCTGCATCATGAAGATGCAATCCTCTATCCTTGCAGCAACATCTGCTAGCACAGTATGACTGAAGAGAGTGGGTGATGCTGAAAATGAGAGAGTGTCTCCCTCCCCCTTGAGTCTATCCCAAACTCTCTGCATTGTACTGAACTTTCCCAAGGTTTCCACCCTCCTAAAATCAAGGTGTGAGGCCCCCAAAAATGCAGCATCCAACCTCCTCTACTAATCTAGTGGTCTCCCTGGTGTAATGTCTCCATGCAGTGAGACACCATTATCAAGAGATGACTGAATGTATGAATGGAGAAAAACCTCCATGCTTCCACTGTGCAATCCAATCATCCTCTTAGGTGCATAAAACTCATAAAATAGATAGGTTGTGTCCTCCTCATCACATGATGTTGATCATCCTCCCTATCTCTTCATTCTATCTCCATAGCTCTGCACCCTACCAATAATGGCACAGATGTATCATGAGTTGTGCCTTTATCTCTACATGGGAGATCCTGGGGAATTTCTTGCAAAGACACAAGAATCCATCTATGTGGATTAAGAGCTCCTCTTACCTCTTCATGAGGCAGTGAATCAACTCTAGCTATTCTAGCGCAGTTTCCCTCCTCCTCATCATCATGTAGGGGCAACCTATCCAAAATCTAATCTCCTTTTGAAAAAGATACCTCTATGCTATCTTCTGCAATAATGTGAGATGGATACCTTGCCTCTAACAAGGCATAATGCAAGATGTTAGCCCTCTCAAAAATGCTCTGAAGTGGATCTGAGTTCATGTTTCCTTCCCTTGCATGCAAAGTCTTGGTTTGTTTCTCTGCATGTGTTTCATATTTTCTCCTACCAAATTTTTTCCATCATTGCTTCAATGAATCTAAAATAGAAAGAAGTATTTGCATCCTCTAAAGAACATGACTCAAATATCCACCATGCATAGGTTTTACCTCTCAAGTGAAGTGCTGCAAATCTGACAGCCTCTCCTTTGGAAACTTTGTGCTGCTACAACATGGTCTTCAGCTCCTCTACCCATGCTTTGGCTGAACATGTAGGTGAAACTCTGGAAGTAGATAGAATAAATCTATCTTGTTGCTGGCTCTCCTTCACATTAGACTTGCAAAAATCCATGAAGTGAGATGATCTCTGAATGTCGGAGTTTGAGACTCATATTCCTTCTGAAAATCTTCAAGAGTTTTCCTCTTGATCACCTCTCCTTATTTTCCCCATCTCTTCATGACAAAGCTGCACCTTTGACTGCACTGTGCATCAAAGGACGTGACTACATGCTCACATTCCTCATCATAAACCCTAGATTTTGTTTCTATTTCAAACTCTTGTGGAGATTCTTCAAATCTCTCCCTTTTATTTTTCTTTGGGCTCCCATGAAAGCCCTAGATGGATTTAGGGAGAAGCTTGGCTAGCTCATCTCCTTTTCTTTCTACTTTTTATCCACAAAGTGGAGCCTTCCTCATATTTTTAGATGGCATCTTGGTGAATATCCATAGGCTGAGCCAAGATTATGCTCCGATACCACTATAATGTCCCTTTTTCAGAAACATTGGCAATTGAAAAGGAAATCTATTCTAGAGATGGACTGAAGGGGCATTTACTGAATTTGTCACCTTCACAAGGAAGGATGAACTCTAGAGGATTCCTAGCCCACTATCAGAATATGTCTATAGAGTGATTTTCAAAGGAAAATATCCCCAAGAAGGAATACAAAACTATTGGGAATCTTGCAAGATAACCCAAAGATGCAGCTACAGCAATAAGCAAAGACATAAAATGGAAATAGCAGTGAATAAACATTATGCCAAAATGTATGAAACCCTTGAGCCATCTTATTATGAAATATCAGCAACAAATGATACAATGAATATTAGGAGAATAAGGCTAGAAGCCTTTCATGAAAATACATGCAAAAATACAAATGTTGCTCCATAGCAGAATGCCCATGAATAGAAACTGCGCAGTCATAGAAGGGAGACTGTTGTAATTAATGAAAAAAAACATGGAATTGCATATACATGGCTCATATATCATTGTGAGAGAATATCTAAGCTCCCAATCACTACCTCAAGTCAATCCTAGGAGGATTGGCTCAAATATGCAAAATTGCTAAAATGCCAGAGTTGTTGGGTAGCTGCAGCAACTCAATATGTGGAATGGAATGGAGAAGGCTGAATGGATAAAGCTGATTAAGAACCCTTCTCCTTTGGAAATATAAAGTGCAAGGCTGATCCCTACACCAAAGATCTCACCCTCTGAAATACCTGCAAAACCCTCACTACAAATGTGCTCCAGCTCGAATGCAGTCTATGACAGTATCTATGCTGTGACTGATGGAAATGGTTGACCTCCTACGAATGATAGTGGATTATGCTTAGAAACCATCCACACTAAACTCCCGGAAGTAGAGAAATTCCCTCCTCTGAAATATCAGCTAGAAATGGTGTTGTGGGAAACCTCCAGCAACACCCAGCTACACTACACAATAATCTGCTACAGACACTGTGTTGATGAAGATGGCTGATGATATGGCCTGAATGCCAGAATATGGATGATGAGTGAAATCCTTCATGAGATACTCAAGAAGGAGAGGAAATCCTAAACAGGACTCCCTCGTGCCTGAGGGAACTGCAGCTCTGCTGAACAACAAGAGGCAACAATTTGTCTCTGAAGACAAATAATCAAATGATCTAAGATAATCTCAATGGGTTGCATTGCCTCTCTTTTAAACAAAATGAAGCCTCCATCTTTCTTCCTCTAGAATTTTTCTCCCTCATGGAATATTCCTCCACTAAAACTGCGTTGTCCCACCTAGTGCTTTCCAACTCATGCCAACGCAGTTTGACTTGGTCAATTATGCCCTGTCCATTTGCATTTAACCTCTTTCACACATGAGGGTGTGAAATCCAGCTCCATGATGATCCCTTTTCACATTGTAAGGGATTTTATTCCTGTTTATTACATGAATGGGTCATTTTACCCATTTTTATTCAACAAAATAAAAATGTGCAACTATAATGTCCATTTTAGCTTGAGGCTAAAAATTGGGACATTACAAAAAAAAATTTGTCCTCAACGCTTCAATAGCTCTGGCTGCTTCTGTATAAAATTCTCATCCTCCCATGTAGAATCTTTAGTGGGTATGTTCTTCCACTTAATGAGATACTCTGAAATTGATCAATTTTGTAGTTGTCGAGTTCTTTTTTCCATGACTGCTTCAGGTTCCAATATGATTTTTCCTTCCTCATCAAGTTCTAGAAATATAGTTTGAACTAGAATATTTTAACCTATAACCTTCTTTATGCGTGAAACATGGAAAACAGGATGCACTCGCGAAGAAGCAGGAAGCTCCAATTTGTATGCCATAGTACCAATATTTTGCAACACCTTATAAGGAATATAGTACTTGGAGATAATTTATTATCCTTCTTAGATTGCTTGAGGTACATTTGTTTCTATTGTTGTAGCGGTAAAAATACCCAGTCTCCTACATCAAAACTTCTCTCGTTGCGATGTTGATCTTTCTATTATTTCATTCAATTTTGTGAGAAATTTAGGTTATCCTTTAAGAGTTGGAGAATTCTTTTTGATGCTTGATGTGATCTTCTATTGCTTGAACCTTAGAATTTTCTCTTAAAGATGATGTGATGGATAGTGAATGATATCCATAAAGTGCCATAAATGGGGTCATTTTTACTGCAGTATGGAAGGAAGTGTTATACCACCATTCAACGAGAGGTAACCACTTGACCCATTGTGTTTGTTTATCGGATACAAAACAACAAAGATATCATTCCAAACATTTATTCACTATCTTACATTGACCATCAGATTAAGGATGATAAGATGAGCTATGAGCTAGTTGAGTACCCAAACAAGAAAATAACTCTGTCCAAAAATTTCCAGTAAAAATAGGATCACTTTCGCTCACAATAATATTTGAGTTTCCATGTATCTTTTGAATTGTGTCCATAAATGTAGTAGAAACTATACTTTCTTTAAATGGATGAGATAATGCACAAAAGTGTGCATACTTGGTAAGTCTATCAACTACCACCATGATGACAATATTTCCTTCAGACTTAGGTAATGCTGTGATAAAATCCAATGAAATGGCCCCCCAACATTGACTTGGAATGGATAAAGGTCGTAGAAGACCCGGGGTCTTAATTGTCTCAACTTTATTTTTCTAGAAAATCAAACATTCCGCAAAAAAAATTTGAATATCAGATTTAAGGCCATCCCAAAAAAGTTATTTCTTCACATTGTGGTAATTTTTAAGAATTCCTGAGTGTCCTCCTGTGCAATTCCAAAATAATATTTTGTTTTAATTGGGAATTCTTACAAATATATAAGCGATCTTTGTACCATAAGGAATATTTTTTCTAACTAAAGGTATCAGATGTACTAGGATCTTGCTACAACGTTTGAATGAGTGTCCACACTTCTTCATCCTTCTTCCATTCATCCCCTGCTTCAATTATCCAATCTAGTTGGATAGTAGAAATGTCACAAAGAAATGCTTCCACCTCTTGATTCTTTCTTGAGAGTGCATTTGCAACAACATTTAGATTCCATTTTTTGTAGATGATTTCAAAGTCATAACCCAAAATCTTTGTCACCCATTTTTGCTACTCTTCTGAAGATAGTCTTTTTTCCAAAAAGTATTTAATACTATCATGATCAGTTTTTACCTTGAACTGTCTTCCCATTAGGTAAGGTCGCCATTTCTTTAGTGCATTTAGTATTGCTAAAATTTCCTTCTCATAAATAGCTTTCTGTAAATAATTTCCTTTTATTGGATGACTTTCAAAAGAAATGGGTCTTCCTTCTTGCATTAAAACAACACCAATTCCATTTCCCGAGGCATCACATTCCATAATAAAGTTTTTTGTGAAGACTGGTGTAGTTAAGACCGATGTTAGGTACATTACCTCTTTAAGATGTTAAAAGGCCTTAGTTGCTTCAGGAATCCATGAAAGTTCATCTTTCTTCAATATTTTTGTTAGAGGTGCTACTATTCTCCCATAATTCTTAACAAAATTTACATAATAGAATGTTAATATGAGAAATCCCCGTAACTTATTTATGGTTGTGGGGACTTTCCATTCCTTAATGGCTTTAATTTTATTCGGGTCTACCTTAACACCCTCGTGAGATACAATATGACCAAGATATTCCACCTCTTATACTCCAAATAAATATTTGAATGTTTTTGCATATAATTGTTTCTCCTTCAATAGTTTGAGCACCCTATCAACATGTTGAACATGATCATTCCAAGACCAACTGTAGATTAGTATATCATAAAAAAATACTCACGCAAATTTTCTAAGGAAAGGTTTTAAAATGGAATCCATCAACCCCTAGAATGTATAAGGTGCATTGGTAAGGCCTAAAGGCATGACCAAAAATTCATAATGACCCTCACGAGTTCAAAATGTTGTTTTTAGAATATCTCCAGTCTTCATTCTAATTTGATAATATCTTGAACGAAGATCCAACTTGGTAAAATAAATTTCTCCATGTAATTCATTTAATGATTCATCAATCACATGAATGGGAAATTTATCTTTAATAGTGAGCTTATTAAGCTCACTATAATCCAGACACATGCACCATGATCCATCCTTCTTGTGCCCCAATACTTATGGTGCAGAGAAAGAAAATTGACTAGGTTGAATTATACTAGCCTCTAACATTTCTGCAATCATACGTTCAATTTCACTCTTTTGGACATAAGGATATCTATAAGGCCTGATGTTTGTAGGAACACTTCCTGGAATCAAATGAATAACATAAGCATGATCATGAATAGGTAGGAGTCCTTTGGGAGTTTCAAACACCTTGGAATGATCGTCCAAGACTTTTTGGAGATCTGGAGAAATAGATTATTTTGATGTTGAAACTTCTAGTGAGCATAATTCTGCAATTATGCCTTATTTTTATTTCTTCAGAAGTTTTTACATGACATTAGAGCTTATTACCTTTCCCAGCTTCCCTGCGATACCTTGTAAATCGACTTCCTTTCCTTCTGAAAAAAAATTCAATAAAATTTCTTGAAAATTAAAAGTTATCGTCCCCAAAGATTTTAACCATTATACTCTTAGTACAACATCATCACCTGCCATTGGAATGGAATTCATTGGACTATTCAGGACATATTCCCCCATGTTTATTTTTATATTATGGCATTTTCCAGATAAATTTATAGTTCCTCCATTTTCAACCATCACTTGACATTCTGGTGCTAAGTATAGGAAACAATTCAATTCGTTGGCCAGCTTAAAATGCACAAAATTATGGGTACTACCTGAATCAATCAACACTATTACCTTTTTCTTCTTTATATGTCCTTCTATGTTGAGAGTTTGAGGAATGGTAATTCATGTAATGGATTACATGATATTTTTGGACTCATTTCTTCTCCTTCTATGGTTGGTTCCTGGTGTATATCCTCTTCTTTTGAAGATTCTTGATCATTTTCTTCCTCCTCTTCACAATCTATATAAAATAATTTCTTCTCAGCACACTTATGACGTTTAGTGTATTTTCTATCACAATTGTAGCAAAGCCATTTTTGTCTTTTTTCTTCCAATAATTGTGTTGTAAACCTTGTAGGTTGTGGAAGTCTATGAGTAGCAAAACTTCCATATTTATAGATGTGAGTGGTAGGCTTCCTTGTCACCATAATCTTACATTCAATTTTTCTTGCCAGCTTGAATGCCTTCTCCAATGAATTAGGTTCCCAAATGTGAACATCGTGTTGGACGTTATCCTTTAAAATCCCTATGAAGACAACAATCTTGCGTTCCTTTGGAATATCAGTTACCCTTATATTCAATTTTTGGAAGTCTTCAAATTTCTCCACCACTGAACTCTTTTGTTTGAGATTTATCAATTGGCTAAAAAGGGTGTTGCTCTTTGTATCCTCATAATTTGCTATCATTTCCCACGTAAAAATTGACCAAGTGACAATTTTTTAAGGGGAGAAAAGCCATCAATACCATACAAATGTATTTTTTTCTAAATATAAAGTTGCAATGCATACCTTTTGTGTGTTTTTCACATTATTGAGATCAAAATATTGCTCCTTCTATAGTATCCATTTTACGGGATCCCTGCCATCAAAATTCCTCATATCGATCTTTGGAAAGGGGTGGGTCTTCAATGCAACATTATAGTTTATGAAATCATGATTAACATTTTTTTTGTTCTCATCATGAGTTTGCTCTACTATATTTCCGCCATTACGAATCATTTCTTGTATCAACCTTTTCAAACCTTCCTTCAAGCCTTCCATGACTATTTTTAGATCATTCTTCATGTCTTCCATGTTGTTGTTGTTAGTCATCAGTATTTTTCACCTGTTGATGATGACTAGTTTTTAAAGCCAAGTTTTCTAGAAGCTGATCTCCAATTTGTCAAATTTGTCAGCTAGAAAACACCCCTAAACATTTTTGTCCTCCTACCTTTTTCAATCAGCCTATGATGATAAAAACCTATTTTTCAAGCCCTATCTGTTTTCAGTCATGTAATCTTGTCCATCAACTGTCATAAGCTAAAAGTCATTTTCTATCATTCACCCTCATCCCCAGCTCATTCATTAACCAACTGATTGATAAGAATGCCAGCTACCCTACCTCTGGTGATATGTCATCTTGAGATCTGGTCATACCAAAGAGAATACTCCAAATTTGTGAAATATCTCCCTTGAGTTAGGTAGTGGCGCTTTAGGAAATCCTCCCTTGGAAAAAGAATCCTAAGCCAAAGTCTTTGTTCAAAAATCAACCAACCCCAAACTAGCACTTAATCTGAAAAGCTTGATACACCCATAGGTCGTGCCACTAAAAATTCTTGGTGTCTCAGCAGTACATGTTTCAAAAGCCAAACTGATATTGGGTTGGTTTACAGTTTTTCAGTGTCTATTTCAAAAGTAGAGATGTACAAGTATTCTAGAAGACATTATCAAACTAAAAATGAGAAGACAACTGCTTCTCATGTTGTTTTGAGCCTGGGATAAGAGTACTAGTCAGAGAGAAAATTAAATAAATCTTTGCAAACACAGTCAAGAAAGGTTAGTAAATAATGACTAGCGATCAATTACTCTTCAGATACAAGTCATGTTGCTCTTGGGTTCAAAGGATTCACAAAGATATTATAACAACATGATTCATATCTTAGAACATATCTCTCATAGCATATTGTCAATTTTTCACTTTATTCCTCATTGTGATATACCAAGCAAAGATATGCATTACAAGGAAAAATGACACAGTTTGAAAAAGAGATGAAATTGGGTGACTGTGTTAACCTCCTCCAGGCATGAGCAGATGGTTGGGTGACTGTGTTAACCTCCTCCAAGCATGAGTAGATGGTTAGGTCACTTGATGTAAACCTCCTTCATTTAAAAAATTAGATGGTTTGGAAATATGATAAGGGCCTCCTTCATTTAACAAGAAGAGGGTTAGGAACAGAGGTATGGCCTCATTCAAAGAGCACAAGGCTAAAAATGCTGAAAATGGCTTAAAAAAATTGTTTACACCTTTTCTCCAATGGATGAAACCACTGATACAAAAGTGGTGTTTCAAGGGATGCTTACATGGTTTCACTGTTGAAAGACAAAATTGAAATGCAATGGAAAACAATTGAATGAATATGAGTAGAAAAATGATGTTAAATAGATGACAGGCAGTGGTACTATGATGATTTAAGAAGCTTTGTTTTTCATGTCTATAAAAGCCTCCTTCGAAGAGTAAAAAAAGGCTAGAATGCCCAAGCTTAGAACAACCTCATTAAAATGACAAGAAGATAGACTAAGCCTTGCTTCTGAAAAAGATATTTGCAAATGAATACATAGAGATAGTATGTATGAGGAAAGCTATGACAAAATGTCTCAAATTCAAGACAAAATTCAAAGAAACAAGGCATACTACAGTCATAAACAAGACCTTTTAATGAATGTGTGAAAGGACTCTCTTGTTTCATATGATTGCATTAACGGTCTTTAAAGGATTTTCTCTTTGATAAACAGATATAGGTACAATCTGGGTGAGTGCAAATGAGGTTCTTCATCCACAGTAAAAGGAAAATGTCAAAGAGCACCTAATAGTTTTTGATCAACTTAACAATGGGCATAATCATCATCAAACACCAATAGAGTTGAATTGTCAAAGTTGGTCCTAGAATTGTAAATCATCTCCTTCCAGGGGATATGGCAAAGAATGCATCTACAATCCTTGATATGGCTTTGAGCAGTGTTTCCTTGAAAAGACAGATATGGACAAACAGTGAAAGGGATTTTGGCTTTTAAGGAATTTTCTTTACTTCAAAAAAGGGTCATTGCTTTGGTGTCTAAAAAAAGGTTGGCCACGACATCTTTTTATAAATCTTGATCGAATATGGGTCCTTATAATTTTTCAAAAGTGATAAAATATCAAAGACAGTGATTTGTGTTTTTATATGACAAAACCTTTTCAACGAGCATTCAAACCCTTACAAAGTAAATACAAAGGTTTTTAAGTTCATTTTAATTATAAAGGTGGAGAGACCGTTGAAAAATCCCCTTGTGCAAATTCAAAACACAAAGTAAACACTCCCCTAGCTGTTCACTGGAGAAACAAGGTTTTCAGGAAAAAAATTCAAAGTTTTCAGTGCTTGAAGCCTACGCAGCATGGCTATAGGTATGCGTGGTGTTCCTGTGAGTGAAAATACAAAGGAACTTAACTGCTGCGTGGCGCGCCTATAGCGGTGCGTGGCGTGCCTGTGCCCACGTTCAAACTACTGACCGAAGCCGACCTGACAGTCTCCATTGCGCAGTGTTCTCGATGGCAAACGGCCTGCTCCTCCATTTCTTTCAAAAAACACTTCTAAAGGCTACTTCATAGATCAAACCAAACCCATAATCATTGATTAAGGTATTTTCCTTTCTTCTTGATAATCTTTGAAGTTTAAAGGGGGTATGCTTGCTATGTTTTCAAGAGAGAAACAATGATAAAGAAGTTAGGGTTGTTGGTCAAAATCAAAGTTGTTTGTTGTTGTGGGTGTCAAAAATCAATACAATAATAGAGGAGGTTTTGCATCAGTCTTAAAGAGCCCTAATTTCCTTTCAAAGATAATGATAACAAATGAGTAGGGTTTTTAAGAGAAAGGGGTCTGTGCCAAGACAAAGGGGGATTCCTTTTCAAACAAAAACCACCAACACACCCTGTATAATTCTTTTTTCTCAAACACAGTGATCAAAGGAGATAGGTGGTTTATCAAAATTGAAAATAATCTCCTTGGTCATGATTAGTAAATGATAGAATAGTGAAAAAGGGATGTTTATTAAGCCAATTTAAAAGCTCTTTTTATGTTATAAAAAGCTAAGACTTCCCACAGTTATTGGAAAAGAAATACAGAGTTGTAGAGGTCTCAAGTTGGCTGGAAGATGTCCTGATAGTGTAAACAAAGAACAAACCTGGTCTGTTAAATCAAAAGAGCGAAAAAATGGTTAAAATTTGAAGGCTTGGTGAATTTGAAAAGGGTCTTTTTGTGTTGTAAGATAGTGAAAGTTTGTGTAGCCCCTAGAAATAAAAAACGGTAGAGTGTGTTTTCAAGGTTTTCAAAGTTAGCTGAAAGGTGTTTTTGTCAAAAGAAAGGAGATCCTTTTTCAACAAGGAAACAAAAACACATCCTTTTCAAAATATTTTCCAAAGCACAGTGATAAATTGATTTTGGTTATCATTTGACAAGTGCTTGTTTTTTGACATGAAAGAAACACAGTAACTTGCAAAGGGGACAAGGTGTAGTGTTGAGAAACCATTTCAACGACCATTTGAAATAGCTTGTCTTGGTCAAACATCAAAGAGTATCCAAAACAAAATGCCTCCCAGGCAAGACAGTAGAAGTGGCCCTCACAGGAGTTTTGAACCTGTTTCAGCTGAGGAAGTAAATGCCCATCCTTCAGTTCTGTTTAACTTTCATGAAGTTGGATGTCTAGATTTTTGTCAAAGGGTTCAGGAGGTGAAAAGCTATCTCCCATTGACACATCTATGTGCTTTGAGATTGCAAGGGAAACATTTTTAGCTGGCAGGCTTAGATTTCAAGTTTTCTCCTAGATCCATTTCCAGAGCTACCAAAATCCCTTATGTCAGAGAGAAATGGTTTAAACAGAGCTAATTAGACTCAAAACAGTACAAACCCTTTTTAAAGCCGGAGTATCGGGATGCATGCCCATCCATATTTCCTTTTTCATATCTGTTGACTAGCTATGCTCCCCTCATCAAGATAATCATGAAATATTTCACATGCGAGGGAAGGTTTTCCTGGGTCTAGGATTACCATGTTTGGTTGCTCATGCACTTCACAAGGACCCAATTTTTAAACCTCTCCTTTTTCCTCCATAGAAGCATTGAAAATATGGCCTCCACTGTTCAAAAGAGACCTCTCTCTCAGCAGCCAGCTTGCTTTTTCCATCATTCCGTCATCAAGATTGTCATTCTTCATCAACTTGAGAAGAAGGGAGTCTCTTGGGACACTTTCATTGCACATCCTGATTTCACCACTATTTCTTCATACCATGCATCTCCTTCACCTTCCACTCAGCACCTTTCTCCTTCTTCCAGTAAGCCCATTCCTAAGAAGCTAAAATTTCCCATGATTGGTGAAGAAGAGAAGCATGATGAAGAATAAGAACACAGTAAGGAAGAGCAGCATGATGAAGAAGAAGAACACAGCAAGGAAAGGCAGAAAAGTGAAGAAAAACACAGTGAGAGCAGGCAACACGGTGATAAAGAAGAGATCTATGAAAAAAAGTGAAACAATGAAAAGGGAAATGATGAGGAAATTGAACAGTTTTGATGAGGATATTGGTAGCCCTCACAACAGCAAACATGACGAAGATGAAACCCAAAAAATTCAGGATAGAGAGCCTAAAAGTCCTGAAGAAAGCAAGGACAAGAGTGAAGAGGGAAGCCCTCAAAAAGACATGCAAGGTGACAGTCAAAGAATTCATGAAGAAACTCAAAACAGTGGCAAGGATGATGAGGAAAGTAGCAAGGGCAAAGAGAAAATAGAGCATGTGCTAGCTACCTCTCCTAGGCAAGGGGCCATGCTTTCTTCTCCAAAACTAACAAAGCCCCGGACATCAAGGAAGAGGGTGCCTCAAACTATAACTCCAAATGTTACTAGAGCCCTCCGAAGCAAGGGGAAGTTTCCCAAGAAATCCATTATCAAGTTACCCAAGAGGAGGAAGACCGAGAAGGCCACCCAAGGCAAGGGAAAGGAGAAAGAAGAAAGCAGCCATGAGAAGGAGAGGGACTTTGAAATAATTTAGATCAAAAGTGATAATAGCGAAAATGAGGCCCAAATCCTAGAGTCTCTTTTGATCAATAGAGAAGAAAAAATTCATGATTTGAGGGTAGATCTAGAGAGGTATAGAAACCTCATTCACTTTTTGCAAACACAAAACAATAAGATGAGTGTCCACATGATGGTATATGAGACACGGGCCATCAAATATCAAAAAGAGGCCTCCAAGGTGAAAATTAAGTTGGAAGAACTCATGGGCGAGTCCAATGATAGTGAAGATGAAGATCAGCCAAGAAGAAAGAGGCCAAGGACCATGGGACTCAGAAGATCCTTGGAGAAACAAAAAGAGGAAGAGGTTGCCCTTTTCCAATCCTTCCCTCCTACTACCTTATTCACCCAAGAGATAGAAAAAAGTTGAGAAGCATTGCTTGAAAGGGTGAATGACCACTTGGAGAAGAAGTTGGAAAAGCCTAATAGAGATTTGGACCTTCAAAGAAGAATGATCAGGCACTATAAGAAGCTCAATCAGTTTGCCCGATGGAAATTGAAGGCCACACAAGAAAAGCTCAAGAAGGCTCAAAAGAGGTGCCTGGCACCAAAAATGAAGAAAGACACATCAAGGCTCCAAATTTTGGCCTCAGCTTCTCAGCATGATTTTGAAATCCCTTGAGGGTCATACTCGCCAAAATTGGGCAAAATTCAACAAGTTTTTGTTTTTTAGTCATTTTTGGGCTTTTGGCTAAAAATCATGGGCATTTCCATTTTTGTTTGGGACATCCTCAAAGGATGAAAATGGTATCATTGGATGCCATAATTTCAGGGGCACCTACTCAGCGATTTTCAGATCAATTGAAGATGATTTCGTCCCCCAAAGTGGTGAAAAATAGTCACTTTTTCAACACAAGTCAATTTTTCATAGAATTATAGTGATCAGTTTGGATAAAAAGAAGCATTTTCAGAAACTAGACATCTGGAGCTTTCCAACGAGCCATCACGAGCCTCATTTTGACATCGGGAAGGCTTCCAAAAGTTTCCCACAAGACAGAAGACTTCTTGTTGATATTTTTCTTAAGTATTTTTGTGAAAAATGCACTTTTCTAAAGTGACTTTTCCTCATGTGCGTTTAGCTATTTTTGGCCATGGTTAGTTATGAAAAGTCAATATATTTTCCTTTTTTAGCATTTTTAGGATATTTCTGTAGATATTTTGTGCCTTGGGCTTTGCAAAGCCTCAAGAACAAAATCAAATATTTTTGATGGGCCAATGAGCTTGCAAGTTGCACTAGGAGGTTTTCCCTCATCTTGGCCTATATATTCCAAGAGAATTCATTGTGAACAAGGCTGAACCTGATGATATAGAGAAATATATAGTTATACAAGCTTTGAAGAAACACTTGTCTCATGCATTGGATAATTTCTTGAATGTTTTTGGATGATGAAAGAAGATTGTTGTTGGATTCCTTGACTTTGTCCAATGGTATAGTGTCCCTCTCTGTTATGTTTTCTTTGTTTTCATTCATATTTCATGCTCTTGCTTGCTATAAGACAATAGAGAATATACTTGAGACATGCCCTTGGAGGCACCTCAGATTTCCTATTTCTTTATAGCTTCTATGTTTTCTTCCTTCTTAGTCACATCAAAGAATCCTTGATTTCTCTTTGATAACTGAAGAAATTGTTTGCTTGTTTCATTTATGGTTTTATGCATGCTAAGTATGATTCACGGTATGCCTTTCTTACTCATGGCTAGTCATAGTTCCACCTTTGAAACCTTTCTTTGATTGTTTGATTGTCTTGGTTGAACCAAGGAGGTCTTTTACTTCTCTTTCCCTTTGCCTAAAACTCTGCAATATTACTTAAAAGTGCCCGATAGCTTGAAATACTATGCTTAGGCATTTCCTCATAGTGATTTGAGTTATTTTTTTGTCTTAATTGTCTTTCCCCAAAGTCTGATAGCAATTTCCTAAAGTTAGAGATTCATATATCTCTATGTATTTGTTGAATGTTTATTTCTATGCATTTATTAGTTTATAGTTACATTTATCATGATTAATGGCTAGCCCTACCATGTTTATGTCATATATTGAACTATTTATATTTGAAATCCTTTGTTCTTCACAAACTTAGTGTCCATCCCACTCCATTTTACCCAAAGATCCATTTTACCTTGATCAAATCGGCCCTTCAACATACCTTGTATCGCCATCTAGAGCTTTCTTGACCTTTTCGACCCCATAGCCCAGTTGATCTGACATGTTTTTACCTGTCTTAGTCTTTGATCAGTTCATCCCTCACAAACCTAAAAACAAAACCAAAAACCTACTTCATAACTAGCCTAAAATTAGAAACAAAAGAAGCAAACACATAGATATCCCTTACACAAATAGAGAGAGCCCTCTCTGAGTCTAGGAAGGCTAGGTCCTTGGGCTCCAAATATTGGTTTGATGTTACCCTATCACTTGGATTGCCAATCAGCCAAATCATGGGACCCTAACATAATGGCAATCAAGGTGGGACTCTGAGTAACAAACAAACTTAGATTCCCTAAAAACATTTCAGCAGCCTTAGAAATACTATCTAATGACTTATCCCACCGCTCCCTAACATAATGGCGATCACGGTGGGACTCTGAGTAACAAACAAACTTAGATTCCCTAAAAACATTTTAGCAACCTTAGAAATACTATCTGGTTGACTTATCCCACTGCTCCCTAACATAATGGCGATCACGGTGGGACTAACTGAGTACATAACAGTCTAGCAAACTCTTTTAGATTCATTAGTCTTTCAAAATTTAAACAGGCAAGCAGTCCATAGAATCATTTAGAGTAAACTCTTTTTGTTTTCACCACCTTAGCAAAGTGATGAATTAGGTTTAGAATATTGTAATAAATGATAGGCTACACATAAAAACTTAGAAAACCCCCAAAACATCCCCAGATTGGCTATTCCTAGTTATTGGTGGTGGACCATAGGCACATCTCTATAAAAACAACCAAAAGCCACCTGGTGTTGGGTGGATTAATCAATCTTGTAGACAAGATCGATCTCTGTAGTATCAAAAGGTAATCTAGCAACAAACAGCCAAAATAAACCTATCTTTCTCTAAACATATACGATTTACAAAAAGCACTATAGAGGTGTCAAAGACTTACCGTAGGTCCAATGCTTGTTCGAAGTAGTTGTTGTCCCTCGTGCACTTAAAGGAGTTATCTTCATAAAGCTATAGCCACAAACAAGGAAAAATTAAATAGCACCTATATAGTAAACATCATAAATCATGCTTATCATGGTGATCAAGGAATCCATGAAACAAACAGTTAACTAACAGCTTATTGAGAATAATGAATTCATTTGTATTAACTTTAAAAGAAGGAAAACCTTACAACCTTAGCCTTAATGTTGAACAGGCCTTCCGGGGATCCGAAGCAAGAATCTCCTCTACTTTGATAAGCTCTGCACTCCTCCAACCGAGACAGATTGAGGCATGTGATCTCTCCTCTCAAAAATATCAGTTAAATGAGTCTGAATCCCAACAGCACTTAACTTCAAATAATTCTAAAGCTTTTAACTCCGCTTGAGGCTACCCAATGCCTTTTTTTATAGTGTAAAAGAGGAGGTTTCAATTCCAACAATGAAGGGATAGAATCCTCCTCCAAAGGGATAAGCTCCTCACATCAAGGGGTTAGCTCCATAAGGTAAGGGATACATGAACCTCAAAAGAGTGGTTCTGCCACCGCAAGATTCTTCTTAGAGGCTTCTAGAATTTACTTAAAGTGAGATTTTTTGAGTTTACTTGAGCCTTTTTAATCTTTATAGGGGTTCGCACCCATAACACAGAGAAAGTTCATTTAGGTACGCAGGAGAAATGAACATTAGGTGTGGGACCGTAGGCAAGATACAGAGAAAGTGCGATACCAGAGTTAAGGAGATTTTTAGGAACTTTTCTCTTATTTTCAAGGCTTGACATGAGGAACTAATGTGTTAGACTTGCAAAGGAGGATGTATGAGTGATAATGAGCTCATACACATAGCAGAATGTCAGGATGACAATTTTTAGTGCCACAGATTGCCCTTTAAAGTGCAAATTCTGGAATAGATGAAGCTGAAGTCTATCATATATGAAGAGTGCAGTACTTTATCATTTCAAGGATCATCCTGTGGACACCCCAGTCGGAACCTATAAAAACATTCAATGCAATATATATATATATATATATATACATATCATCGTTGAGGTAGGAATTCCCATACTCAGATCAAAACTAACTAGAAATTGATTCAAACTATTCTGATACAGGAATGATTTTGAATACATCATAGTATAGACATGTGTAGACATAGTATGGATGCAGCTATATGTTTATGAATATTCCACTGTATAAATGATAACAAAATTCCTCGTAGCCTGGATGGTAGAAACTAGATCAAGGGTCTTGATTTCTGCATCTCGAAGTAGTACGATTCTATCCATGTGAATGAATGTGCGAAGTCGAACATGGTAGAAACCACTTGATTACCAGCCAATGATGTAAACTATTAACAAGTGTGAGAGTAACCACCAGTAATTTCAATGGATCTCAAAGTACTCAGTACAATCCATGAAATGTGAATGAATGAGCTGAAGTCAAACATGTCATGGAATCATTTGATCGAAGGTCAATGATGCAACCTGTCGTTGAAGGCGAGAAACCTGCCATTGAGGAATGCAGATTTCAAGGTACTGACGATTTCTAGATCAACTTCCTAGATAATGAGTTGTTGTCGATAGAAAGTGATTCGTCATAGGAAAGCCCACAACATGAAATCATAGATCAATTTTTGAAAATATATTGGCAAGGACTGACTCATGGATGGTCAAAATGGATGATAGATATTTTGCAGATGAATGGTTTATTTGAACTGTCCTCTTGAACACATAACAACACTGCAGATGGCTTGGTGACAATTGACCCAAAGATAATACCCAGAAACTGGGTGAAGACTTTCAATATGGTTTGATTAACTATTAGGCAAAGGATTTCCAAACCCAGATGAATAAAAGTGTCGTGTTCAAGAGTGGTTAACTGGATTTTCGAAAAATCAAAATACAACAAACAAGTCCATTTTTATCTCTTTTCCCCCACCATTTCTGGCAACTACCTTTTTATTTTTAACAAGCTTGAGGAGGATAACATTTTCTTGTTTATAAGCTCATCCTTTGAATGAGTCCAACTTATTTTAAGATTCGAACCCTAAGAAGGAGTGGTTCGTTCCTATTTAGAATTGAACAGGTCCTTTACTGTTAAGTTTTAACAAGTCCAGTATAGGAGAAACTCGGTGTTTTTTCAATTTTAGAGAGTCAGAAGAAAAAACTTAAGAAGACTCCATGGGGGTACTTTTTCGTAAATTTAGTCTCTCAAGCTCGGAAAAGGATAAAATAATGTGGGAGAGAACTCTATTGACAGTATTTAGTCAACGTATACCTTTTTCGTAAATAGTCCAATTCACTCCATAAAAGGGGTAAACTTATACTGAAATGACGATCATTCATTTATTTTAACGAGTTCGAATAATCAAGTGCTCTGCAATATTTTCATTTTTAGAGAGTCTGAAAAGGGCTTAAAAGAGAACTCCAAGTTTTCGTTTTTTCGTAAATTTTTGAAAGAGTCCGAAAAAGTGATAAAAATATGCTCTTCATTGAAAATGTTCAATTTTCCCGAAAAATCCAATTTCTGCACAAAAAACTTGAAACATTACACATACATGTTTGAGATAAATAAAAATGATTTCAAAAATATCCTTTTTAAAGTGAAAAATAAACAAATTAAAAATTCATTTATTCGAAAAAAATTATAAAAAGGGCTTTTCTAACTTCATTTTTACCATTTGAGTTCAGAGTGAAAAATAAAAGTTTTTGGGTAAAAAAGTTCCTGTGAAGATTTTGGAAAATCTGACCGACGAAATCAAGAACCGTCTACTCTAGGTAATCCACGACCTCCTAATCTTGCATTTCATCCATTTACATTTCATTTTTAGGCTTTAGAGTTCATTTTTAAGAGAAACATATATTTAAAAAATCTCCCGCGGGGGTCCGCAGGTCCAACATGCGGGCCCTGCGGGCCCCAAATTTTTCCTACATAGAAAAAATTCATGGGTCGGCACTTGTCTCATAGCAATCATGCATTCCTACGCACTGTGCATGAAAACAAAGTGCGGACCCCACGCAATTAAATTTCAAATTTAAATTTCTCAATTTCCGCCAAAAATTTTTTAAGTTAGATTTTTCTAATATAGCTTTTTATGCATTGTAGGATATCCAAGATGCTAATTTGGAGAGAATGTGAACATGAAGACATAGATGATGCCGCAATGCTCCATTTTCCTACAATGCAGGCATTAAGATCATGCGGTTTGTATAAATTTTGGGCCATTCAGGGCATGAGGGCACAAGTGGAACATACAGGACCAGTGTTTCATTATTGGCAGCCACCGGCTCGAAATTGAGCTGGAGGATATTTATTTTCTGACTGGTTTTTCCAAAAGGGGCAAACAAATTTCTCTATTTGGGACTAGGCCAGGTGGCCAGACTGTCGCTAGTCTTCGACAAGAGTTTTGTAATGATCAGGCAGACCCCAGGGACAAATGGATTGACATAAAAACTATCATCAATCTCGAGCTAAAATTTATTGCATTTATTGTCACCAGAATGTGTGGCAGTGCAACGTTGCATGTGGCTACCAGTTCCCCAATGCGTATTGCTGTAGACTGTTTTCGAGGCACCATTTTCAACTGGTGCGAAGCTGTGTTGGCCAATGTAAAAGGCCAACTAATCAGAGAAAAGAACATAAAGCTAAATAACTTTGGATATGGATCCATTGTAGTCACCTTTGCTCTAGAGAGGATCCCCATGTTAGCTCCGCAGAACATTCCTGTTGATGTTGGACGACCTCGAGAACCTAGGATGGTTCGTTGGGTTGCATTGATGGCCCATCATGCTACTGAGGGCGTCAAGGTTGTTCGATTTCCTTCTTCATATTTTCATTGGCTGGAACGCCAAATTTTTGTTGTAGAGTATTTTCCATACGCCAGGATAGATTTCCGTGATGACTGAGAGATGGCTCTCCCACTAGCGGAACATTGGGATGAATCAGGTAAAATCATTTTCAAAAATTTCTAAGTTCTATTTTTTTTTATTTTAATAGTCTCAAAACTAATAATCAAAAGTTTTAAATACAGATGTGGGCCCACGGTGACCAGCCCATCTCCAGCCTTATGAGAGGAGGCATCTAGCTGCCGCAGCACCAGCCCCAGAGGGCCAATTAGCCGATATCCTGTCTGATTTAGAGCATCACCTAGAGCGCCTGACTCTAGACATTCCAGAGACCGACATAGATGATATTCCGCTCAGATTACAGAGATACGTGATTGGTGTCCCAGGACCTTTTAGGAGGTTCCTATGTAGGGTGGCCCAGACAGTGGTCTCTTATCGTGATCATCATCAATGATAGGATGATCGTGTTGTAGACTCATATTTTTGACCTTTTGTATTACCATTTTTGCTGATCATAAGGTGTTTCCAGCCTATGATCGAAGACGATGTATATTTTTTGAAAACACTTCTATACTATGATATATCACTATTTACCGGCTATCTGTGTACATGTTATGAACATTGTTTAATTTACTGTTTTGATTATTGAAAATGTCAATTCATCATACTAGAAGCAACTACATCTGCTAATGTATTTAAATTTCTTGGAATATGATGATATTCAATGTAATCAAATTCACGTTCCAAGAGACGAACTCTTAAAAATAACCGTAGTAACACTGGATTTCTAATGGCATAAACCCTGTTAAGCTATAATACAACAAGTTCAGAATCCAACCTAACAATCAAACTCCGAATTCCAAATGATATGGATTAAGATAATAACTCAATCACTGCACTATACTTTGCAATGTTATTTGTTGTTTGACCAAGGCTTACCCCATGCATGGATACTGACTCGTCAGAGGGTAGATAAATAACCCAAGCTGCGGAAGAAATGTTATGTGTACTACATCATGCACCATCAGCAAAACCAATGTAGGTTTGAAGAGACGTCGACATCTGCAATATCAAGAGTAAAACTCACATAAGCAAAAATAGTGATAAAAACACACTCTAAACTAGGCACACTTTTCTAATCTAAGAAACACCAGCAGTAAAGAAATCTAATCTAATAAATCTCCACACCAAATTTAAGCATAATATCTCTTTAAATAAAGCCCATTTCTGGGTTTATCTAAAGAGACACCGTTGAAATCTATCAGCTCATAGGCCCCTTTTTCTAGCTTTCGCTTAACAATGAAAGGACCATGCCACATAGGCACGAATTTTTCAGCTCCTAGCTTATCGTTGGCTTGATCATAAACTAAGACTAGGTTTCCTTTTGAAAAATTTCGAGGGGTAACACTTCTATCATACTGAGCTTTTATTCGTTTGACATGAGCCTCATTTTCTATTGCAGCATTTCGTCGATTCTCATCTAGTTGAGCTAAGTAAAAAAAATGTGTCTCCTCTTCAGACGTAGATGGGAGTAATTCTATGGCTAATTTCAATGATGAAATTTCACATTCAATCGGCAACACAGCTTCCAAATTGTAAACCAGTTGAAAGGGAGTGAAACCAGTTGATTTTTTTACTGAGGTCTGATATGCCCAAAGTGCTGAAAATAACATGGAATGCCAATTTGACTTATAAATACTAATAAGTCGTCTGAACATAGTGACTAGAACTTTATTGATTGCCTCAACCAGACCATTAGCCTGCGGGTAATAAGGAGTAGAACTATCGTGGCGCAGGCCAAGTTGATCTATCAGTTCATTCATCATGATATTTCGAAAATGGCTTCCATGATCTGTAACAATGGCTTGAGGAACATCGAATATAGCAATTATATGATTGAATACGAAAGTTGCAGCAGTCTTGCCATCTGCCGAAAATGTAGGCATCGCCTCGGCCCACTTAGTAAAATAATCTACTGCTAAGATGATATACGCATGCCTCCCGGCCGAGTGAGGGTTACATGTAATAAATTCAATACCCCATTTTGTGAAAGGACCGACAAAAATTATAGGGTGAAGAGGAGCTGGTGGCGCACGCATTTTACAATAAAAAACTTGACAATTGTGGCATTTCCAGACTGCATAGATACAATCTTTGAATAACGACGACCAAAAATAACCAGCGCGCAATATCTTTTGGGTTGTGGCATACCCAGACATATGACCGCCACATGCTCCAGAATGGCAGTCATTTAAAACCTTCTCAACTTCTTCATGAGTAATACAGCATTGGAAAACAGAATCCGCTCCACGACGATAGAGTGTATCGCCAATAATATTGTATTTTTGGGATTGGAAACGTATTTTTCGTCGCTGAGATCGTGAGATTTCAGGCCAAAAATATTGGGTTTGGAGATAAACGATAATATCCCCATACCATGGATCAAGAGTACTGATAATAAGCAAGGATTAGTCCGCAATGGGTTGTTCCGCCACAGTTTCAGTATCAATAGAGGGGAAATCACACATCAGTTCAACAAAAACCAAATATTTCTTTGCCTTGGATTTTTCAAATTCCAAGTCAAATTCCTGCAGGATAACTATCCATTTGGAATACTTGCCCCCAGCAATTTTTTAGTTAAAATGTACATCATAGGGTTACAGTTAGAAATTAATATGGTTTTGCGTAATAAGATGTAGTGTCTAAATTTTTGGACAACTTGAACAGCTGCCAAGGCCAATTTCTCCACATGTGTGTATTTGATCTCAGTCGGATGCAGATTTCGACTAAGATAGTAAATCACATGTTCATTATTGAATTCATCTTCCTGAACTAAAACCATCCCAATTATGGAATGAGAAGCGGCGAGGTACAAAACGTAGTCCTGGTTGTAGTTGGGAGGATGCAATAACAGTGCATGGGTTAACATGTGTTTAAGTGAAACAAAATATCGATCAGCGATCTCACCCCAAAAGAATTGAATGTTCTATTTCAACAACCGGGTAAAACCCTTTGTTAGCTCGGCGTAGTTAGGAATGAATCAACTTAAAAAGTTTTCTTTTCCCTGCAAACTTTGGAGTTGGCACAGAGTCGAAGGAGGAGGTAGATTGACAATAGCTTCGACCTTCAATGGATCAACGTGAATGCCTACTTTTGAAACAACAAATCCTAGTAAGCGACCCGATTCTACACAGAAAACACATTTGTGTGGATTCAGTCGAATTCGATAATGCCTACATCTCATAAAGATAGCTTGTAAATGAGTAAGATGGTTAGCCCTACGTGATGAATGAGCAAGTAAATCATCGAGATAAGGCTGCACAATTTCCTTAATGTCATGAAATGCGTAAGACATAGCCCTTTGAAAAGTTGATCCAGTGTTCTTCAATCCAAAAGGTAGTTTGCAATAAGAAAATGTCCCCCACGGACAAATGAAAGTTGTTTTTGGCTGATCAGTAGGGAGTATGTTTATTTGATTGTAACCAGAAAAACCATCCATAAAGGAAAACATTTCACTGCCAGCACAATCATCAATTATTTGATCGATATAGGGGGTTGGATAATTGTATTTAGGACAAGCTCGATTAATATCCCTATAGTCGATACATACTCGTATCGTTCCTTGTTTTTTAGTAACAGGAACAATATTCGATACCCAATCAGTTAAAGGAATTGGATGTATGAAACTTGCACGAAGTAATTTCTCAACTTCAGCTTTGATAGCAGCAGCTTTTCTAGGATGTATTTCACGTAGATGTTGAGGGACAAGTCTGGCATCCGGGTAAGTCTTGATTTCATGTAAGACAATTGATGGATCGATTCCTGAAATTTCTTCATAGGACCAGGCAAGCACATCACGAAATTCTTGAAATAGGGCTTTATAAGTTCGAATTTCATTTTATGTATAGCAAGCACCTATATGAATGTTTTAAATTATTCCTGGCTTTACTGAAATGTGAATTGGAATTGTTTGAGAGATGTTTTCCAAATTTAACTCAGAATCAGGATTTTGCAATGGATTTTGCGGTTCTTTGACATATTTAGCAGTAAAAATAGAAGTGAAATCATCTTCAAAATTATCCAGCTCAGGTAAAAATGAATATCGGTGATGTATATCTTCCCATGGTAAATCGTCAACAGACAAAAGTTCACAAATCTGCTCATCAGTATGAACAAGATCAAGAAATGTCGTTATGGCTGAACTATATATAGAACGTGATTCCTCATGGATCCCATTCATTGGATCAGTTTTGGTTGAAGAAGGGTCGGAAAGTGACTGTACAGCCTAATATGCAATTTCAAATGGACTCAAAGGCATCATGCCATCAAATGAATCTAACTAGGAGTTGGAAGGTATGATCCAAGGATTATCAAACATAACAGTATCTGACGAAATCATATGAATAGTTGCGATAGAAGGTGATACGTTAGGAGGAGGAAAGGAAAAAGTTCCTAGCAAAATAGAATCTTTAATCAAACCTACTCCAACATCCTTGTAAGGGATAGCCGCTTTATCAATGTGCTGGATTGCTTCTGTAGAGGTTGGATCGGAAGAAAAATAAGTTAACTGATCTATTGTAACGATCCTTCCTTGATGTGGAAATTTTATGAGCCGAAAGACCAAATAAACAACAGTAGTCATAGCATAAGACCAACTAAGACCTAGGAGAAGGTTGTAATCTAGAGGGGCATCAACCACTTCCACATCTAGATTTACGGTTTTACCTTCAACCCCTATGGGCAAATCCTGCAAAATACCAAAAGGGTGGAAATCTCGGCCATCAAAAGCCTTTAGAATTGTCGGAGACTCATTGAGTGTAGGAGAACCGAGTACTTTCCAACACTGGATTGACATAATACACATTGAATCTCCCTCATCAATCACAGTCTGAAAGATCGGTCTATTTTTTACTAACACTGGAATTTGGAAAGCCATTTGGTGAGGTAGGTGAGGTGTACTATTCTCTAAATCGAAGATTATAAGGTTTGAATCCTAAATATTGACAGCTCCTATGGCAGACAAAAGTAATTTACACTGTGTTGGGCACGATTGCAGCACTTCAAAGCCGACATTGCTGAAGGGGAAATAGCTAAGTCTCAACAATGTTGTAATTCAGAGCAGCTCTCGAATGTGGATTGAAAGCTGATTTATGAAGAACACCTTTAGCAGGCAGTTTGATTATTAAGTCTGGATTTGGTTTCTTGATCTGTAGCGGACCAGAAATAGGAAGAGGTGTAGTTGATGTGTTTGCACTAGAATATTTTGCTTCTTTACCATCAACAGGATTCTTACTACCATAATCTTGCGATCGCATCGCAATCCTTACATGAGACATCATCAGAATAGGTTCTTCTGAGGAATTCAAGGTAGAACCAATCATCTTACTATCTTGAGTAGGAAAAGGATCCTTCAAGAACACAGGTTGTTGTGAACCTTTAACGAATTTCGCAACCTCTTTTCGATGTGGGAATTCCTTAGTAAAATGATCCTCGTCACAAATGTAACAAGGATAGCAAGGTTTGCATTTTTCGTCATTGGAATCATTTTTATCAGTTTTCTCTTTTGAATTCTTTTTGTTTTTATTCTTCCCTTTCTTTTTACCGCTGGATTTAGATTTGGTCGTAGATGTCTCTACGACATGAATGTCGACAGAAATTTCGGGGGAAGATTCTTCTTTCGGGTAATAAGGTAAAGTTATAATAGGAGAAGAATTCTTTGAAGATTTCTTCTTAATTTTAGTATTGACTGTACCAATCATACCATCAGCGGCATGAGACCCTGAAGGAGCTGCAGTTATTTGACCTTGTTTTGGAATATCAGGGATTTTTTCATGTAAAGTACTTGACTGCGTATAGACAAAGTCAAGGTACTGAGCTTGAGAAATCACTTTCTCCTTAGTAACAACTCCAGCCTTAGCTACATCTTCAGTGATTTTGGGTAACAATGATTTAACAAACCATTCTGCCAAAATTTTATCCGGAATGTAAACTTTCACCAAACGCCTTCTACGTTGCCATTCATGAATATGATCAGAAATATATGTGGACGTGGATTGCTTTAGTGAAGTTAATAGTTCCGTGCCATTGTCGTATCTGACAGGCAACTGAAAATGAGTCAAGAAGGCAGTTTCTAACTGACTGAAATTATTAAAAGAGTCTTGTGGTAACTCAATGTACCATTTGGTGGCAAGACCAATAAGAGTTCTTTGGAAAAGACATAAGCGAATTGAATCATCAATTATTGAATTAGACGCACACTAGAGGTGATAAGTCATAACGTGATTTGATGGATCCTCTCCTGACTTACCTTCGAATTTTGGAATATCACTGAGCAACTTATGTGGCATTGGTGGCCAATACAGATAATAGAAAATTGGATCATTCATAAGGCACGTCAAATTAGGTAAATCCAAAGTTTTAATAAATGGTAACTGACGGTTAGGGTCGCAAAAAACTTGAGTAGCCAAAGTAGTTCTGGGAGGAGGATACCCAAGATAATTGGGAATTGGATTTGCATTCAGAATTATGTAACCTCCCGGGTAACCAGGATTAACCGAACCAAACTGGGGTTTTTGAGGTTGTTGATAAATATAGCCAGGGTACGGTTGATACTGATAAGCTGGGTTTTGTGAAACAGGACCGAATTGAGGCTGTCCCTGGAACAGTTGATATGTGAATTGCGGTTGACTTGTGACCACCATACTGATACCAGCTTGTCCCATAGGCATCTGAACCAAATTTTGAGCTGAAGGTCATAACTGGAGTGCAGAGACTTGAGGGATTTTCACGGATGCAGGGATAGAAGAATTCAGAGCTACAAATACTCCAAAAACTAGTGTTATAGGTTGAGCAGAAGTTGCAGCAGTTACAGCAGTTTGAGGTGGAGTCTGAGGTGTACTAGGCCCATAATGCTGAACAAAACTAGGTGCAGGAGTTTGAATAGTAGGCTGAATAGGTTGCTGGGTTGAACCAGAAACCAAAGGCTCTCCAAGTTGAGAAGATAACTGCACATTAGGCTGCATAGGCTGCTGATATTGGGATGGATCCCACATCATATTCATTCTAGGGTATTTTCCCGTAGAAGGTTGAATGTAAGGACCATAGCCTATTTGAACGTAGGGTTGATAATTAAGTGGTAAATTTCCGGCTCCTTGTACAAATGATTGACCAAAAGGATGTTGGAAACCTTGAATTAGGTACTGACCTTGAGGTTGATAACCCTGAGGTGCGTACTGAAGCTGGGGTTGATAAGGAACCTGAGGAGCATATTGAGTTTGGGGTTGACCTTGGGGTATGTACTATCCCGAAGGTTGATAACCTTGAGGTATGTACTGTGCTTGAGGTTGTCCTCCAAAATAATATGATTCAATAGTTTGTCCTGGGAAAAATTTACCTTGAAGTTGCCCCCCAAGTGGTAACTGACTGCCTGAAGGTTGCCCCCCAGGCGGTAATTGACTACCCTAAGTTTGACCCCCAAGCAGTAACAGATTTCCCTGAAATTTCCCTCCAGGTGGTAACTGACTGCCTTGAGGTTGAGGATTCGGAATATTACCAGACATCATAAAGATTTGCTCTGCATTTGACGTTTCAGTTTTAATTCCATTAAGACCAGATGATAATACATGTTCAATCAGTTGAGGAGATGCTCGAGAGAAAGTACCAGACATAGCCCGATATCTCGAAGGAACAGAAGGACCACCGTGTAAAAATGCTTCCGGTGTTTGGGAAAACATGGATGACTCTCCTACCATAATAGATGACGGATATTAACCTTTGGGTGTAGGATGAAATGGAACATGAGGTGGAGAAAAAGAAAGACTTGAATTCTCTAAAAAGTTCTTCAAAGATAGATACCAAGCATCAGTTCAAATAGGGTTGTAGAAATTATATTCATGCTCCCTAAGATTTAAAGACATAGGGGATTCAGGAAGAGATAAATCTTCGTCTAGACTATTAAGCTCTTCAATAGAAATGAGGCCAGATGGAAGATCTTCAGTAATAATATTTCTTACCCTAGGTGAATCAAGATCTCTAGAAGTTGGTGTAATAAATCCTGAGGATGTTTCCAAAACATAAGGTTCAGTTTTAGGCTCAGAAATTTCAGGTTCGTCAGCTAGTTCACTGGAAGGAGAAATACTGCCAGTAACTTTGGAAACTGAAATCGGTTCAGAAATATGTTCTGTTGTGGGTGTTTGATGATCAGGATGAACAACTATAGATGAAGTTCCAATTTCTGTTGATCTAATTCTACCACTACTAGATGATACTAGAGCACGCAGCCCTTCAAGCTGACTTGGTGTATATTCAGGGGGTTTCCCTTGAAGTCTCTAGGATTGTCTCGGCAATTCCACCACGATTAAATATTAAATCAATCACATGCAAACAAAGAAAATTTCAATGAAAACACCTAATGTCTCTAAAGAAACAAACAACTGAATCACACGCTTAAAAATCTAAGATTTCAAACCACACACAAACAGTAAACTTCCCATACTAAAAACACTAGTTGGTGATGAAATCCAACTTAGTAGAACTTTAATACAGAAAGGGTTGTTGGAATAGTTACCCCGACAACGTGCTTAATGAAACAGACTGGCACAAGTTTCTTCACAAAACCATCTTGTGTGAAGAGAACCCCCCAAAGAGTCCAAGTGAGTCTAGTCGACGTCTGCTCCAGGTACAATGAGATCTTTCCTTCACCGTCACCTTATGAAATAATCTTAAGTTTTTGGACACTAAGGTTACCAAGAGTAACAAATACAACTGGGGGAACAATCTACGATCTGATCCCACGCACAAGGGCAGAGTAACAAAGCTCAATCCCCTTGAAGGCTCCTCGACATGGTTAATCTGAGGTTTACTGACAAGTGACCCTAGGCTCCTTGGCAATGGTTAACCCAAGGTTTACAGTTTGTAATACGTGCAAAATCTTTTATCTTCCCCAATGAAACAGAATTGATTGTTTCAAAGGTTCGGACATGATCTCGTGATTGACTTCTGTAAGAGAAGCTTCCCAGATTGTACCAATTACGATTGGATTTATTTCCTACCACAATATTTATCTACTTGTTTGTTTTTACTATCTTGGAGAGTTAATTACTCCCTACTCGAAGATACTAGCCTAAGCTATGTTGGTGATAAGAGCCCTAGAAATAAAAAGATTACTAGATGAATTTTAATTAGGCGTTAATTTTATGAGCTGTTTATTAAGTCAATAGGTACGGAAATGAAACTTTGATGGTGTGGAGACTCGACTTCCAAAAACACTAAAAATGCACCTAAAAATGATAATCAATTCGTTTTCTTTCAATGAAATTCTAGCTAAAGAAAGAGTTCAAGAATGCAATTTTTTTAAGAAACATTTCTTTCTTTGAACATAAAGAATAACTGGAAGAAAATATTTTTGTATTTTCAACACTAACTCAAAATGAGACAAATTATCAAAGCTCACAACAAAATCCTTTCACTTTCAAAAACTTGAAACTACAAAAACAATTTTCCTTCAAAAGAAATATACAAATTTTAAAAGCACTCAAAACTACACAACTAATTTTGAGATCTACAAACTTTAAAAATCTAATTGAAGAAAAGATTTAATATTTTTTGAAGAATTTTTTACTTAGTTGTTCAATAAACTAAGGATCTATTTGTCCAGAATAACAAGCAAATCAAAAAACACTCAGATATGTTTTCTTTATGAAAATGAAATTCAAAACCTATAACAAGTTTTTTTCGAAGATTTGCAAAGAAACAAGTAGATCTATTTCTCAATAAAGGATGGATTTCACAATCAGGTCAGACTCAGCAAAAAAGGAAAAAATACCAATGTAATCTGAGGTATTTCAAACTGCCAATGCTTTGAATCACTACAGAGACCAAGTGAAAAGAAATCCAAAATGCAAAACTTCTAGAAAATCATCAAAACACAAATACTGTTGGAACTCATTCACAAAAGGATTTTGATAGAAACAACATCAATATGGGCAGATACTAAAGACTCTAAATAAAAATAAAGATAAACTGAATAAATAAATCTGGATTTTTTCAAAATTTTAACAGGATTTGCAGGCTTCTAGAAGTAACAGTTGTAGTCCCGCACTGTTTACTTAAGGAAAGTGCGAAACTGCCTGCACTGTGCAAATGAACAAAGTGCAGTTCCCAGAAAAGTTAAAGAAAAACATAAAAAGATTTCAAACCTTTCAAAAACAAAGAAAACCTAAGCAACCCAAGCAGATATCTATCAATCAAAAACCAGGAAAAACTTTTCCTCAAATCAAAATAAAAGAGAACCAAAAACAACAAGTTCTTTCCCCAGTGGAGCCACCAATTTGTTGGGCGGATTAATCAATATTGTGGACAAGATCGATCTCCCTAGTACCAAAAGGTAATCTATCAAAAAATAGCCAAATAAACCTATCTTTCTCTAAAAATATACGATTTACAAAAATCACTATAGAGTAGTCAAAGACTTACCGTAGGTTCAATTCTTGTTCAAAGTAGTTGTTGTCCCTCGTGCACTTGAAGGAGTTATCTTCGTAAACCTGCAGTCACAAACAAGAAAAAATTAAATAGTGCCTGTATAGTAAACATCATAAATCATGCTTATCATGGTGATCAAGGAATCCATGAAACAAACAGTTAACTAACAGCTTATTGAGAAAAATGAATTCATTTGTATTAACTTTAAAAGAAAGAAAACCTTACAACCTTAGCCTTGATGTTGAACAGGCCTTCCCGGGGTTTGAAGCAGGAATCTCCTCTACTTTGATAAGCTCTGCACTCCTCCAACCGAGACAGATAGAGGTATGTGATCTCTCCTCACAAAAATCTCAGTTAAATGAGTTTGAATCCCAACAGCACTTAACCTCAAATAATTCTAAAGCTTTTAACTCCCCTTGAGGCTACCCAATGCCTCTTTTTATAGTGTAAAAGAGGAGGTTTCAATTCCAAAAATGAATGGATAGAATCCTCCTTCAAAGGGATAAGCTCCTCACATCAAGGGGTTAGCTCCATAAGGTAATGGATACATGAACCTCAAAAGAGCGGTTCTGCCACCGCAAGATTCTTTCTAGAGGCTTGTATAATTTACTTAAAGTGATTTGTTTTGAGTTTACTTGTGCCTTTTTAATCTTTACAGGGGTCCGCACCCATAACACAGAGAAAGTGCGTTCAGGTATGCAGGATACATGAACATTAGGTGTGGGACCATAGGCAAGATACAGAGAAAGTACGATACCAGAGTCAAGGAGAGTTTTAGGAACTTTTCTCTTATTTTCAAGGCTTGACATGAGGAACTGATGTGTTAGACTTGCAAAGGAGGAAGTATGAGTGATAATGAGCTCATACACATAGCATAATTTCAGGATGAAAATTTTCAATGCAACACCTGGTGACTCCATTAACCTCTAGTAGGCCTAAAAACTCCATAAAAACTAAAAAAATTCATAAACCATACCTTTCTGTTGACTCATCCTTTCCAAAACTTAAAATTCATGGTGCAAACTCTGTGATTAGTGAAAAACTAAGTATAAATTAGCAATTCAGAAAACTTCACCTAAACATAGGAGATAAACAGAAATAAACTTGCAAAAAGAAGCATTAGCTTGTCCAAATAGCCTAGCAAACTGTTGAAACCAAGTGATAACTCTTCCTTGCAAGTCTTCACCTCAAATTTTGCTAGAAAACTTTTTCCCAAAAGCATCTTTGATAATATTGGTGGTGGACCATAGATCTCAAAGAAATCCACCTGGCGACTCCACTAGCCTTCATTTTTGTTTTGACCATCCTTCACATTAGAAAAACCCCTAGAGAAGCCATCCAACCGAAAAAATCACAAATACCATCCTCTCTAAACTCTGAATTCGAAATCTAGCTTCACGAAGAATCAACACCAGATCCCATCTAGACCAAAATCCCTCTATCATAGTTGATAACCCATAGAAGATTCTATGGAAAGCTTCCGAAACTGGCAACTCAGCTACCGATAGGTCCATCCGTAAAGAAATATCAGTACCTGAACACCTCACATCCTTGCAAGATTCCCCATTTGACTTAAAATCAGCAAAAACCCTTTTTAGAAGCAAGTCACAAAGTAAAATAAACTTTGACGATATTGAGCCCCTAGATTTGCAACAGAGTCCTATTGGAGAAGCCTCACCTACTACACCTCCCGACTTTTAGCTTCTCCACCACTTTGGCTCCTACCACCCCAGATCTGCTCAAAATCAATCCACTAGCCCAAGTACATCCGCCACACCCATCCAAAGCACCACTGTTCAAATCACCTCAGCTCATCCTACAAGCCCTCATATTGTAAATCATCCATTAGCTCTCGCTATGGTAGCTTCGTATGCACCTTTGGTGTTGCCACACCCTTTGGCTCCTTTACAAAATGACTATCAATCCAAAATCCCGCACTTTACCGGAGTTGAGGCTACTACCACCCAACAACATGTAGATAGGATTAGCGATGCCTTTGAATACATGGAAATAGAAGACGAGACCATAAGAATGAGGATGTTCTCCCAAAGCCTGGGCAGAGAACCCAAAAAATGGTTTAAGAGCTTAACTCCAAACAGCATCCACGATCTCCCAGAACTCTACCAAACCTTTATAAATAAGTGGGAAATCAGAAAGAACCCCATTCAAATCTTGTCTGAGTATGAAAATCTAAAGGGAAAATGGGGAAAGTGTCCAGGACTACTGCACTAGGTTGAACAATGTTTATATCACCCTCCCACCTCACTTCAAACCTCCACTTGGATTAGCCTTAGCAAAGTTTCTCGAAGGCTTCGACCTAGACATGACTTATCAACTAAGAGACAAGGATCCCCCAACCTTGGAGGAAATGCAAAAAGTGGCCATAAATGCAAAAGCCAACTTAGCTGAAAAGAGAGCTAAGATGAAATTAGAGAAGAAAGTTACATACCGTGACGAATTTTCCCCTTCAGTATCTTCCTCCGATCCTAGAATAGATGGCCTGGTTAAAACCATGGCGAAAATGTGGGAAAAAATGAGTGAAAAGACACCTCTTAGGGACAACCAGCCAAACCCTCCAAACAAAAACTGGAACCAAAACTTTAGGAGAGAACAGCCTCAAAACAAACCAAGGGAAATTGACCAACCAATCAGAACACCCTTTAATGAAAAGTATGTTGATGAGGAAGAGAGGGATACATAACCCATTGATGAAACTCATTTAAACCTAATAGGTTCTGATAACGAGGGTGAGGTTTACCTCAAAGAAGAAGAATAAGCTTTCTTCTCTCTGAATCAAAATGAAACCAACTATGAGGACCCCGAAGATCCTGCTGTAAGATTTTAGAACGCCATAATAGAAGTTCACAGGTAGTATGATCTTAAAAGTAGGAAAAACCAATACAACTCCAAGAAAGGTAGCTCAGACACTGCTATTACCAAAACCCCTGATAACATCCTTAAAAGAGCAGTGGATAGCAACAAAATCGTGGTCAAGAGAATTGACCAGAACAAAGATAAAGCTATTTAGACAAACCTTGGATGAGATTTTCCTAATACCTCTACCAAGATTCTCAAGATGGTTGTGTCGAAAAAAATCTCGAACCAAAGTCAGCAAATTAAGAACATAGAGAAAATCATGGCTGAAAAAAATGAAACTAATCTATCCAAACTACATGTGCCATTTAGTTTTGAAGGGGAAATTGCCAAAATAAAAATAACCATACCCCTTACTGAGCTAATAACTAGAGATAGGTATAGATCTCAAATCTTCAAATTTTTTAACATAGGAAATGAGGTAGATACTTGAAATCTGACTAATGACAAACCCGAGCTTTTATTCGGCCCCGAAATAGAAGGTGAATACCAAGAAGGAATTGTTTCCCCTTTCTATGTAATTTTGAACATCCAGGACAAGATATTAGATAACGCCATGCTAGATTCTGGTGCCTCCCATAATCTCATGCCTAAAGTAGTCATGGAGAATCTGGGTCTAGAGGTAGCTAAACCTTACAAAGCCCTGTACTCATTTGATTCAAGTCGAGTCAAATGCTTAGGCCTAATAAAGAACCTTGGTTTTTCTTTAACACAATTACTGGCAAAAAACATAGTCATGAATGTAGTAATGGCCGATATTCCTCCTAATCATGGAATGTTATTATCAAGATCATGGGCTACCAAAATACAAGGTACCCTTCAAATGGATATGTCATTCACTACCATCCCAGTTTTCAATCAAACTAGGAGGTTGTACCGAGAAACTCACATGAAATACATGGTTAGCAACTGGGATATGCCAAACAACACTCCCATTTATTCCATTCATTCCAATTTGGATTCTTTTATCTTATACAATGAAATTGATATAAATGAGAAGATGAAAGAAAATGAAGAGGTTTTCAAACCATCAAAACAACATTCCCCATCCCCAAATGAAGAAACTAATGACCAAAGCCCCAAGAAATCTGAAAAACAACTTAGTATCATGTATGAAAAAGAGACTCTTTGGAGTGTAAGATTTGACGGCTCTTTTGGAAAAACTAGTTCGGGGGGTTGGTATCTGGATACACAATACTAATGAAGGTCATTCTTTCATATTATAATTCCAATGTACTAATAACATTGCGGAATATGAATCCCTTCTCCTTGGACTGCACATACTTAAAGACGTAGGCGCTAAGAAAATATCAGCCCAGGGAGATTCAGAACTTGTAATTAGAAAAATCAAAGGTGAATATTCGGAAAAAAACCCAAGACTAAGAGAATACAGGAATGCAGCTTTAGACATCCTCAAAACCTTCGAGAAATATGAACTCACTTATATTCCTAGGGTTCAAAATAGCCTAGCCAATGAGCTCGCCTTTGCCGCAAGTAATGGCCAAATACCATGTCTAAATGAGCAATACAGTATTCAGGTCAAACATCACCCTACAGTGCCAGACAATATTGACCATTGGAAAATATTCAAAGATGACGATAAAATTGATGATTTCTTACAATCTAGGAATGAATTTGAAGTAACCAAAAAAGACATAGAAAATGAAGAAAAGAATCTTGACAAAAATCAAGATCAAGAGCCAAATTTACCTTCTTGGACAGATGTAAACTTGGTAAATCATCCATATGAAACTGAGATAGGAGAGGACATAGACCAAAGAGAACTTGAAGTCTTACACTGTGAAAATGACATCATATCCAGTGGACTTGCACCTTTAGAGGAATTGTTTGATTTTAACGATGTGGCCAAAAAGCCAAAAATGGAATCTATCGAGGTCGACATAGAAGAATATAACATAGGAAGCATGGAAGAACCAAGAAAGATCAAAATGTCCAAAACCCTCCCTCCTCACATAAAACAGAAGTACATCAAGTTGTTTCAAGAATTTAAAGATGTGTTCGCATGGGAATACCAAGATTTGAAATCATACGACACAAGCATCATTCAACATAAGATTCCCCTCAAAGAAAACCAGAAGCCTTTCAAATAGAAGTTGAAAAGAATAAACCCAATCTTACCACCTTTGGTTGAAAACGAAATCAAAAAGATGTATGATGCTGGGATAATAGTGTCCCTCAGGTACTCCGAGTGGGTTTCAAATCTAGTATCAGTTAGGAAAAGAATTGGCGAGATCAAACTTTGTATCGATTTCTGAAATCTGAATAAAGCTTGCTTGAAAGACAACTATCTGTTGCCCAAAATGGACCACATACTTCAAAAGGTAGTAGGTGCTAAAAGGATCTCATTACTTGATGGTTTTTCTAGCTACAACCAAGTGTTGGTTTACCCCACTGATCAACACAAAACGGCTTTCACCACACCTTGGGGCACTTTCATGTACGTTAAAATGCCTTTTGGATTGATGAATGTTGGCGCCACATTCGAAAGAGCCATGGACATAGCCTTCTCAGAAGACATACATCATTTGATAGTCATATACCTCGATGATATCACAGTATAATGAAGAGCACCTGGTTCACTTAAGAAAGGTTTTTAACAAATGTAGGAAATATGGTTTATCCCTAAACCCCAAGAAAACACTTTTTGGTCTCAAAGAAGGAAAAATCTTGGGTCACATCATTTTGGAAGATGGAATAAAAATAGATCCCCATAGAATTGAAGGCATATTGCAAATAAGTCACCCCAGAAACATAAAGGAGTTGCAATCCTTTATTGGAAAAATTAATTTCTTAAGAAGATTCATCCCAAATCTTGTTGAACTTCTAAGAGACATCACAAACATGTTGAAAAAATAGGTTGGGGTTAAATGGACGACAAAAGCCAGAAAATCTTTTGAATTAGTTAAAAAGGCCCTAAATGAAACACTGGTACCGATAAGTCTTGATTTCACCAAAGATTTTTACATTTTCTCATTTGCATCGGAACACACGATAGCTGCTATGTTGTTGAAAAAGAACGCAGCAGGGCAAGAACAACCCATTTCCTTTTTAGCAAATCCCTAGGAGATGCTCCCTTGGAATATAACATCATGGAAAAACAGGCATTCGGATTAGTAAAAGCATTGAAAGATTTCCAAGTTTACATATTGCATTCTCATATCATTGCTTTCGTTCCTAATACCATCGTCAAAGACATATTAAATCAAGATCCCAATGGTAAAAGAGGAAAATGGATCGCTATCATCTTAGAATATGACATAGAAATCCGACCCACCAAACTTATTAAAGGACAAGGACTTGCAAGAATAATGGCTAAAACTAACCTCCAAGCATTAGATATAAATTTTGTTGACACCTTAGAAGAACAGGAAGAATGCACAACCCCTCATGTTGAAGAAGTGTTTTTAAATTCACCTTGGTATGCACATATTCTTTATGTATTATTTTATCTAAATGCTCCTCCAAATTTATCAAAAACAAAAGCAACATTCCTTAAACAAAAATCCCTAAAGTTTTTCATTATCGATGGAGTTATGTATTGGAAAAATCCCACTGGTATGCTACTTAAATGTTTTCTTGAGTATGATGCAGAGAAAATTATGCACGAAATGTATGAAGGAGAATGCGGAGGTCATCTCTACTGGAAAACCACAGCTAACAAAATCCTTAGAGCCGATTATTATTGTCCTACCTTATTTCCTGACACTCACAAACTATTTATGACATGTCATAAGTGCCAAATTTTTTATGGCAAGAAAAATCTTTTACCTTTGCCCTTACATCCCATCATAGTTGAAGGACCTTTCCATAAATGGGGTTTAGATTTTATTGGAGAAATTCACCCTTCTTCATCCGCTCAACATAAATAGATCCTTATAGCCACTGATTACTTTACCAAATGGATAGAAGCCATACCCTCCAGGAATGCCACCGATTCAGTCATCATTAAGTTCCTAGAAACCAACATTCTATCTAGATTCGGCTGTTCTAGGAAGATTATCACGGATAACGCTACTGCCTTTTCCTCCAAAAGAATGGTTGACTTCTGTTACAAATATCAAATTTCATTAGGACATTCCACAGCTTATTACCCTCAAGGTAATGGTTTAGCCGAGTCCTCTAACAAAATCTTAGTCAACATTATCAAGAAACTTCTGGAACAGAATAAAAAAGCATGGCATGGAAAACTAGTACATGCACTATGGGCCGATAGACTAACCACCAAAAAATCAATCAGTGTGTCTCCCTACCAACTAGTGTATGGCATGGATTCCATTTTCCCAACATCTTTAGGGGTTCCAGTAATGAAGCTATTGCAAGAATTTCAAATAGAAGAAAATGACATGCAAATAAGGGTAAATCAGACTATCCATTTACAACAAACAATAGAAGAAGTTTACCAAAAGGCTCAGTTAGCACAAGATAAGATAAAACATATTTTTGACAGAAGGACCAAGGAAAATGATTTTCAGATTGGGGACAAAGTGTTAAAATGGGATTCTAGAAGAGAAGACAAAGGTAAACATGGAAAGTTTTAAAACTTATGGAAGGGGCCTTTCATCATTAGCTCAGTTAGCGGAAACAATGCTTTTTTCCTGCAAGAACTTGATGGGACTGAAACTTTTGGAGGTCCTATGAATGGTAGGAAATTAAAGCATTATTTTTTTCAAGAGCTCCACTTTTAAGCATTTTAAATGATTCTATATACCATGGTTTGAAAAATAAATCAAAAAACAAAAAATTCAAAAACAATAGAAAAGTAGAAAAAGAGGGCAGTTTGAAAAATAGAAAGAAAGCCCCATGTTCAAAAAATAGTCATTCTGAAAGCGCGCAAGTATAACTGCTGCTACTAGTGCTCAAAATGTCTTGTTCAGTTATCTAGCCTAATCATAACTGAACATATTTTAAATTTATTTGCTGATAAGTTAGTGAGAGGAAAGATAGTCAATATTGTGTAAGCTTGACTTGTGAAAGAAAGTAGATTAGGAAAAGATACTGGTTCCACATTCTCAAGAGAAAACCAAAGAGGAAAGCAGGGATAAAAAAAAAAACTATGTATCCTAGCCCTGATTTTCTAGATTTCATTTTATGCAAAATAATATTTGTGTGCAGCTTGTCTTTCATGCCACAAGTACATGTCAAATCAGACTATCTAATCTTGATTTGGTCATTTTTCAATTTCATGTTTTAGAATAGAGAATGAAATCCTGTCAAACAGCTTAACCTTGACAGTCGATCCAGCATAGGTAGAGAAACAAAGGAGTTCATTAGCTTAATTTGAACTCCCGACGGATATAAGTGTAGAATTAGATAGTGTCATTTTTCAAAAATATGTTGTCAAAGGGTTTCTAGTCCAAATGCACCCGAAAGAAGAAAAAAATGTTAGGAAATGTAGCGGAGTAGGTAGAAATGACTTTGAAGCTAATCATGCTGTCAATTTTCAGAAATAGCATCAAAGAAGAAAAAACTTTTTGTCAATGGATAAAGGCACTAGTCTTCAAAGGACAGAGATCTGAAATTCTGGACACCTCCTGAAAAGGAGCTGCCCTCCCCAAATGGAACCTTTGCTAGTCATCAATATCTTTCACCTATTGATGATGACTAATTTTTAAAGCCAAGTTTTCTAGAAGCTGATCTCCAATTTGTCAAATTTGTTAGCTAGAAAACACCCCTAAGAATTTTTTTCCTCCTACCTTTTACAATCAACCTATGATGAGAAAAACCTAGTTGTCGATCCCTATCTATTTTCAGTCATGTAATATTTTCCATCAGCTGTCATAAGCTAAAAGTCATTTGCTGCCATTCACCCTCATCCCTAGCTCATTCATTAACCAACTGATTGATAAGAATGTCAGCTACCCTGCCTCTGGTGATATGTCATCTTCAGATCTAGTCATAACAAAGAGAATACTCCAAATCTGTTAAAGATATCCCCTAAGTTAGTTACTGGCGCTTTAGGAAATCCTCCCTTGGCAAAAGCATCCTAAGCCAAAATATTTTTTCAAAAATCAACCAACACTAAACTAGCACTTAATATGAAAAGCTTGATACACCCATAGGTCGCACCACTAAAAAGTCTTGGTGTCTCAGCAGTACATGTTTTAAAATCCAAATTGATATTGGGTTGATTCACAGTGTTTTAGTGTCTATTTCAAAATCAGAGATGTACAAGTATTCCAGAAGACATTATCAAACTAAACATGAGAAGACAGCTACTTCTCATGTTGTTTTGAGCCTGGGATAAGAGTACTGGTCAGAGAGAAAATTAAATAAATCTCTGCAAACACAGTCAATAAAGGTTAGTAAATAATGACTAGCGATCAATTACTCTTTAGATACAAGTCATGTTGCTCCTGGGTTCAAAGGATTCACAAAGATATTCTAACAACAAGATTCATATCTCAGAACATATCTCTCATAGCATATTGTCAAATTTTCACTTTATTCCTCATTGTGATATACCAAGAAAAGATATGAATTATAAGGAAAAATTACACAGTTTGAAAAAGAGATGAAATTGGGTGACTGTGTTAACCTCCTCTAGGCATGAGCAAATGGTTGGGTGATTGTGTTAACCTCCTCCAAGAATGAGCAGATGGTTAGGTCACTTCATGTAAACCTCCTTCATTTAAAAAAGTAGATGGTTTGGAAACATGCTAAGGGCCTCCTTCATTTAACAAGCAGAGGGTTAGGAACAGAGGTATGGCCACATTCAAAGAGTGCAAGGCTAAAAATGCTGCAAATGGCCTAAAAAACCTGTTTACACCTTTTCTCCAATGGATGAAATGACTGATACAACAATGGTGTTTCAAGGGATGCTTACATGGTTTCACTGTTGAAAGACAGAATTGAAATGCAGTGGAAAATAATTGAATGATTATGAGTAGAAAAACGATGTTAAATAGATGACAGGCAGTGGTACTATGATGATTCAAGAAGCTTTGTTTTTCATGTCTATAAAAGCTTCCTTTGTAGAGTAAACAAAGGCTAGAATTCCCAAGCTTAGAACAACCTCATCAAAATGACAAGAAGATAGACTGAGCCTTGCTTCTGAAAAAGACCTTTGCAAATGAATACACAGAGACAGTATATATGAGGAAAGATATGACAAAATGTCTCAAATTCAAGACAACATTCAAAGAAACAAGGCATACTATAGTCATAAACAAGACCTTTTTATGAACATGTGAAAGGACTCTGCTGTTGCATATGATTGCATTAAGGGTATTTAAAGGATTTTCTCTTTGATAAACAGATATAGGTACAATCTGGGTGAGTGCAAATGAGGTTCTTCATCCACAGTCAAAGGAAAATGTCAAAGAGCGCCTAATATTTTTTGATCAACTTCACAATGGGCATAATCATCATCAAACATCAATAGAGTTGAATTGTCAAAGTAGGTCCTAGAATTGTAAATCATCTCCTTCCAGGGGATATGGCAAAGGATGCATCTACAATCCTTGATATGGATTTGAGCAATGTTTCCTTTAAAAGATAGATATGGACAAACAGTGAAAGGGATTTTGGCTTTTAAGGAAGTTTCTTTACTTCAAAAAAGGGTCATTGCTTTGGTGTCTAAGAAAAGGTTGGCCACAACATTTTGTTATAAATCTTGATCGAATATGGGTCCTTATAATTTTTCAAAAGTGATAAAATATCAAAGACAGTGATTTGTATTTTTATATGAAAAAACCTTTTCGAAGAGCATTCAAGCCCTTACGAAGTAAATACAAAGGTTTTTAAGTTCATTTGAATTATAAAGGTGGAGAGACCGTTGAAAAATCCCCTTGTGCAAATTCAAAACACAAAGAAAACACTCCCCTAGCTGTTCACTGGAGAAAGAAGGTTTTTAGAAAAAAATTTCAAAGTTTTCAGCGCTTGAAGCCTGTGCAGCATGCCTGTAGGTATGCGTAGCACGCCTATGAGCACAAATACAAAGGAACTTAACTATTGCGTGGTGCACCTGTAGCGGCGCGCGGCGCACCTGTGCCCACGTTCAAACTACTGACCGAAGCCAACTCGACAATCTCCATTGCGCAACGTTCTCGGTGGAAAACGGCTCGCTCCTCCATTGCTTTCAAAAAACACTTCTAAAGGCTGCTTCATCAATCAAATCAAACCCATAATCATTGATTAAGGTATTTTCCTTGCTTCTTGATAATCTTTGAAGTTTAAAGGGGTATGCTTGCTATGTTTTCAAGAGAGAAAAAGTGACAAAGAAGTTAGGGTTGTTGGTCAAAATCAAAGTTGTTTGTTGCTATGGGTGTCAAAAATCAATACAGTAATAGAGGAGCTTTTGCATCAGTCTTAAAGAGCCCTAATTTCCTTTAAAAGACAGTGATAACAAAGGAGTACGGTTTTTAAGAGAAAGGGGTTTGTGCCAAGAAAAAGGGGGATTCCTTTTCAAACAAAAACCACCAACACAACCTGTATAAGTCTTTTTGCTCAAACACAATGATCAAAGGAGATAGGTGATTTATCAAAATTGAAAAGAATCTCCTTGGTCATGATTAGTAAATGATAGAACAATGAAAAAGGGATGTTTATTAAGCCAATTTAAAAGCTCTTTTTATGTTATAAAAAGCTAAGATTGCCCATAGTTATTGGAAAAGAAATACAGAGTTGTAGAGGTCTCAAGTTGGCTAGAAGATGTCCTGACAGTGTAAACAAAGAACAAACCTGGTTTGTTAAATCAAAAGATGGAAACAGTGTGGTTAAAATTTGAAGGCTTGGTGAATTTGAAAAGGGTCTTTTTGTGTTGTAAGATAGTGAAAGTTTGTGTAGCCCCTAGAAATCAAAAAAGGCAGAGTCTGTTTTCAAGGTTTTCAAAGTCAGTTGAAAGCTGTTTTTGTCAAAACAAAGGAGATCCTTTTTCAACAAGGAAACACAAACACATCTTTTCCAAAATATTTGCCCAAGCACAGTGATAAATTGATTTTGGTTATCATTTGACAAGTGCTTGTTTGTTGGCATCAAAGAGACACAGTAACTTGCAAAGGGGACAAGGTGTAGTGTTGAGAAACCATTTCAAGGACCATTTGAAACAGCTTGTCTTGGTCAAACATCAAAGAGTATCCAAAACAAAATGCCTCCCAGGAAAGATAGCAGAAGTGGCCCTCACAGGAGTTCTGAACCTGTTTCAACTGAGGAAGTAAATTCCCATCCTTCAGTTATATTTAACTTTCATGAAGTTGGATGTCTATATTTTTGTCAAAGGGTTCAGGAGGTGAAAAGCTATCTCCTCTTGAAACATCTATGTGCTTTGAGATTGCAAGGGAAACATTTTCAACTGGCAGGCTTAGATTTCAAGTTTTCTCCTAGATCCATTTCCAGAGCTACCAAAATCCCTTATGTCGGAGAGAAATGGTTTAAACAGAGCTACATAGACTCAGAATAGTACAAACCCTTTTTAAATTCAGAGCATCGGGATGCATGCCCATCCATCTTTCCTTTTTCATATCTGTTGACTAGCTACGCTCCCCTCATGAAGATAATCATGAAATATTTCACATGCGAGGGAAGGTTTTCCTGGGTCTATGCTTACCATGTCCAGTTGTTCATGCACTTCACAAGGACCCAATTGTTAAACCTCCCCTCTTTCCTCCATAGAAGTATTGAAAATATGGCCTCCACTATTCAAAAGAAACCTCCCTCTCAGCAGCCAGCTTGCCTTTTCCATCATTCCCTCATCAAGATTGTCATTCTTCATCAACTTGAGAAGAAGGGAATCTCTTGGGAGACTTTCATTGCACATCCAAATTTTTCCACTATTTCTTCATCCCATGCATCTCCTTCACCTTCCACTCAGCACCTTTCTCCTTCTTCCAGTAATCCCATTCCTAAGAAGCTAAAATTTCCCATGATTGGTGAAGAAGAGCATCATGATGATGAAGAAGAACACAGTAAGGAAGAGTAGCATGATGATGAAGAAGAACAAAGTAAGGAGAGGAAGCAAAGTGAAGAAAAACACAGTGAGAGTAGGCAACACAGTGATAAAGAAGAGCACCATGAAAAAGAGAAAAATAGTGAAGAGGGAAATGATGAGGAAATTGAACAGTTTGATGAGGATATTGGTATCCCTCACAGCAGAAAACATGATAAAGATGAAACCAAAAACATTAAGGAGATAGAGCCTAAAAGTCCTAAAGAAAGCAAGGACAAGGGTGAAGAGGGCAGCCCTCAAAAAGACATGAAAGGTGACAGTCAAAGCATTCATGAAGAAACTCAAAACAATGGCAAGGATGATGAGGAAAGTAGCAAGGGAAAAGAGAAAATAGAGCATGTGCTAGCTGCATCTCCTAGGCAAGGGGCCATGCTTTCTTCTGCAAAAATGACAAAGCCCCAAACATCAAGGAAGAGGGTGCCTCAAACTATAACTCCAAATGTTACTAGAGCCCTCTGAAGCAAGGGGAAGTTGTGCAAGCAATCCATTGTCGAGTTACCCAAGAGGAGGAAGGCCAAGAAGACCACCCAAAGGAAGGGAAAGGAGAAAGAAGAAAGAAGCCATGAGAAGGAGAGGGACTTTGACATAATTCAGATCAAAAGTGATGATAGTGACAATGAGGCCTAAATCCTAGAGTCTCTCTTCATCAATAGAGAAGAACAAATTCATGATTTGAGGGCAGATTTAGAGGTCTAGAAACCTCATTCACTTTTTGCAAACACAAAAGAAGCATATGAGTGTCCACATGGCGGTATATGAGACACGGGCCATCAAATATCAAAAAGAGGCCTCCAAGGTGAAAATTAAGTTGGAAGAACTCATGGGCGAGTTCAATGATAGTAAAGATGAAGATCAACCAAGAAGAAAGAGGGCAAGGACCATGGGACTCAGAAGATCCTTGGAGAAACAAAAAGAGGAAGAGGCTGCCCTTTTCGAATCCTTCCCTCTTACTACCGTATTCACCCAAGAGATAGAAAAAAATCGAGAAGCATGGCTTGAAAGGGTGCATAACCACTTGGAGAAGAAGTTAGAAAGGGCCAATAGAGATTTGGACCTTCAAAGAAGAATGACCGGGCACTATAAGAAGCTCAATCAGTTTGCCCGACGGAAATTGAAGGCCACACAAGAAAAGCTCAATAAGGCTCAAAAGAGGCGCTTGACACCAAAAATGACGAAAGAAACATGAAGGCTCCAAATTTTAGCCTCAAATTCTCAGCATGCTTTTGAAAACCCTTGAGGGTCATACTCGCCAAAATTGGGCAAAATTCAACAAGTTTTGGTTTTTTTGTCATTTTTGGGCTTTTGGCTAAAAATCATGGGCATCGCCATTTCTGTCTGGGACATCCTCAAAGGATGAAAAAGGTATCATTGGATGCCATAATTTCAGGGGCACCTACTCAACTATTTTCATATCAATTGAATATGATTTTGTCCCCCAAAGTGGCGAAAAACAGTCACTTTTTCAACACTCTGCCCCGCATATCAGCAAAGGCAATTTTCTAGGTTTTTACACACAGATCAGTTTTTGATAGACTTCCAGTGATCATTTTGGATAAAAAAAATTATTTTAAGAAACTAGACATCCATAGCTTTCCAACGAGATGTCATGGGCCTTTTTTTGACATTGGGAAGGCTTCCAAAAGTTTCCCACAAGACAAAAGACTTTCTGTTGATATTTTTCTTAAGTATTTTTGTGAAAAATGCACTTTTCTAAAGTGACTTTTCCTCGTGTGCGTTTAGCTATTTTTGGCCATGGTTAGTTATGAAAAGTCAATATATTTTCCTTTTTTAGCATTTTTAGGATATTTCTATAGATATTTTGTGCCTTGGGCTTTGCAAAGCCTCAAGGACAAAATCAGATATTTTTGATGGGCCAATGAGCTTGCAAGTTGCACTAGGAGGTTTTCCCTCATCTTGGCCTATATATTCCAAGAGAATTCATTGTAAACAAGGCTGAACTTGGTGATACAGAGCAATATATGGTTATACAAGCTTGGAAGAAACACTTGTCTCATTCATTGGATAGTTTCTTGAATGTTTTTGGATGATGAAAGAGGACTGTTATTGGATTCCTTGACTTGGTAAAATGGTATAGTGTCCCTCTCTGTTATGTTTTCTTTGTTTTCATTCATATTTCATGCTCTTGCTTGCTATAAGATAATAGAGAATAGATTTGAGACATGCCCTTAGAGGCACCTTAGATTTCCTATTTCTTTATAGCTTCTTTGTTTTCTTCCTTCTTAGTCACATCAAAGAATCCTTGATTTCTCTTTGATAACTAAAGAAATTGTTTGCTTGTTTCATTTATGGTTTGATGCATGCTAAGTATGATTCACGATATGCCCTGCTTACACATGGCTAGTCATATTTCAACCTCTAAAACCTTTCTTTGATTGTTTGATTGTCTTAGTTGAACGAAGGAAGTCTTGTACTGATCTTTCCATTTGCCTAAAACTCTGCAATCTTTCTTCAAAGTGCCCGATAGCTTGAAATACTATGCTTAGGCATTTCCTCATAGTGATTTGAGTTATTTTTTTTGTCTTAATTTTATTTCCCCAAAGTCTGATAGCAATTTCCTAAAGTTAGAGAGTCATATATCTCTATGTATTGCTTGAATGTTTATTTCTATGCATTTATCAGTTTATAGTTACATTTCTCATGATTAATGGCTAGTCCTACCATGTTTATGTTAGCTATTGAACTATTTATATTTGAAAGCCTTTGTTCTTCACAAACTTAGTGTCTATCCCACTCCATTTTACCCAAAGATCCATTTTACCTTCATCAAATCGGCCCTTCAACATACCTTGTATCACCATCTAGAGATTACTTGACCTTTTCAACCCCATAGCCCAGTTGATCTGACATATTTTTACCTATCTTATTCTTTGATCAGTTCATCCCTCACAAAACTAAAAACAAAACCAAAAACCTACTTCATAACTAGCCTAAAATTAAAAGCACAAGAAGCAAACACATAGATATCCCTTACACAAATAGAGAGAGCCCTCTCTGAGTCTAGGAAGGCTAGGTCCTTGGGCTCCAAATATTGGTTTGATGTTACCATGTCACTTGGATTTCTAATCAGCCAAATCATGGGACCCTAACAGTCGTTCATTTTTTCATCAATATTAGCTTCCATGCCATCCATATTAGCTTCCACACATTTCTTCAAACCATCCATCTTAGCTTCCACACCTTTCTTCAAAATTTCCATTTCATTTTTTGTTGCTATTTGTGAGAGCGAAATTTGGTGCATTTTATCTTGTAATTTTGATATTTCATGTTGCACTTCTTCATATTCATGAGTTATAGTAGATCCTTATGAAGGCTTAATGGGTGTTGAATTCTTTTTAGGGGGGATTTTAGAGCCCAATACTGATATCTATTCTACAATATGCCCTTGGAATCAATTCAAACCGATTCTTCAAACAAGACTTTTGCAATTTGGAAAAACAACACACGCCTTTTTCTTTCTTTTTAGGAGCTCAATATTGAAAATGAATTATCTCTGTGATATAGGATGTTCAATATCTGAAATTTGGTCCTATAGTAGCCCTCTGAATTGTCTTTCAAATGCCACAACTTTGACCTGATTTGGATTCTTCAAGGAAAAGGTATGCCTAATATCCTAAAGGTAGGTCTTTTCTCCTTCAACTCTCAAATTGATACATAAGAAACTATAGTCTGTGTAATTCTTTCCACTTTTACAGAATTCCAATCCGATGCTCAGAGAGAGATTTATGATGATTTTCCCATGGTCACTTCTTTGAGATGAATTTCGGGTGCCTGAAAACACCCTAACTTCCACAGATCATATCTCCAACAATATTGTGTACCAACATATGACATTTTCACACAACGTTCCTCAGGAATTGGGCTTCACTATATACAAATTTCATCTTTTGAGCCTTCGTAGAAAAGCATTTATAGTGAAAGTTCCACGATGAATTTTTTAGGTGAAATTCGAGAGCTTGAAAGAAACCCTAACTTTCACAGATCATATCTCCGAAAATATTGTGAACCAAGATCTGAAATATTTATATGACGTTCCTTAGGATTTCAACTTCACTCTATGGAAAAGTTAACTTCTGAACCTTCGTAGAAAAAACTTTAGAGTGAAAATTCCACGATGACCTATTTGGAGCAGCGAAACCCTAGAATCAAAAGCTTTGATACCAAATGTTATGAAACCATCTCCAAAAATAGTAAAAAAGAGAGATCAACACCTTAGAAATAAGCCACTTCGAGGGGGTAACCTCCTTTACGTTACATAAATGGACAATACTTGGATGATACAAATGACAAAACCTCCTTCCATGTATAGGAGTCCATGGGTCCACAATATAATCATAGCTGACCTAACAATAATAATGTAGGGCACAATATTAACAATATTGGGGTTACAGGGGTACAACAATAACAATAAGGGCATAAACTAGTAATATAGGGACCTAACAAACTGGAACACATATGTATGTTTATGTCACAAACATAGATGTGTAATAAAGTGTGCTTCTCTTTATAATATGCATTTGATGCTAATTAGTTTGGCACAAACAAAAACAATAACAAGTACTACAATAGAACTTCGAACATATCAAAATAATAATTTTACTAGACTAGAAGACGAAAGTCTATGTGTAGAAATTTTAATACAATTATGTATGTATTGCCTGGATTCTCCCGATCTAACAATTATATGCCACTACTAAATACAGAGTCCTACTAAAATCTTTGTGGAAATTTAATCACCAATTGCAAACACATGAAGAAAGATCAATCACACATAACACAAATTTTTTTACTGGGAAAGCATAAAGATAAAAACCACACTATCATATATTATGTATATATCATGGATCATGAAACAATCTCATACATAAATCTAATCCAAGAACTCTCAATACAATGTACAATCGTCTCACCACAGTCATATAAAAGTTGGCAAATACATGCATCAATTTATTGCCTCCTGATAGCCTGCCTCTACTACACAATCCCTGTTGATCACAATCCCTAAATGAATGAGATACTGCCTTGCCTTGAATGCGCAATCCTAATTGGCATCTCCAATGTGTGTGTGGTTGCATGAGTGCACCCACTAATTTCACAACTGATAGTCAAACTATCCCTTTCACCTATCTCTCAACTGGGTCTCCACTGGATTTGACATGCATGTAGTTAATAGTACTAAATATTTCATTGCATGTGAGATCACTCCATCTAAATTAATTTAATTTTTAATTCATTGATCTCTCACTAGTGTATCTTTAGTTACAACTAGTTACAATTAGCACAACTGAGTTTAACTCACTTAACTGAGTTAAACTAATTTACAACTCACATAACTACACATCCAACTTTGTTACAACTTTGAATCACTCAGTTATAAGTAAGTCTAGTTGCATGTCCCACCAACCAACCTTAGAACTCGAAATTCCTTCAACTGATTTGTTTGGCACTTCAGTTAATTGAAATCAAGTGCTTCAATAGAATAGATTAATATTTATTATACAATTATTATTAAGAGATAATAATAATCGACATGCATTTTATTTTTAGACATGTGATCTATAAATAGACTTCGCACATGCACCTAAAAATAGAACCTCATCTAGAAATATAATTTTCTCATCATTCTAAAAATAGACTCTCATTATAAATAGAATTTGCTCAATATTCTAAAAATAGACATACAACTAAAAATAGCATGTGGGCCCCACCTACTGTAGGTGCTTAATTTTCACTAGGATCATCATCTTATTGAATCTCAACACTCCCTCTCAACAAGAAAGTTATTATCCTTCATCCTGATCCTGTCTCTATGGTATTCAAATTTTCTCCTGGTTAATGCCTTCGTCAGAATATCTGCATCTTAATCTTCCATAGGAATGTACTGAAGAAACATGATCTTATGTTGCACACAATCTCTGATATGATGATACTGGACATCTATATGCTTAGATATATCATCAAACACAAGATTAATTGAGAGTTTAATGCAACTCTGATTATCACAATGAATCATTGTAGAATCTAAATGAGGACCAAACAAACCAACCAGGATATTTTTCATCCAAATTGCCTCAGATGTAGCTTGAATTGCTGCATGTACTCCGCTTTCATTGAATTGAGTGCCACGGATGTTTGTTTTCTATTGTACCAAGAAAAAATTGTATATCTGATACTAAAGACCCCTCCTGATGTGCTCTTTCTGTCTGTTGGGATGCCCACCCAATTTGCATCCGTGAATCCATACAAATTCACCTCATCCATCTGTCTGTACCATAAGCCATACTCAGATGTGCCACTGAGATATCTCAAGACATGCTTTCCAGCCTTCCAAAAGAGCTTGGTAGGCTTAACCATCGCTTTACTAAGCTGGTTCAATGCATAGCATATGTCCGGCCTTGTATTTACTAAATACATTAGCGATCCCACTAGATTTTGATAGACAATAGCATCCGCTACCTCTATAGATGTAGCATCCTCTTTCCTCCAGTTTCCTCGAAGAGGAGTATTGATGGGTTTGCAGCCCTCCATGTGAAACTTACCTAATATCTCCCTTGCATACTTACCTTGAGACAAAAAAATTTCACCATCTCACTGCCATATTTCCAATCCAAGGAAATAATGAAGAAGGCCCATATCCTTCATCTCGAACTCCTTTGCAAGGTCCTCCTTGCATGAGTGTATCAGCAGCTCATCACCAGTCAGTATTAAATCATCAACATAAATAACAATGATTAAAAGCTTACCCTCCACCACAATCTGGTATAGGCTTGCATCTGCCTCACTCATGGTGAAGCCAAGTCCAGTGAAATAGCTGTCAATCTGAGTGTACCAAGTACAGGGTGCTTGATTCAGCCCATACAACACTCTTTTGACTTTGCACACATGAGACTCGTTGATGAAGATCTCAAATCCTTTAGATTTCTCAATGTACACTTCTTCCTCAATGATCCCATTGAGAAATGTAGTATTCAATCCATCTGATGAATGTGCCAACCCATCTATGCTGAGAGAGAAAGAATGGTCCTTATGGAAGAATACCGTGTGATAGGTGCAAATTTTTCTTCATAATCAATCCCCTCAATCTGTGAGAAGCCCCAGGCCACAAATCTGGCCTTTTATTTCTCAACACTCCCATCATCACCTTGCTTTACCTTGTAGATCCATCTTGAACCTACCACTGATTTATCAACTAGCCTTGGAACAATTTCCCAAGTTTCTGACGATGGAGTCATAATCCTCCACCATTGCATCTACCCATGTGGGCTCCTGCACTGCTTCCTGAAAGGAAGATGGCTCAGTCACAATACATTTTCTCATGAGAGCCATGTATCCAGTGAATCAGTTAGGATATTGTCTCTATCTACGCTGTGAAGTAGGGACTCCTGCATTATGTGTCGCATCAAGCTTTAGCTTCTTAGCTTCTATGCTATGCCTTATGCCAATTATAATGTTTGGCTCTACGTGAGTGGACTCATCCACTCCATGAATCTCCTCCTATGTCTGACCCACCTCTAGAGACTCATATTCAGGAACCAAAAGTTCCTCCTCTGCATGTAAGTCTAGCTCCCTCTCAAGTGACAACTTCATGGCTTTCTCCTCATTGAATTTTATATCTCGTCGCACCACAGTCATTTGACTGTTTGGAAAATATACATGATAATTATGGGGTGTTTTTGTGTACCCCACAAATATCCCAACTTCAGCAGTCGGCTTGACCTTCTTCCTGGCGTTCTTGGTCACATGCACATAAATAGATTAGCCAAAAATCTTAAAGTGAGAAACATTTGGTTTCTTACTATTAAAAGCTTCTTTAGGTGTACTCATGCTAAGTATTCTAGGAGGACAACGGTTTTGCACATAAACCGCAGTGTTGCAATCTTTCACCCACAAATGCATTGGTAGGCCCTGATCATGCAGCATCACTTGTGAAACACCCATGATCATTATGTTCTTCCTCTTTACAAACCCATTTTTCTGTGGGTTATGAGGCACTATGAGTTCTCTTTCAATTCATTCCTTGCTACAAAATTCTTTGAATTCGTTCGAGATGTATTATCCACCATTATCACTCTGCAAATCCTTCACTTGTTTCCCCGACTCTTTCTCCACCAATGCCTTAAACTCACAGAACTTTGAGAATTTTTTATCCTTCTTCTCCACAAAGAAGATCCAACATTTACGTGAAAATTCATCGACAAGAATAACATAATACATGTTTTTTGTTGTTGAAGCAACCGAGAATGGTCCACACATGTCTGTGTGAACTCTCTCCAGGATCACTAAAGCACAGTTCTCCTTTTCATGAAAAGTGGACTTTGAATACTTCCTCCTGGTGCAACCCTTACATTGATCTAACTAAGCAAGTGTTCCCATTGGAAGTCCATGGATATTTATTGCATGACTTTCAAAGCTCCATGATGAAGATGGCCCAATCACATGTGCCATAATTCGCCCTCATTCCAGCTCACCACATTTTATGCCTTTTCCATCATGGCCACGCAGCCTTCTACCTCTAAGTTGTAGATATTCTTGACTCAAATCCCTATCCTCTTGGCTTGACCCATTGTTTTATGTCACAGGAAATATTTTCCATCACTGAAAATAATGTAATAGCCTCTGGCCTCCAACATCACGACTGAGACCAAGTTCTTCTTCAGGCCTGGAATATGCATAACATCTTTCAATTGAAATGGTTTACCTGACTCCCTCTCAAAGGTAATGGTACCAATTTCAGTCACACTGTATCGTCCATCGTCACCCATATCTATATGCATTTGGAGATCTTTCTCCTCCAAGTCACTGAAAAATATCCTTATCTCTCGTCATGTGGAAGGAATCACCACTATCAAGATACCACACCGATCCCATTGCGCTTGAAACCAAGCATGAAATCAAATAGAAATCACAATCAAATTACGAGGCAAGGGCCTCACCAGCTATAGCTCCAGCAACCTTCTCGTTCTTCTTCTTCTATGGGTAGTTAGTGGCGAGATGCCCATGCTCGTGACAGTCAAAACACTTCACCTTTGAAAAATATAGATTGTTGCCTTTAGACTCTGATTTTGAGTGGAATTCCTTCCCTTTCGCTTTCCTAGCCTTGGCAGCCAAAGCACAATCCTCTTCATCATAATTCTTTAAGGAAGAGCCACCTCTGGTGTTCCGCCTGAACTCCTCCTGCACTAGATCTGACCACAGTTGTTCCCAATTTGACAGTTTTTCCCATCCGTTTGACAGAGCCAATCTCACCAAATCATCATCAGTAACAATGATTCCCACACTCCCCAGTTCATCCCAACATTGGAAAAATTTCGTGAGACACTTTGGAATATTGTCACCCTTCTCCATCTTGACCTTTCTGAGTTTATCCTTCAGCGCCAATTTCCTATGGTCGCTGCTACCTTGGAAAAGATCCGTAAAATCCTTCCACATATCATATGGAGTGGCTTTCCCATGAAGGCTTGAGACAATTTGGTCTCATACACCTTCCAAAAAAATCCTTCTCATTTTCGGTACTTTCTTTTTCCATGCGTCAAGTAACGGATTATCCATCGAAGTGGGCTTAGGAACATCACTGCCAATGAATTCCTTCAAGCCATTATCTTCAAGCATCGCCTCCATCCTGTCCTTCCATAAAATGTAGTTAGATCTGCCCTCGAGTGCATACTCTAGCCGAAACCATTGAAAGCCATTTCGATGTTTCCTCAACTGTTGCACAAAGAAATTCTTGCAGCAAATTCGAATTTTTTCCACCAACAAACTCAAGCATTGCTTCAAAATTGCAATCTTCTTTGCTCTGATACCATGTAGAAATTTTAATAAAATTATGTATGTATTTCCTGGATTCTCCTGATCTAACAATTATATTCCACTGTTAAATACAGAATCCTTCTACTAAAATGTTTGTGGAAATTTAATCTCCAATTGCAAACACATGAAAAGAGATCAATCAGACATAACACAGATGATTTTACCAAGAAAAAATAAAGCTAAAACCCCCATTATCTTATATTATGTATATATCATGGATCATGAAACAATCTCATACAAAACTCTAATCCAAGAGCTCTCAATTCAATGTACAATCTTCTCACACTGTCATATAAAAATTGGCAAATACATGCGCCAATTTACTGCCTCCCGATAGCTTGCCTCCATTACACAATCCCTACTAATCACAGTCTTTGAATGAATGAGATACTGCCTTACCTTGACTGAGAAATCCTCATTGGCATCTCCAATGTGTGTGTGGTTACATGAGTGCACCCAATAATGTCACAAATGATAGTCAAACTATCCTTTTCACCTATCTCTCAACTGGATCTCCACTGGATCTGACATGCATGTAGTTAACAGTAGTAAATCTCTAGTGTTGCGAAAAATACTGAGAGGGGGGGGGGGGGCGGGGGGTGAATCAATATTTAGAGCTTACTGAAATTTTTTTTACTTTTTCTTTCTCTTAAAACCATACACTACTTTACTGAACCCAACTCACGTATGAACGTGGATATCCTTAAGAAAACTTGCGTATGTCTAGAGATATTATTATGCATTTAATTCTTTACTTAGATCATTGCATCATTCATTCATTAGATGTTTAGTAAGCAGTAAGCATGTGCAGTAATAACAAAATAAACCATCACACATAAGAAACACACATGAACACCAATATTTAAGGTGGAAACCCAATTAGGGAGAAAACCACCGTTGTTGTCGTCTCTGTCTTCAATATTTATTATAAAGAAAGCTTCTTACAATTTTGTACTGGTGCAGATTCATACCAGCACGCAGGCACCCACCTGCAGAAGGCTGCAACCTTCTCTCATTCTCCAACCACTACTGGAAAGGAGCTCCAACACCATGATCTTGTTTACCAGCCTCTCCTGGAAGGGAGCTACTACCCCCTGCTCTCATTTACCATCCTCTCTTGGAAGGGAGCTACTACCCCCTGCTCTCGTTTACCAGCCTCTCCTGGAAGGGAGCTACTACCCCTTGCTCTCGTTTACCAGCTACCAATGGAAGGGAGCTACAACCCCCTGCTCTCATTTACCAGCCTCTCATGGAAGGGAGCTACTACCCCTTGCTCTCATTTACCAGCTACCACTGGAAGGGAGCTACAACCCCCTCACTGAAGGCTTCCACCCTCAGCACCACTGCGGACAACGTTTCATCAATTTTCATACTGGATCTGACAGCTTCCACACAACATACCTTGTAGGCCAATTTTCATCATATTTTCATACTGGACCCACTCCACACATCTAAGCTCAACATACATCAAACTGAAACTTATAACCCCATCAATTCATTCATTGAATCATCAACCAATCAACCAAAAACTTGATCTTTAATCAACATAATCAACAACATAATCAACATTCAAACAACCCAGATCTGTATGAATACATCATTGACAGATAGCAGTAAAACAGCTAAACGAGATCATACATTTCATTCCACACTTGACATAACCTAGATTCCATACGCACTTTTGCGAAAACGAACCTGTGTATATACGCGCTTTCGCTAAGATGAACATGCGTATAGATCTGTAACATATCAAAACTATGCAGCTCTTTAGAACAGATAACTCATATCTCACCCTTTACTTTAGCAAAGATTTTCCAGATCATAGATCTAAACATTCCATAAACAGATCTAGAAAATACAAGGTCATTTCAGATCTAGAGATCCCTCTTCATCATTTTCTTCATAGGTGCATTATTAAATTCAGATCAATCAATAAATTGTTACCCATTCCATGTAGATACACTTCAGAGTGAAGTATTCATTAAAACCCAGACCTATGCACTCCCTTGCACTAAGATCTTCTTCTCCTTATATAGATTTAGCCTTTATCAATACCATGAGTCAAAACCACTCAACCTCTGATGGTATTCCTGGATGGGATCAAATTGATAATCTAGTGCTCAATACTATGGGCCAATACCATGGTCATGGCCCCTGGTTTTATAAATTTAGAGCGCAAATAGGCATACACTACTTGGTACATACTTTTACGCGTACATACGCTACTTTTCCGTTACAAACCTGCGTATGCTTTGTGACATATCTTATTCATCATTACTCTGGCACTTACTGGAATTTATTTCTTTGTTACTTCTAAGCTGCTATGTAGATACATCAGATTTACATCATTAAAAAATAGGTTGTTATCCAAATACAACTCATCAAGTTAGTTTCTATCAAGGACAACTTCATCAAGTAGGTTTCCATCAAGGACAACACATTGCATCATATTGCCAACAATATCCCCCTTTGGACTTGATGGCAACCATGATGGTGATTGATACCACAACAAATACATACATTGATTATAGCCATTATTCAAACACCATGATACTCTCCCCCTTTGACATCAAGGGCAAAGGGAAAATGAAAACCAAAACAAGGTTTTTCTTCTCTTGTAGAAAGAAGAGCTCTGTAGATCTGATGTGCACTGAAGTTACCATGCTCCCCCCGAGTTCACGCTAAATATTCAAACATATTTTTCAATGAAGTACATGACTCTATGACCTTTCCTATCAGCAAGGACTCATACTTACATCAATGATCCAACCAAGTGGATTTACATATGTGACTCAAGTACCCAACCAATTATGTTTACACATTTTGACTCAACTACCCAACCAAGTGGGTTTACAAATTTGAAGAAGTCCTTACATGAATGAATATAACAATTTACATCATAGGTCTCAACATAACCTTTTCATCAAATTAAAAATATGACTTTTTATAACCAATACCAAAAAGACCTCAAGAGAGAGATCATATTTCAGAACCATCATAATGCCAACAATGCATTACTCTCAGCAAGGCTAATGCTCCCCCTGAAACTGTGCTCCTGTCCTTGAGCTAACTCACTATTTTTCTTATCAGAAAAACATACACTTCTGTCTCCAACGGAACTCGTGTGTATACGTGGCTTTAGTTCATGAAACCCGCGTATAAAAAGTGAAATAATGAAAATTTCACAGCTCCATTTTCTCCTGGATTTATACATTTTGTACCTGTCTTCTGTTGTCACATTAGATGCACTGTTAGAAATAAACACAACCAGAATTATCAAACCAACCATGGGAATCACCATATATTGCTCCCCTTGTGATGATACATTACTGATTCCTATAATGTATCTCACATCACTCCTGCAGTCATTATGAGAAGTAAGCTTTAGAAGCGGAAGACTGCAGTAGGATTATTATCCCCTATGTTTTTGACCGGTCCTCCTTCTTTTTCCAGCTTTGCTTGAAATTTCTTATTGTGTGCTGGAAATTATCCAATTTCTCAGATCTATTCATCCTGCATTCTTTTTCTACATGTCCATACTTGTTACAAGCATAACATCTTTCTATGTAGAATCTGTTTGTTTGTGACTGAAACAATTTGATTCTACAATTGGCTTTTGCATCATCTTCATTTTCTGTCGTACATGATTTCTGAGATATCTTATTTCCTTGAGTAGCCCTCTTCTTTTGCTTCCTTCCCTTAGTGAAATTATCATCATCCATGGTAGATGCCATGAGCACTTGTAGATCTTGGTCAGAATCTTCTTCATCCTCATTTGACACTTCATCATTATCTTCATTTGTATAATAACTCTTTCCCTTTTCAAATTGTTTCCCTTTATCATGATTTTCTTCATAAGGACATTTAGCAGCATAATGACCAACTCTTCCACAAGTAAAACACTTGAAGGGAAGCTTACCTCTGAATCTTCCAGTACCTGGTTGGAGTCTTCTCACAAAATTTGCTTCTTCTTCTTCTTATATATAACTTGATTCCTTGACAACTTCCTTTTCTTTTCCTTTTGCACATGCCTTAAAGGCAACTTCTCTGATTTGAGAGGGACCTCCTTTTCTCATTTCAAAAGCAGTCAGGATACCATGTAGTTGAACAATAGTAAGATTTTGCAGATCTTGCTTTTCTTCAATAGCTGATACTTTTGACTCAAATTTTGAAGTCAAAGATCTTAAGACTTTTTCCAGCAGAGTAGTATCAGTTATGGTTTCACCCAAATTTCTCATACGATTTACAATATCATCTAGACATAAAAATAAACTGGCAATACTCTCATCACTATGCATCCTTAAATTTTCATATTCAATTCTGAGAGTTTGGAGTTTTGCACTTTTTACCTTTGTATCTCCTTCATAGCTTTGAATGATTTTGTCCCATATTTCTTTTGCTGAATTTAGCTGCATCACTTTAACAAATTCTGATTCAGACATGCTTCCTAATAAAACATTGACTGCTTTGGCATTGATTTCATATTTCTTCCTTTCTGCTGCATCAGTAGGAATAATTGCTGGATACTGATAACCTTCTTCCACGATTGCCCATACTTCTGCACCAAGACTTTGCAAATATGCTTTTGTTTGTATCTTCCAGAATAACAGATTACTTCCATTGAATAGAGGTGGCCTTATAGAAAATACTCCTTCATGACTTCCCATTGCGACGGATCTCCTTCAAGCGATCAAGCTTTTGCATAAGGACCTGCTCTGATACCAATTGTTGGGAAAAATACTGAGAGGGGGGGGGGGGGTGAATCAGTATTTAGAGCTGACTGAAAACTTTTTACTTTTTCTTTCTCTTAAAACCATACGCTACTTTACTGAACCCAACTCGCGTATACACGCGAATATCCTTAAGAAAACTTGCGTATGTCCAGAGATCTTATTATGCATTTAATTCTTTACTTAGATCATTGCATCATTCATTCATCAGATGTTTAGTAAGCAGTAAGCATGTGCAGTAATAATAGAATAAACCATCACACATAAGCAACACACATGAACACTAGTATTTAAGGTGGAAACCCAATTCGAGAGAAAACCACCGCTGTCGCCCTCTCTGTCTTCAATATTTATTATAAAGAAAACTTCTTACAACCATGTACTGGCGCAGACTCATACCAGCACACAGGCACCCACCTGCAGAAGGCTACAACCTTCTCTCGTTCTCCAGCTACTACTGGAAGGGAGCTACAACCCCCTGATCTCGTTTACCAGCCTCTCCTGGAAGGGAGCTACTACCCCCTAATCTCGTTTACTAGCCACTCCTGGAAGGTAGCTACTACCCCTGCTCTGAATTTACCCGGCCCTCTCTGGAAGAGCTACCCCCTACTCTCATTTACCAGCCTCTCTTGGAAGGGAGCTACTACCCCCTGCTCTCGTTTACCAGCCTCTCTTGGAAGGGAGCTACTACCCCCTGCTCTCGTTTACCAGCTACCACTGGAAGGGAGCTACAACCCCCTCACTAAAGGCTTCGAACCTTAGCACCACTGCGGACACGTTTCATCAATTTTCATACTAGATCCAACAGCTTCCATACAACATACCTTGTAGGCCACTTTTCATCAGATTTTCAGACTGGACCCACTCCACACATTTAAGCTCAACATAAATCAAACTGAAACTTATTACCCCATCAATTCATTCATTGAATCATCAACCAATCAACCAACAACTTGATCTTTAATCAACATAATCAGCAGCATAATCAACATTCAAACAACCCAGATATGTATGAATACATCATTGACAGATAGTAGTAAAACAGCTAAACAGATCAGACATTTCATTCCACACACTTCATCAAAACCCTAGATTCCATACGCTCTTTTACTTAAACGAAACGAACCTGTGTATATACGCGCTTTCGCTGAGATGAACATGCGTATATATTTGTAACTTTTCAGAACTATGCAGCTCTTTAGAACAGATAACTCAGATCTCACCCTTTACTTCAGCAAAGATTTGCTAGATCACAGGTCTAAACATTCCATAAACAGATCTAGAAAATACATAGTTATTTCAGATCTAGAGATCCCTCTTCATCATTTTCTTCATAGGTGCATTATTAATTCAGATCAATCAATAAAATATTACCCATTCCATGCAGATATACTTCAGAGTGAAGTATTCATTAAAACCTAGACCTATGCACACCTTGCACTATGATCCTCTTCTCCTTATATATTTTTAGCCTTTATCAATACCATGAGTCAAAACCACTTAATTGCTGATGGTATTCCTGGATGGGATCAAATAGATAATCCAACACTCAATACTATGGGCCAATACCATGGTCATGTCCCCTGGTTTTATAAATTTAGAGCGCAAATAGGCATACGCTACTTGGTACGTACTTTTACGCGTACATACGTTACTTTGTCATTACAAACCCACGTATTCTTTGTGACATATATTATTCATCATTACTCTGGCACTTACTGGGATTTATTTCTTTGTTACTTCTGAACTGCTATGTAGATACATCAGATTTACATCATTAAAAAATAGGTTGCTATCCAAAGACAACTCATCAAGTCAGTTTCCATCAAGGACAACTTCATCAAGTAGGTTGCCATCAAGGACAACACATTGCATCATATTGCCAACATCTAGTTCCATGTGAGATCACTCCATGTGAATTAATTTAATATTTAATTCACTAATCTCTCACTACTGTATCTTTAGTTACAACTAGCAAAATTGAGTTTAAATCACTTAACTAAGTTAAACTACTTTACAACTCACATAACTATACATTCAACTCTGTTACAACTTCAAATCACTCAGTTACAACTAAGTCCACTTGAATGTCCCACCAACCAACCTTAGAACTGGAAATTCCTTCAGCTAACTTGTTTTCCACTTCAGTTAACTGAAATCAAGTGCTTCAAGAGAATAGATTAATATTTATTGTCTAATTATTATTAAGATATTATAATAATTGACATGCATTCTATTTTTAGACATGCGATCTATAAATAGACTTCGCACATGCATCTAAAAATGGAACCTAATCGATAAATAGAATTTTCTCATCATTCTAAAAATAGACTCCCGCTATAAATAGAATTTGCTTAACATTCTAAAAATAGACATATACCTAAAAATAGCCTGCGGGTCCCACTTAGTGTAGGTTCTTAATTCTCACTAGGATCATCATCTTGTTGAATCTCAACACTATTTACTTCACAAAAATAGATGTGTAATGAAGTTTTCTTATCTTTATTATCTGCATTTGATGCTAATTAGATTGGCACACACACAAACATTAACAACTTAACAAGTACCAGAATAGAACTTCGAACATATAATTGTTGTGATAGCCAAGGATCTGCCAATTTTATCAATTTAATCTATACCATGTGAAAAAAACTACTCCCTAATACAATTGGGATGTTCTATCTAAGAATAATATCAGAACACGCTATTTAGGGGCAAATAATCCTAATGCCTTGATATAAAAAATTAATAACATAATAACACTTGCACGCAGTAAATAATTTCCAAACAACCCACAATCCACTTATAGCATGTCACATTAATACGTTTGCCACACTAGAAGATAGATGTCTATTTATTTCAAAAAAAAATAGATGTGTAATCAAGTGTTCTTATTCTTATTATGTTCTATTTGGTGCTAATTTGATTGGCACACAAAAAAATAACAAATACTACGGTAAAACTTCGACCATAGAATTCAATTTTTTTGTGATAGACAACGAGCTGCTAATTTTGTCAAATTTATCTAGTCTAGATTGTTGGGAGAAGTGTTATCCTCCCCACGTAGGTATAATTTCCCCATGTTACCTTAGCAAGTATACTGTTCAACATATTTGATATGTGTTGTTTACCTTGCCTTTTTCTCTTTGTGTTTGTTCCTGTAGAACATACCTCTCACATACCTTGGAACTTCACATACAACACTTGAAAAATCAAAATTGAGCAGCTTGGAACTCTATTTTGGAAAAACCAACATATATCCATCTTAACTCTGGATCTGCCAAGCGGCATGAGAGATAAAATGTCTTTAGATGCAAAATTCCTATAGAGTGAAAAGATATTTTATCCCTCTCAGCCCTTGGTAGACCCAGAGTTAAGATGGATCTAGGATGGTTTAATTTTTCCTTTTAAATATAATTCCGCATAAATACCATGTGTCAATAGATTGAATACCATGGGTTCCCATAAACCTAGAGCTCAAAAACCCAGTAACTTGACCACATCAAGTTTTCCCAACAGAAATTAATAATAATAATAATAATAATAATAATAATAATAATAATAATAATAATAATAATGTAGAGTGGATGTTGTTTGGAGATGATTCAACATCCTAAGATGGTAAGTAATTCATATATCCCATTGAAAATTACATGGGCAAAGAGCAGAAAAAATAGATTTCTTTTAGTTCATAATATAATAACACAACTCATTCATACAATCAAAAATAGAATTTGGGGGATAAATAAGAATGGAAATACAATCACACATTCAATCATGAGACAAATGTCTTCATTTAGAAATGTAACGTATTTGTGTTTCCGAATTATAGATAAATCCACCCTTTCTTCCATTTATGAATAAACATATATTGAAGATAGGATATGAAATATAGATCATAAAACTACACAGAAGCCATAACAATTGGGAATATGTGAATGGTCAGCAAAATATGTATGATTGAAGATATTGGACAACCAAGGATTTTATTAAATAAGGTACATACTGTCAGGGGAGAATTATAAACTACAATTGAAAGTAACTTGTAGATTATTATATGCTAAAAATTTATAACATAAGATAAAACAAGCTACTGTAAGTACTAAGTTACAACTCAATAAAATTAAAAATCAATAAAAAGTTAACAATCACCTATTTCTTGTTTGGAATTCCACCAGCTGGAACCCAAAGGGGTATGATCAAACTTGTAGTCAGCTCCAAATTTATAGGTTCTTGTCATCATATAGTGAGTAAAATCATTTCCTCTAGGTCGCTGAGGATAAATGGGAAAATCACTTGAACCGTCCAACCTAGAGCACTTGGCAAATGAATTCACAGATGAAAGAGCTTCATTTCACCCAAATGTGTTATGAGTTCACATAAGAGTTTGTGAAATTATAAGGAGTAGAGAGAATATAGAATATTCTTCCATGGTACCATGTTTAACTAAATGGAATTCTAGGCTAAATGCTTTGATAGAAAAAAACACATTCATGGTTGCAATCACATTTTTATGTTGAGTATAGTTTCTCTTCCTCTGTCTATCATGGAATGAGGCATGGTAAAAACTGTATTCATATAGACCTGAAAATATTTACAACATTGATGGATCTATACATATGAATCCAACATGATGGATATCAAAACATAACACATGTATAGTCAATGGAGGTTGCAAGCTCCTTAAAAACTAAGAGATTTTGAACTTCATATCTGTATTCAGCCAGTGGGGAATTGATATCTCATGCCCTAGACCCCTTTAATTTGCTTCAATATACTGATAGAAATGTTGAAGCCAATAATAGAGGAAATTAAATTTTTAGATCATAAAAATTGAGAAGGAGAAACACATCAAGCTATTCTAGGGTCAAATGGAGTGAAAAATGAGAGAAAATCTCTCTGGTGGAAAATTCTCAAATTGCATTTAGTTCTAATTTCCCTAAATTTGAATTTGCTAGGACAACACTTTCCCTATATCTAATAAAATATGCATATGGTTTTTGGAGGCCGATGTAAAGGTTGTTGGCTCAAGAATAATCACAAAGGTAAATGATGGTCTGAGGGTAAGTGTTGAGCGAGGAACAACAATTTGCAAACCCTATATAGAAATGGTGAAGAGTAGTTTTAATAGTCCAACATTTTCAAGAAATTAAAACTCTGAATGAGGATAGTGGATTTCTCAGGCCTTCAATATCTTATTAATAATATAAATCAACCTACAACAAATTCTATCCATTCATTCTACACACCTGACGAAGGCTACCTATGGAAAGGGTTGTTTCATAGCCTAACTCTAAATATTTAGATTTTTTTAATGGTTGTTGTAGGTTTTTGTGATGAAAACGATGACCTCTAGCCTCTTTGAGGAAATGTTGATAATTGATTTTGATGGATGGATTTGGAAGCTTAGAATTTTTTTAATCAAGGAAACTTCAATTTATTTGGATATTGGCACTTATTTCACAAAAAAATTATTTTCACGTGTGCAATATGCCATATGTAACATTTATTATAGCATAAAACTTTGATGATCCTATGATACGTTTAACCTCACATTTATTTATCATGGGAAAAATATTAGTCCTCGAAGAAGTATCTAATTAGGATTTGTATGTCACTTCTCTCAGGAGAATATCCTAGTAGGCCTTATAAATGTTTTATCAACTATTTTTTTTCATCCATCACTAGTCGAATAAATTTTACTTTTATAGACATTGATTTTGATCTCCAGAGATGTAGTTATAAAGCTTCTAAGTATTGTGTTGTAAATTATATAATGCTAACTAATGATATGGGATATAGAGAGACAAAATATACGTTATGAAGGGATAGATCTCAATTTCATTCATAGCAATGTATGTTGTGTTGAAGTTGAACTATGTCTTCCAAGCTATCCAAATTGATGCACTAAATATGGTTCCTAAGGGGATGATGTTTGAGATTGGAAATTATATATATTTGGTTCATAGACATTTGTAGAGTTCATTATGTTCCTTACATAGGAAATATAATAATATATATTCTTCTACTTTGGATATATTCTTATAAATGTTTTTCTTGAGATATTGAATGAAGTTTCAAAAGAAAAATTTTCCATCGATGTTTGTATAATAAATATGGTCATCAATGGTAGAGGTTGGCAGAGGTTGTCCTTATGAAATGATAGAAGGTGCATAAAATTATATATGCATTTCTAAAAGTGCTTTATCAATTCCCTAGTGTGTGAAAATTACCAAAGTTGCTAGTGGAGAATATTATATCGCATCTATAGAAAAAAAATGTGATGAGCATTTCACATAAAATTCCATGAAACTATTGTCTGTGTTCATTTTAGATAATATAATAAATATGGTCATCAATGGTAGATGTTATCCTTGGGAAGTAATAAATGATGTGAAAATTGTAAATTCATTTCTCAAATAGCTCGATGAATTCCCTAAGATGTGAATATTACCGAAGTTGTGTGTGAATAATATTGTATAGAAACTATAGAAAATTTGTTATAATTGAAGAGGATTTTTTTTATAACGAATGGCTTAATTGAGAGGACAATCTAGAGGGAGTTGAGGTGGAAGTTTGATCATCCTATTTTTTTGTTTGACACTTACAAATTGCATCAAGCCCTTCACTCTAGAGCCATGTTTTTGTCAATATTATAAAAAGGAAACGGAGTTAATGATACTCAAATAAATTTGATATTAGGCTTAAAATTTTATGGTTAAACTCCTCAATTAAGGAGTTTTGCTTGGTTGGCAATTTACCAATGTCATACAAAGAAAGTAAGAATTGCAAACTATATTTTTTCATAGCCTTTTTTTCCTTCTAGTTAGAATAAATAATTTCATATTAGACCTCTTGTGTGCCTATGTCACACTCAAAATTATTTGGAACTGGTTACTTTTGAGGTTCCATATCATATTCCTCAGTCAGATCCATTCGAAAGTTGCACTGTGGAGTGACCATGCTTCTGTAATCAAGATTTACATAATAGGAATAAAGGCTCACATCAGGATGCTGACACTTTTTTTCATTTAAAAAACAGGTGTTCTTGAGTTTTTAACTGGTCCTCAATCTGTTTAAACTTCAATGACTTGTCAAAAGACAATCCTATCATAATTATTTCTTAGTTAGGGCTGATCTTAAAAATTTTAGGAAAAATGAAACAGAAGCATATTTTTCTTTGCAATTGGATGTCATCTCTTTTATGTGGCCTAAGAGATCATGAAATCCCATTAAAAAAATTTCACTTATAACAACCCCACCTTTAGAAGGATCGGCTAGAAATTGAAAACCTTATATCCTTTGGTGGGCCCATAAAGCACTCACATACTCCATAATATTTTTTTGTTCATACTGAGATTTGATTTCATGCAGGTATCCCTTGTGTATAAGGAAGATACAACTGCTAGTTTCTCTTCTTGTAACTTCACTTGCAGTGATCATTAGTGTTTTTAATCGATGCAACATAGAGTAGTACAAGTCAAACATGGGATTCCTTGGCTATGGATAATGTGAAGGAAACATCAGTAATATTGATGGAATTGAGGGGCTCATTCATTTTATAGATCATTTATAGCACTGGTGAGTGTGGGAATACTCAATCTACCAGTACATGAATAACCGAACCAATAAATGTCTGTGTGAATAAAACCCTCCCTACCACTTGTAAATAAAATATCACTAGTAAATCCTCCATACCAGTGGAGTTACGATCAAATATTTGGATGTAGATGCTTCCTAAATGGCCAAATGAAAAAAACATAAACTAGTTGTCATCACCACATATAATTATTCACAGAACCTATTGAAAAAATGTGCCAAACAAAACATTGTTCTTAAATTCCAATTTTTCAAACATCAAGAAAACTGTCGAATAATAATATACTTCAATAGGTTCTGACTTAAATAAAATTACCCATTGAAACCCAGGAATTTTTTCAATGAAAAATAAACAGAAGAACCCTGTTGCTTCTTAAATGGAATAATTTTGAGATGGAAGATATAGTAAAACCCTCAAAATGTTTTAAGAGGGTAATCCCGAGCAAAGCCCTCTTACAAGAGAAAAAAAACAATGAATGAAACAGTATATTAGACATATAAACTATAATTAAAATGCAAAGCTTACTTGCAACATTCCCTTCATTTCATTCGAAGCTTTGGGCAATTCTTGGGAAATTCAAGGTCGTTCAATCTATGGTTACCAGGTTCTCCCTACAGCTCTCCTATGCAAACGCTTGACAATGAAAAGTACTAACCTAACCTCCAAAAACCTTGGGACAATGAAAATTACCAACCTACACACATGTCGCCATGTCTGTTTGAAAATGAAAACTCTGTGTACATGACAAATAAGTTTTAAAAAAAATTAAATATTAAGGAGGTGATATGTTTAAGACTAGTAATATTAATAAGTTTAAAACAAAATTAAATATTAAGGAGAAATGTTTAAGACTAGTAATATTAATAAAATAGAAACATAGGGGAATTTTTTTTTGACCTTGTCACATCATTGGGTTAATAGCACTATTCATAATGGAACTATGACTAACGCAGCAAGAAGCCCTATTACTCATTCACTATGATCACTAGATTCGTAATGCAACTAATCTTACTATGCTTACAAATACTATGACAAAGAGGACAAGGATTCTAACTATACTAATATCACTAGCTCACTATGAGACCAATAGGAGGAATTCATACATTTGTAGGCCATGTAGCATATCAGAACATTGATGAACGTCGGTATACTGATGCACATAACATGGACATCACTATAGCAATGTTTTCCTCTATTATTGTTGCTATTATGACACCCTAGTTGGATGCGTCAAAATAGAGACTCAAGAGACACAACATCGCCATTGGCGTCACAAGAGCGAAACCACGTGGCAAGATTAAAAAATTGAGAAAAATTGGGGAGCTTTTTGACAATACGTCAAAACTTTCAGAACTAAAGTGTCGAAAAATTGACCATATGTAATAATGAATACATTAGATAGTGTAAATGATATATTACAAGCGATTTATGTGGCCTAATTAATAATGAATTTCATGTTTTTTGGGTGTTTACCTAGATGCATCACTATTTATTTTATATTCTAGATGCACAAATAAGTCTCTTAGATCGATTTTCTGCCATATTTTTTGTAATCTAGACAATTATAATAAGGGAACTCTATTTGCAAAACAAAGAAACTGAAAAGTTGTCACTGTCGAGCTTGAAATCTCTTCAAAATTTAATAGGTTAATAATAAATATGATACAGGCATAGTGGTGGATTTTTCACTACCAAACAATGCTAATTGTAGCAATCATTCACAAGAAATTACAATGGGAAAATAGGGTAGGATGTATCATAACTACTGGCACTCGTGGAGTCTAGTCCAAAGCATGTGCGAAGGAAGTTGTGTGGGGGAAGCTATGTGAAGTGTTGGCAAGGAAATAGGTCTCGCAGGCAAGACCCAGGTTTATAGGTTGGGGCCAACAAGGGAATCCACTGTAGTCTAGAACCATGCCAGCATTATCACCCTACTCTGGAGAGTAGAGAGTCTCACCCGAGGCGTTCCGCAACCACATACAGAAGGGGAACAAATCGATAGCAGGGGAAGGATCCGCAACTCATGATTAACATTGAATTGATTGCATAAACATAGTTATATACGCAGGAACATTCAAAGAGTAAACATGTGTTAAGAAAATAAAATTTTAAGTCATCAGAACCATCATGCATGCATATAAATCACATAGTAGGACAACAACCTGCAATTGTATTGATATCTTCAGCCAAATCCATAAGTACATAGCTTCCGCAAGGAGAGCTTACAAGTCTGATACAGATGCCTTGTGGAACAGAAAGGTAAGTAAGAGAAACCTAGGAACTACAGAGATATCATGCCCGATCTCCTTCAGTCGCTCTGCATTCCTTCTCCTGTCGCATCCTCTTCTCTTTCGGCCGGGTGACTGCCACTTATTCAACCGCTATCGCAACTGTTAGTTCCTCTTTTAGTTCTTCTTCAGCTGCTTCTAGCTTCTCTCTTGTTGTCTGTGTGTTCTGATTTTTGTCTTATGCTATGTATTCTCTGCGCCTGTACTCATGCATCTACTTTCTTCAGCTATGTACCTGTTCCCTCACAACTTCGGTAGCTCTGCTTCTTTCTGTAGTTGCGACTGCCATGTGTCTTTATCCCGCAACCCAAAATCTGTCCTTTATTCAAAATTCAAAAGATTCAAAATGAGTCTTCAAAAAAAGGGCCCCAACAGGCCCCAACCACAGTTTCTTGACTCGTCCCTGAGTCAATCACAAATGACAGTCTCTATCTCCATCGCCCCGCTTGATCCCGTGCCCTGTTCGCGCTATGTGCCTCCAGCTTGCTCCTGTTCTTGCTGTGCACCTTCAGTCTGTTGTTCAAACAAGGGCCCAAACTATGAGACTTTTCGGAATGTTGTAGCTTTAAGCTCATTGAAGTCTGACACAGCTTGTTTCCACCCTTGCAGTAGTGAATCTATTTCCTCAGAAATCGGTGACAACGGCCTCCTCTATGTGCGCCAGTACAGTCCCGAACACTGAGCTAATCTGGTTTTTGACCTCAATGGCCAGTTGTTGCATCGTCCTGGCACTGAGTTGGAGGGGCTGACGGAGCTCACGAATGACTCGTTTGGCCACGGCTGAATTGGCCTCTATTTTCTGGATCTGTACTTCGAGATCATCGGCCTGGGCATATAGCTGGTCCAACCTCGCAGGGTCCATGGCCTCTTGAATATCCCTCGAAACCTGTTGTAGCTGCGCTGAAATGGGTTGCACTTTGACGGTAAGGGCCATTGAGCATTCCTAAAGACCCTTCAGGAGTTTGTGAGCCTCACATGCCGCAATGTGGAGAGTTTCCTGCATGTAAGTGGCCTGGCCTTGCTTGGCTACGACTTGTGCTGCATAGACAAGCGCTGGATCGGGCAGCTCTGGCCATGCGGCTAATGCTGCTTGAAGCTCCTGATTTTCCCTGTGGAGACTAGTGAAGGAGATCCGGAGGTGGAAAGCCTAGGCTACGACACTCGTCTCCGAGACGTCGGCAGGCAGTGGAGTATGGTGGGCCCCAACAGTTGGCCAGAACTCTGAAAACACCCGGGAGACGTTTTTGATCTGATATTTCAATTATTCCTATGCGGTGAGGAGTTGGTCGCGATGTTCAGTAAGCACTGTAATATGTCGTTGTTGCTCATCACACTGCTGCTGGAGCTCGGAATGAAGCCTTTCAGCTTGCTGGGCCACCCTTTGGATAAATAAGTACAGCTGAGCTGTACCTCATGTTTCTAAGTTGGCACTCCCCGAAGTGCCCTGATCTGACCTCCTTTCTTGCAAAGGTTTCCCACTGGAAATTAATCGAGCCAAGTGCTCTGGAGGGGATGGCGGCGGGGTCTGTGGGTTCGCTGAGTCAGCCATATTCAAATCCGACCGTTGCTGCTGATCGGCAGGGTCAGTTTGTGGAAGGACAGTAGGCTCAGGCTGAGCCTCGGCTGAGTCGACATTAATGTGAGCCATTTGGGTGAATATAGCAGACAGAGAGACTTGGGGCTCTTCCACAGGGTCAACTGGTGGTACTACGGCTGCAGTACTGGAGTGAACTTCAGCCTCGTGGTCCCCACCAAAGAGTTCTTGGATGAGTGGGTCGGACATGGTAGCAGATGAATTGGATGGAGCAGATGAGGTGGTAGGTGGAGGTGGAACTGTGGCTAGAGGTGGAACGGTGGATGGAGGTGGAACTGTGGATGGAGGTCGAATGTTAATGAACTCTGAAGGGTCAATAAGGGGTTCTTCCTATATCAACGCCCCTATATTTGGCGGCAGTGGTGGATCATCATCAGTGAGGTCCACCACCGGGTTTACTTCGGTGGTGCAGGCCCGTTTTGCCGGAGGGGGTTCTAATTGATCTACGGTCGGGCCCTTCTCTCCCATCAGAGTGATGATTGGACTTGCAGAGGTAAATAGAACAGTAGGGATGGGGGAGGTGAGAGGAGTTGTATGGGGGTGCGAGGTAGAACGAGCGAGCTATAACTCAGAAAATAAAGGGAACGAAGCAGCACTACTTGAAATATCCTGGGCCGCTGCATTGAAATTGCGTACCTGAGTGTTGAAGTGGTGGATGATGGGGACAATCAGCTTTGGGAGTTCCTGTGGCGGCGCTGCCGCGTCCGTCTCAGCAGGCTATTGCTGTGGCAACATCCGCTCAAAGTTGTACCTGGGTATCCTGTCGTGGATTGCCATCGTGACCCGCGGCTACGAACAGACCTCATTATGGAAGGCGGCATCTTCCAGCTGGAATTTCAATGGCATCATGTGGAAGGTGTCTGCCGGCATGCAAGTGGGTCAGAGGTAAGTATGCCTGTGACTTACCCCGAACCACACTTGCTCACTTTATTCATCTAACAGGTTTCTGGGCACCCATTGCTGACTGGTTATGACATCCATCATCAAACCATACCAGGTCCGGAATGCTTCTGCATTCACCTGTTTGGTGCTCAGATCAGCTGATACCTTCCATGGATCAAACTTCATCGCGAGAGGCTGGCCCTCTGGAATTTCCGCTCGTATCCTGACAAGAGGAGTGTGCCCTTTCCACATGGAAAAAGCAATGATCAAGTATCCATAAATGAAGCTGGTAGTGTGCTTGTAATTCTCTTCGCATGCATCAAATAGCTCTTTCAATAGGAAGGATCACCAGTTCAGCTTGGCACCCTGAACGCAGTGCTTTGCAATAGAGATAGTGTCCAGGGTGCATTCGCCCTTTGTGTAGTGCCTCATTGTCTTGCTGGCAATGAGGTAGCAGGCAAATTTAATCTCGGGCTTATTGATAAGCTCGATCTTGGCTCCCTTCCCGCCCCACCGGGTGCCATGTTTGCTATATAGTTTTGCGTCTCCTGACTTCCGCGCTCGCTTGGAGGTGTTCTGACATGCAGTCGAGACATCCACACCATTCTGTGAAAGCCCGGTCAGATAATGGATGTCTTCAGCATGAATGGGAATTTTCTTGTTCAGCCACAAGGACCCATTCTGAATGTGGCTGAGTAAGAAGTGAGTGCACTGCAACACCGGTCCTGTGGTCCTGAAGACCGGAAGATTTCGTAAATTCATGAGGGAAGATTGCTGAAGGCCCTAGAACGCTGGTAAAATTATGTTGGCTGCGTGCCCGGCTATGCTGTAGTAGTGCTCCATATACACCTGCCAGTGGAGTGTCGGGAATTCAGAAGAGTCGGAAAGGTTGGCATCTACCAAGGCTGCACTGTCGTATTTCCCAACCAGGGAATCTATCTTCTAGATCCTGCTGTCGAGCTCTGGTTCGAGAACGGATGGGAGGGCCTTCGGAATTTTTTCTCGGCGCTGATAGATGTGGAGAATGCGTCTCGGTGTCCTCTCTTGGTGCTGTGCGTTTGGATCATTCTGCTGCTCTGGCTCTTCTGCAGTTGCTAATTCTAACTGCTCCGGCATTCTCGTGCTTTTTTTCCATGCAAGTTATGGAATTTCCTTGCACGAGTGAAGTTGATGAGACCCCATAATGAGTTAATTTCGGCTGGCATTCTTCTCTGCGATAATCGTGCGATCAATCGCATGTCAATGTGTATTCTGACAGTTTTTTACGGTGGCATGGGGCATTGGGCAGACATTACGGCTGAGGTTACTACGGATGATGGCGGAATGATTACGATGAGGTTACTTCCAATTATGGTAATTTATGATTCAAATCTAGACGATCCTACGGACTGACACAAGTACTGATTGAAATGACCTGGACTGACGCTAACACGTTTATGAATCCTATAGGGATGACACGCTGGACACGCCCCTCCCCAACCACAGTCGGTTTTGGTGCGTTCCCCGCAATAGAGCAGTGATTGACAAGCTATGCAGAAAATAAAAATACTACCAACGCTCATCCCAGTTGCGGGAGAGTTATTCAACTACGCTACTCTACGGGTGCTATCGGTTGCGAGAGTTATTGATGAAGATGGAAATAAACTTACTCCTGGTAGGGTTTTAGGCATGCGCCATTCACCCACCCAGTTAAAACAGTATCGTCCAGCTGAGCCAACCAAACGGCTCCCGAATCTTGAATCTCAATGACGAAGTAAGGTCCCAGCCAGTGCATCTGCAGCTTTCCTGAAAACTTCTGAAACCTGCTGTCATATAAGAGGACCTTTCCGCCAACCTGGAATTTTTTGTTCTTGATGTGGTGGTCGTGCGACGCTTTTTTCCGGTCCTTCTGAACCTTCTGGTGAAATTCAGTGAGAAACCGGGACTCGTCCAGTTCCTGTAATTCATGTAGGCGCTCCTGGAGCGAAGCTTCTTCCGAGAACTTGAGAGGCATGGCAATTAAAAGACTGGGTACAGTGAACTTGGCAGGAATCACAGCTTCTTGGCCATACACCAACTGGAAAGGTGTCTAATTGGTCAAGTGCTTTACCGTAGTCTGGTATGCCCAAAGTGTAGCTGGTAGCCGCTCATCCCATTCATCACGCTGGGCGTTGCAGATCTTTGTTAATTCCTTTTCAAGAATTTTATTAAACGCTTCAACAGTACCATTGGCCTGTGGGTGGTATGGGCTGCTCTTATGATGTTGAATCATAAATGTGTCCAACAACGGCTTGACCGTGTCATTAATGAAATGCGTACCTTGATCGCTGGTTAAACTTCGTGGGCAACCAAACCTGCTAATGATGTGTTCAAAGATGAACCGTGCTGCTATATCCGTCATGCAGTCACGTACCACCGCTGCCTTAGCCCACCTGGTGAGGTAGTCGGTTGTGGTAATGATGTAGCGGGCCTTGGAGTGCTTGGAAACTGGGGCTATGGGACCTATGAAGTCGACAACCCACTTCTCGAACGGCCGCAACACATGCACTAGGTGTAGCGGAAGCTCGTCCCTATGAGAGGGCCTCCCCATTCGCTGACAGACATCACATCGCTTCACAAATGTCTTATAATCTGCATGGACTATCAGCCACTCTAGTCTAGCCTGGAGTACCTTCCTCGTAGTGGGTTTTGCTCCCACATGCCCTCTCGCAACACCGTTGTGGCATTCCCACATCACAGCTTTGTGCTCGTGGTCAAGTACGCATCTGTGTAGTACCTCATCGAGGCCCAATTTGTAGAGTTGCCCCGCAATCTGTTGGTATTCGGCGGCGCGGATGACCAAGTGTCATTTATGGAGTGGGGTATAGTGCTGAGGGCACTGCCCCATGGTCAGATAAGTGGCAATGTCGACCAAGTAGTCCTGTACAGCTTCGACTCGGAAGAGGTCAGCATCCAGATGCTGATCATCAAGAGAGCCATCGTTATCCCCTGTCTCCAACCTGGATAAGTGATCAGGCCTGACATTCAACCTCCCGGGCTTGACAATCACCTCAAACGTGAATTCTTGGAAGAGTAGAAGCTAGCGACAGATCTGTCCTTCCAACACAGGCTTATTCACCAAGTACTTCAATGCAGAGTGGTCCATAAAGAACTTGAATTTGCCTCCTAGAAGGTAGTGGCAGAACTTCTAGAGTGAGTAAACCATTTCCAGGGCCTCCCTCTCAGTAGTGGTGTAGTTCTTTTCCGCATTAGATAATTTGCGGCTGGGGAAGTATATTGGATGGTCCACTGTTGTCTCTCCGAGTTGCGCCAAAACAACCCCAAGTGCAATACTGGAAGCGTCAATATGCACATGGAACTGCTTGTCCCAGTCTGGGTGAACAAGAATAGGCGCCGTCACCAGCTTTTCCTTCAGAGTGTCGAGGTCCATCCGACACTCCTCCATCCACCAGAATACTTTATACTTCCACAATAGCTTTTCTAAAGGGGCAGTGATCTTCGCGTAATTTCGGATAAACCGCCTGTAATATCCTGTGTGCCCAAGCAGTTCCCGTAACTGCTTCACCATTTCAGGGGCTGCCATGTGGATGATCACCACTACTTTGGCGAGGTCGACGCAGACCCCTTGCTTGCATACCACGTGTCCCAACAGCGTGCCGAAAGGAACAACAAAAATACATTTCTTCAAGTTCAAGGAAATCTGCAACTGGCGACACCGTTTGAACATGATACGCAACAGGGTGGCGTGTCTCTTCAGCAAACTGTAGATGGTCCAATCGTCCATGTAGACTTCCAGGAACTTGTGGATATACTCCCGAAAAGGAGCGATGAAAATCCGGGAAAACACGGCCGGGGCGTTCTTTAAGCCAAACGACATTACGTGGTATGCGAACAATCCCCACTCAGTGGTGAACGTCGTCTTCGTCTTGTCTTCCTCCGCAATGCACACCTGATGATAACTTGAAAAACCATCAGTGAAGGAGTAAGCTTCATTTCCCGCAACATGATCCAATACTTCGTCGCTGAAAGGAGTGGGAAATGGATCATGGATGCAGGTGTTGTTCAGACTCCGGTAGTTGACACAGACGCGTATCTCCGCCTTGTCCTTCTTATTCTGAATGACAATGGGACTCACCCACTCTGCTTCTTCCACTGGAAAGATGAGACCTATAGCTAGCATCTTGTCAGTCTCCATCTTGACATTTTCTTTGATGCATGGGTTCAATTGGTAAGGTCAATGCTTTACAGGCCTGGCATCCGGTTTCAGTACAATACGCATTCCTCTGAGGTCACCTTTGATACCCTTCAAATCTGCAACCGATGAAGGGAATAAGTCTTCGTACTCCTGGAGGAGGTTGAAAATTTCCTTCGTCGTCTCCTTGTCCCAGTAATCCCAAACTGTAGCCAGCTTGGGTTTTTCCTCCATACCTATGTTCAACTTCTTTGTCTTTAGCAGTTGTAAATGGATACCTTCGGTAGTTGGTTCTTCATTGATATTCTGCTCGCCTTCCTTCTCTTCGAAGTATAGGTGCCTGAGGTCCTCCAGACTATCATTGTCTGGATCGCTGTAAATCTGTTGGCAAGCCAACTCGCGCCTGGCCTCTGGACGTGATGAAAACGTGCCCCCATCAGGCTCTGGGTCGCGGAGAAACAGTACCCTCTTGATAGCTTGTAGTGCCCGGGACACCAGCTTGGTATCCCCTTCGAATGAGAAGCACCGAACAAACTTGTTCGTGACTTCCTGCCAGGAGCTGGTTCCTCTTTTCCGCTCCTCCTCCAAGTACCAGGCCTGGGGAATGGTATCTAAGGAGTGAATGAACCGATGTACCCATAGCTCTTGTGGGTATCCCAGACCTTTCCATTGCTCCTCACAGCTCTTCAGGTTGTCACGTGGATCGGAAGTCCCTTTGTACTGGTGCCCACTTCGAGGGCCTTCGTTTTCTTTGAACCGCACCCGCAAAGCATCCGCCATGCAACTCCACCGCGACATGGTGTTGTGGTGGTTCCTCCACCACCTCGCTGATGTGGACTGTAGGGCAATGTCCAAAAGTGGTAACCTGCTTCCTTCTGGTACCATGCCCTCCACCTTGGCAATAAAGGTATTGACAGCCTGCATGTTCGACAGGGCGGGGTATTTTCTGAATTCAGCCCCAATCGAGCGGACTTGGGTGATGGCAGCACATCGCCGCGTACTGGTCTCATACCCACCCTACTACCAATCTTCCCAAGCAAGTTCTGAGCCCAGCTCCGAGCTCTGGACACTGCGCCAGCTGACGGAGCCGGTTGCGGTCAGGTTGATATAGTCCTCCTGCTTCCCGGAAGTCATCTGATAAAGGTGGTCCATCATCTGAGCATCCTCCCGGTTGTCCACGGTTTCGGTATATCACAGGCCTTGATATGGGTCAAGGGGCTGAGTGACCTAGACCTCTCTATCCTCGAAGATCATCAGCTCCTTTTTGAGGTCGATGATGGCGTAATTCTCAAAATCCCAATCGATGCCTAGCAGGGCCAAGTAAGGATCCTTGTCTCCCATAATATCAATAACCTAAAAATCCGTGTAAGTCTTCACCCCCGCAACGTCGACCTCAACCCCTTCGAGTCGGTCGATTGGCACAATGCAGTACTGATTTTCCATTCGAAGTTGGATCAGCGAGTATGTCAGCCATGGCCTTCCCAGAGCCTCCCACGTCTTCCGCAGCAGGATGTTGACGTCAGATCCTAAGTCAAGCATAGTGTCGCTGATCTGGTATCTCGCCACATGCATATTAAGCCAGAACTCTTTTCCCGTTCGTCGCTTGTTCCGCTTGACCCGCTGCACATACTGGGGTGTTGTGTCGATAGGTTCCCTCGGCCCTGTATTCCTCTGCAGTGCGTCCTGCAGAGTACAGTTGAGCTGGTCCCGCATCGAAGCATTATCAACAATCTTGAGGAACAACTGAAGCCAATCCTCAATCAAGGTCCCTGTAGCGCTCTGTTTTCTGGGGCCAGTCATCGGGGGTACCTCAAGGCCCCCGGTTTCCCTCAGCTGAGAAAAGGCCTCCACCGCCTCCTGGAAGTACTTCTTCTGCGCGTCTGGCCGGATCAGTTGCTTCGGAGAGGCGGGTCGAATAGCCCGGACTAGATCCTTTCCATGAGCGTCCTCTCCCGTCTTATTGCCACCCCGCGTGACGATTTCTACCTTTTGCATGGCCGGAGTCACGGTTCCTAGTGGCTCGGAGCTTACCAAATTCGTGCCCCTCTGCCGTGCCCGTTCCTCCAACTTCTTGATGAGTTCTGGAAAATCCTCTGTTGCATGGGCATTCACGCGGTACTGGGAACACCAAGGACGTCGGGGAAGGGGACATTACTTAGCCACGTGACCCTCCTGGTCACAGTTGTAACATTTCACCAGACCTTGTCCCCCTTTGCAGCCTCCGCGCATACCGCCGCCTCTGCCCCTGGAAGCCTCGTTCACCCTATAGGAAGGATGGTCCAACCGGTCCGCAAGTGTGTTGAGAGCTCTACACTACTCGGTGTTGTGAGTCGTGGAAGCACAAAAATCACAGTACACATTGTTTGGGACATTAGAGTACTTCTGTAGTATCGGGCACATCCGAGGTGGATGCCCCATCGTCCAGAAAATCTCGCAGTACTTCGTGGCGGTGGGGTTTGGTTGAGATGGGAACCACACATAAGGTTGTTGCGGCTGGTATACACCCTGCAGACTCAGCGCTGCACCACTCCCCGTGGGTGGACCCCCCTGGATTTCCGCGACAGAGGGTCCTGCACCCGTTCCATGCAGCCAAGGACATTCGGTTGCAATGTGGCCTTCAACCAGGCAATGAGTGCACCAAACGTTCAGCTTGGCTGGTCTTATGGGCTGCATTTCCTTCGTCTTTTAAGTCAGAATAGCGATCTGATGTTGCAGTCCCACTAAGGAAGGATCCTACAGGGCCAGCCCTCCCTGATATTCCTGAGGGTAGCCCGCCATGGTCTCTATCTTCATCGCTTATTCCAAATCATCTTGCAAGTTGTCAATCTTCTGCTGGGTGAGGGGGGTTCGCGTCAAGGGAAGCAGAGCCTTGATAAACCAATCCCTCTGATGGTTTGGATCGATCGGGTAGCTGAGTTTCCAGATCGCATCGTTGAATCGCTGCACCAGCTCCCATGCAGTCTCTTCTTCTTTCTGCTTAATCTCCGAGAGCTTGGACAAACTTTGCTAGTCTATCTGGGGAAGTTTAAATTCGCGGACAAAATCCCACTTTACGTCCGCGATTACTGGATTCGGGTGGGCCTCGAACCATTTAATAAACCATCGCAGGGCCCTCTCTCTGAGCGTGGTTTGGAACTCTATTAGCTTCTCGGCGTCTGGCGTCTGTCGAGCCCTCCATATGGCTTCGCAGAGATACCAGTGTTTCTCTACATCATCGTTGCCCCGGTCAAAGAATTCTGGATACCGGGTGAATGACCCAGCCATATTGACTTGCGAGGGGGTAACTAGGATAAACTCTCTGGGTCCTGGTTGCATGACTATACCGCTGGGAAATGCAGTCCTGCTAGTGACACTGCTGTTAACGTATGTCGATGCCGACAATGAACTGTTGTGCAATTGACTTAATGCTTGTATCTTAACAAAAATATTACTTAAAGGTTGATAGAGTACCAGGGGAAGGTAGGGATCCTTGCCATGCAAATTTTTGGAAGTAGGGCTGCCTAGAAAGATGAATGTCATCCGCTCTTGAAACAACCGCTGCATCACGACGTACCATTCGCCATCCGAACTTCCTTCGGGCTGCACACCTACATCATCTTCGTCAGTCGTCGTCTCCCCTTTTCTCTTGGGTGGGCTCCCATGCACCCACCGTACTCCCACAATGGTCCCTTCCCTTTCCAGGGTATCCACCTGAGTGCCCATAACTCTTATCCTCTGAGGCGCCTCCTCTTGATTCTTCCAGTCGTTTTCCCGTCGTCTTAACTCCCGCATCACCCTTTCTAGTGCCCGCCGATGTGCATGTTGCTCCCTCAACCTCCTCGCGGCCTCAGCATCCATCCCCCGCTCCCCTCTTCACACTTCACGTAGCATCAGTCCCTTCAGCCCTTCCCCTAGCACTGGGGGTTTACGCTTCCATGCTCGACTTTTGAAATTCCATCAACCCTTCGTCCACCATCAGGGCCTTAATCCATAGCGGAATCTCCTTAAGCAGTTTTCCTCTTAACCCGGAATGGAAAATAGCTTCAACCTTCGAGAAGGATTGGTAGCACTCTACCGCAAACTCCACGATGTATCCGTCCAAAGTGGTCTCTACCCAAAAATCCACCGCGTAGGTCAATTTAGTGTCCAACCGATGAAGAGCCACCATATTCCCGTGCACCCACTTTCGGTTTATCTTCCGCGAGCTATCCCTAGGCACCTTCGTCTGTAACCGCCGCAACCAATTATAGAGGTCACTAGGGAATTTTCCCTAGAGGATCTCGTAAGTATCACTAGCGGAATCTGAGAAAAGAATGAGATCCTTGAGCACGTCTTCCTTTTCATTCGTAAACTCCGCTTACTGAGCAACGAACTGGTCCAGATGGTTATCCCACCATCTCCATATTTCGCCTTCAAAGATCCTCGATACCATGATCTAGTTCCCCTCATAACATGCAGGTCCCGGCAACGGAACCATTTTTTGGCGAGGAAACAGGTCTCGCAAGCAAGACCCAGGTTCACAGGTTGGGGCCAACAAGGGAATCCGCTGTAGTCTAGAACCACGCCAGCATTATCACCCTACTCTGGAGAGCAGAGAGTCTCACCCGAGGGGTGCCGCAACCACATGCAGAAGGGGAATAGATCAATAGCAGGGGAAGGATCCGCAACTCATGATTAACATTGAATTGATTGCATAAACATAGTTATATACGCAGGAACATTCAGAGAGTAAACAGGTATTAAGCAAATAAGATTTTAAATCATCAGAACCATCATGCATGCATACAAATCACATAGTAGGACAAAAACCTGCAATTGTATTGATATCTTCAGCCAAATCCATAAGTACATAACTTCCGCAAGGAGAGCTTACAAGTCTGATACAAATGCCTTGTGGATCAGAAAGGTAAGTAAGAGAAACCTAGGAACTACAGAGATATCATGCCTGATCTCCTTCAGTTGCTCTGCATTCCTTCTCCTATCACATCCTCTTCTCTTTCGGCCGGGTGACTGCTATTTATTCACCCGCTATCGCAACTGTTAGTTCCTCTTTTTGTTCTTCTTCAGCTGCTTCCGGCTTCTCTCTTGTTGTCTGTGTGTTCTGCTTTCTGTCTTCTTCTGTGTATTCTCTTCGTCTGTACTCATGCATCTGCTTTCTTCAGCTATGTACCTATTCCCTCGCAACTTCGGTAGCTCCGCTTCTTTCTGTAGTTGCGACTTGGTTGCAACTGCCATGTGTCTTTATCCCGCAACCCAAAATCTGTCCTTTATTCAAAATTCAAGATATTCAAAATGAGTCTTCAAAACAAGGGCCCCAACATGAAGGAAGCATGTCTAGAGATGGAAATGCAAACCCCACTTAATTAGTAGTAGAGATAGGGACTATACTACATTGCAACTATTCTTGTTATCCTTGTTATTAGGTGACCAATTATGGTCTCAATATTTTTTGGTAATTCGGATATGTTGTTAGTAATAAAATTATTCGTCAATTCTCATATAATTTTTTTTTCATGAAGTTATGAAGTTGAATCATGTGAAAGGTCATATGTATAGAATCATTTGAGTCATAAAACTTGCGTTAAAAGTGGCAACATTACTTTTGGTTTCCTTTCCCTTTTAAATGAATTTTATTCATACCCTTTTTGTATAGCTAAATCATACGAACAAGATGAATCTCTAAAATAATGTGGAATGGATTTAAATATATGAAATAATACACAAAAGAAAATTAACATCTATATTTTTTTTTCCATAAAATGACATAACCCACTAAGAGAGAATGATAATATAATTCTATGTGATTTATCTACATATTAAAATTTAGTGAGTTAATATACACATGCAAAATTTATATATATAACATTAAAATATCATGAAAATTGATAACACAAACACACAAAATTTTTGCGTTGATTGTATACTAAAGAGAAAAATATATTAGACACACATGTTTTGTGTCTCTTGTGCTAAGGTCACATGTGGAACCTTGATTCCAAATCCAAAATAACTTTGAACACAATATAATTTCATATCTTCAATAACATTATTGTTCACTATAATATAAATTCCTTTCAGAGGTATTCACCACACGTTAAAAACTATGTTTAAGGGGTGCTTTGCTTTCCGTTATTATCCAAGCTTGATATTAAGAATAGGATTTGAACACAAATATTTATTAATAAGGAAATAGCTGCAAATTATCTTTTTCCACACATCCTTGAACTATTTGAGAATTGTTTAAAAGTTGTAAATTTTAAAGAGCTCTAATGTGTTAATAATTTTTTCTAAATAAATGCTTTAAGAGTAGTTATAGGACAAGATAAAGATTGAGATCCATATTAACCTATATTTTTTTCATTTTTTTTTTATAGTTTTTCTAGATGATGTAAATGCTCCTCGTTGTTTTCCAATAGCCATGTAGAAATTTAAGTCTTGGGGTGCTACTTGAGAGAATCGATGCCAACTTAACATTAATACCTAACCTAGGTATACCTCCTTTATTTCGGATATCCTATCCATAGTAATGCAGGGAAGGATATGATTTTTCCAAATATCACAAACCATATCACTAGCTTGGGTTGTACCACTAGCTTAACGTTTCCACCATAAAACATAATATGTCAAACTTATATACCATGTAATTAATGGATATAAAAGTGGGTTTAATTAATGATTGATCATTTCTTGTATTCACTTGGACCATAATATTTACCCCGTTCAATTAAGGAACAAATCATACGACCTGACACCTTAGGCTGCACCATCTCTACTAATAATTATGATGAAGAGATGAACATGTTTTCGTTTCATATTCTATATAAATAATATCCAGAAAATGATAAATAATGATATGGTTTACCACATGATTGGATATTTTTAATTATGCATATAAGTTGTATATTGTTTGTGTATGTTAGAAAATTATATAATATAGAGAAATGGAACACAAAAAATAATGCAAAAATACAAACACAAAAAACATATAAAACAAGAGAGACACAAATATATGTGGTTCACCCAACTTGGGCTACATCCAAGGAGAAACAACCAACCATTCCTTTATATTATTCAACAAAATGATTAGACACAACCTACAATAGATCCATTGTAATATTCTCTACTCCCTCACACAGTCCCCTTTCTCTTTATCATTGACAATACACTCTCTACACATAGCCAAAATACAATTCCCTCATACAATAGAGGGGTTGGATTCTAGGGAAAAAAAACCATAAATAAAACATAACTTCTACCATCATATCGTTCAACTAATGAACAATCCAGATTCACTACGGAGTTACAATATTTTTCAAGACAATTTCACATCTATTTTTTACCTTCGGTGGACCGCTGGCCCCTAGACCACTACAGGGGGGAAAATTCCCCTCCCCCCCCCTTCGTGTGGAGGGGTCTACAGTCTTCCTAGGGTATACACTCAGTTGAAACAAAGAACTCTAAATCAAGATGATAATCAGGCTCCACACCCAACAATCTCCCACTTGACGACCGATTGTAGAAACTCCACCGTTGCTTCATTTGTTGGACAATGACTCCACTTTGGACCTAATTGTTTCCCATTTTCATTATCATACTTGAAGACTAATTGAAATTGAGAATAACCTAAGTTTCTCCTAGGTTACAATTTTTTTTTACATATCTACAGGATTTTGAGTAGTCTGTATCTTTTCCAACTTCAACTGTCCATCTTCCAGCACTGGTCATATGAAATTTTACTTGAGCTATATGTGTCTAGTCTTGGAATGAAATTATGAGTTATTTACATGATGAATGACACCCTAGTAGTCACTATATAACCTTCCTGTCTATTGCTTATTACCCAATACATCCATAAAAATTTGTAACCAAATCATTTCCTTACTAGCCTCTATAGTAAAAACATATTATACTTCTTTTGTTGAAAGTGCAACAACACTTTTCATTTTCAAAACATTACTAACAACTGTTTCACCTACAGTAAATACATACCTTGTAGTGCTCCTCTTGTTATCGCTATCACCTACCATATCTACTTCAACGTATCCTTGTAGAGAAATGCTTGAACCACCAAAGTGTCAATCTTGATTTATGGTACCTATAAAATACCTGATAATCCATTTCACTACAATCTAATATTATTTTCTTGGATTTTTCATGTACCTACTTACAACTCCCACTTCATGTGCAATATGAGGGCTTGTGCAGATCATTGCATACATTAAGCTTCCAATTGGTGCTGCATATGGAATTTTAGACATAAAAGCCATTTCTTCTTGGGTCTTGGGGCACATCTCCTTACTAATTTTTAAATGGATAGCCAAAGGTGTACTAACTATTTTTGCATTATGCATATTAAATCTTTCCAATACCTTTAGTATGTACTCATGCTATAGGGTAAACTGCTTGGGTTGTTGGTTTTTGAATATCCCTCTCAGGGCTTTCCGGTGCTCGAGGAAAACAGTAAGATTAGTTGCGCTGTTCACAAATATGGCATGAGCATGTTCATATTGACTTAAAATAACTTGATGGAATGCGATAGATAATTACCTCTTTGACAATCTTGGAGTTCCTTGGAGAGCGCTAGGCAGCGAAACAAGAGTCCTTCTTCACCGGCTCCAAATCTTGGTCCTGCAATCAGTCAAAGCACCTGTGTAATTTCTAACATAACATATATCCTATCAATCAAGTAAATATATAATGAACTTCTAAATTATACACATCTGATGCATTCATATCATACTATGTAAATGTTCAAACAACAATGACAATATTAAGCATTGAATGGACAAAACAAACACATTTCTATTGATTTTGAAAGAAGGAGGATTACAACCGTCGGTTGTACCAAGCCCTCCTTAATCTCCCAATCTCTTTTATCTCTCAAGTGAAGAAGTCCAAGTCAACAAGCTCTCTAGGAACCTCTTTGACTCTTGGCCTTCACAATATAACACTATTCTCTATTCCACAAGTATGCAAAAACCTTTAGCAATCCTTCGACCTTCAATTAAGATCCTTCAGCTCCTTCTTATAGGAGAGGGAGAAAGCCATTGTTGCCTTTATCTTTCCACTAGTTTGGAATGGAAAAAACTTAGATGTTTCTTTAATCTCTATGATTTTTCCTCCTTTGGAGTTTAGTCTTGTTATAGCAATGGCCAATAATGAACTGGTTCTCTGCATTTTCCTCTGTGAACTGACTCTCTTGTGAGGGAAAGCCGGAGATTCAAATCATTTTCCACGCATTTTTCCCATTTCAAACTTAAAACACGGGTAACACTGCCCTCTAGTGTAAACAAAGCATTTCCCTAGCCACTAACGTGGCACATTCACTGGTCTTATGTGTTATAATGCTCCTGATTTGTTATAGAAAGGTGTTACCTTGGCAGAAATAGGGTTAATTTGGGTCTTTTTATTCCTTCCATATTTGTCTTCCCATCTGAGCTGATGAGGAGGTATTTTGACCTGTAATAGATGCCCCCTAAAGTGTGAGGGCGGAGACGAAAACGATGGTCGAAATAATTTATAATTTGTGTAGAGATAAAGAGATTTGAAAGACTAAGGAAAACCTGAAACAACAACATATGTTAGAAAATATAGTATCTGCCTTGAGTCGGGCATTTCCCATGCTCAATAGCTTAAACAACATGATTTCTCTAGAATAGAGATATGAAGAATCTGTCCACCGATAGGTACAATGTGGAAGTGTCTGTCATAACATGATCAAGCTAAAGAAGCTGTCTCCATAAACAATATTGAAACTTGGGGAAGGAAACACAACTTTAATGATGTAGCCTTTGCCCCAAGGTCTTGACCGCCGATTCACTTAAACTGCATATTCCTCGACATGTGAATGAAGGAGTTGTCGTCAAACATGTGAGAAATAGTATGATTACCAGTCGATAATGAAAACTGTTAACAGACACGAAGGTGGCCACCGATAGTGATGATGGTCCCTAAGATGCACAGTACAATCTAGCGAGTGTGAAAAATGAGTTGAAGTTGAACACTCGTAGAATCATTCGACCAGGAGCCAATGATGAAGACCATTGATCAAACACAAGACTACCTGCCACTGATGTCTGCAAGTATCCTGGTACTGATGGGTTTCTGGGTCAACTTCCTAGATAAGATGTTGAAGTCGATAGGAAGTGATCTGTTGAAAGGTAGGCATTGAGGCGTCCTACATCAGTCAACACGAAACAGAAACCAACTGATTTTGTTTATGATTGAGATAATTAAGAGTAAATGGGAACGTCGGACGACAAATAGTTTATGGCATAATGAGCAGTTTGGTTGATAACAGGAGCAGTAGATAGCGACATCTGCTTGAACAATAGAAGGCACTCTAGCAGGGTACTAGGCAGCTGAAGCTTTATGAACACCAAAGAGTGTGTTAGGATTTTACCGGTGTAGGGACACTGGGAAATGAAGGCTAATACTCATAGATGGTAGGGTTCGGCTAACTGCGAAAGAGTTTTCTAGGAAGTGCCATGTTCAAGAATTTTGCTGCCAAATCGACTTTTTTGAAAATGTAACAGAGGTAGTATCCATTTTTTCCAAATTTTTCCCCGTCTGATTAAGTTTAGTGAGTCCAGACGAGTAAACTCGGTGAATTTTTCATATTTAGAGAGTCTGAAAAATGTCAAGAAAGACAACTCTGTGCCCCATCTGATTAGGTTTAACGAGTCTAGATGAGTAAACTTGGTGAATTTTTCATGTTAAGAGAGTCTAAAAAATGTCAGGAAAGAAAACTCCACGTTCCATCTGATTAGGTTTAACGAGTCCAGACGAGAAAACTTGGTGAATTTTTCATGTTTGCAGAGTCTGAAAAATATCATAAAAACCAGTGGGTAGATGGTCATGTCTTGATAGCAGGCTTTTAATAAAAATTGATAGTAAGCCCGAAACAATTCATTTTCCGTGAGTTAGTCCATTGAAGCCGGAAAAGTGAGAAATCTATGTTCGATGGACATCTACCTCATTTTGTTATGAGTACGAGGAGACGGAGTAAACTCAATACTCTTTGTGAAATTTTAACGAGTCCAACAAAGAAAAACTCGGTGCCCTCCGTGAAATTTTAACAAGTCACGCAGAGAAAACTCGGTTACTTTTTCGGTTTAAAGAGCTTTTGAAAAAGAGGAAAAGAATGGCTCCTTGCTCTCTGTCGTGGTAGTTTAACGAGCCCGACAAAGTCAACTCGAGGTTTTTTCAGTTTTATGAGTGAGAAAAAGGTTCCTAAAAAGAATGCTCAGTGTTTCTTCATGATTTTAACGAGTCTGAAGAAGAGAACTCTAGGTTTTTCGGATTAACGAGCAAGAAAAAGGCCATAAAAAGAACGCTCGATGTTAACTTCGTATAAGTTTAACGAGTCTGAAGAAGGGAACTCGAGGTTTTTCAGATTAACGAGCAAGAAAAATACCGTAAAAAGAACACTCGATATAACATGAGTATGCCTACATATAAATCTTGATCAGTCATCAGGACATCAGTACCAAATATCAATAGTTGCGACACATGCGTAGCAAGAATTCACGACTTTGCTGACTAGATTAAGAGAGTCGTATCCCAAAAATGGCTATAAAAAGGTCAGAAGGCCTTCATTTTCACTGTGCGAAGTGCTGTGAAGAAGCTCTGGGGTGAAAGGGGTGAAAACTTCAGCTGACAATTACGATCAATCCGGGCAACGGTTTTCCTTCCCGCGAGATCCAGGTACGAGCTAGAACCTCCTGCTATCATTTAATTATCTTTTTGTTACTTTTTGCTGGTTCAAAATGTTAGATTTCCGAGGCCCTAAAAAAATGCTTGCACCTAACGCGGGCCATTAGTGTTATAGACGCGTTAAACACATGACCCATGAGGGTTAACGTGTTAGCGTGCTGTGTTTTGCACTAGGGCCAGTGTTAGGCACACCGTGTTTTTTAGCAACTCGATTTCTACTGTTTTGAAATGGTCCAGGCAAGTTTTGATCAGTTGAAAATGCTGTTTGTGCAGGTATTCAGCTGTTTAAACATGAGTATCTGGCGAGAGAGAGAACATGAACGAGAAAAACGAGAGATGGTGATGGATGTTGCAAGCTTGATGGCTCTCCGCAGGTGTGGATTGCTAAAATATGCCCGCTTAGAACTGATGAGGGGTCAAGAGGACCTCCTGAGGTGGCTAATCCAGCAATGGGACGAACAACATCATGTTTTTCGGATTGGGGGTAATGAACTCTCAATCGAAAAGGATGATGTGTACTTTTTGACTGGCCTATCATGTCGTGGGGCAAGGCCCAGCTTGACGGGGTCCAGAGCTGACCCACGTTCCACTACTGATCTGATTCGTGCACATTGCATATGTGACACTCAGGCTGTGAGCAACCGGATATCGATTGCCCAGGTGACCTTGAGACCGTTGTGGTCTATATTATGGATGATTGTTCGCTTGGCAGGCGCCAAGAGTCAGAATGTGGCCACCAAAGCCCAAATGCTCCTAGCCCTGGACTGTATGAGACCTCAGGTTTTCGACTGGTGTGACAGAGTTGTCCGTCGGGTCCGAGCAGAGCTTACTGCATGTAAGACCCATACCTAGAGAGAGTTTGGGTACGGTACATTGATTGTCTTTTTCATACTGGAGCGGATACCACTGATGAGGCCCAGGATCGTTATGACGCCATTGGGTCCACGTGAGCCGAGGCAGGCTCGGTGGGACGCTTTGCTTCCGTGGACTGGAGAGGGTCCTGTCCGCCACGGTTTTGATGATGGATTTTTTGATTGGCTTAACTCATAGATTATTATGATCGAGGATTATCCCTATGCAGGGATGAAATTCACAGGCGATTCGGAGTTAGTGTTTCCCCCTAGCACTCAGTGGGGGCTCGATGGAAAGAAGGAAATGATCAGTGTATTTCAAAGAAGTACTTGTTTTTTTATCTTTTGAATGTTTATGCAATTTTTTATTTTTATTTTTGTTGAGATAGGGTGAAAATTATGTTTTGACATGAAGCTTTTGTTTGCTTGTCACAGATGTGGCACCTGTCCGGCCAGTTGGGGCCCCTCACTATGCACGGCGAGGACTGCAGGTACCTGGGGCTGGTGCACCAGTAGAGGATGCGGAAGCCGGCGACGATGATGATGCCCAAGTTTTACATGAACTCTCCAGAAACCTGGAGGGTCTGAGTATGGGTATACCACCCCTTCCTATGCGGGAGGTTCCAGTTCGTCTACAGCGGCATACTGTAGGTGTGCCAGAGAGATACCTAGTGCCTCTGAGGAGGATAGCTAGAGCAGTTGTATGCTACCATGAGCATTAGGCCTAGCTAGCGGAGTGGATGTATTAGTGTCAGAGCGTGGCTTAGTATAGCCAAATTTTTGTAAAACACCCAAGTTTTGGAAGATTTTTTGATGTTACGATGTACTAGACATGACATATATATATATATATATATATATATATATATATATATATATATATATTTTGGTGATTTTGTGTTTTTAAATTTTTGTGTTTTCAATGATCTATAAAAATATATGTACTCATGACTGGATCTTTTATAGTAAATGTGAAAAATGCCAATCTAACACATAATTTGCCAAAGAATCATCTAATGCATTAAATTCTCTAGGAACGTGCTCAAAGGTAATTGTTTGAAAATTATGTTCTAGAAGTCTTACCCTTAAAAAATAATGAAACAAGACAGGATGGCGGACACGATAATGATTGTTTAACTGCATAATGATGAGTTGGGAATCTAACCTGACCACTAAATTGGAGATGTCACAAGATGCCAATTCCGCGAGGAGTTGGATCACTGACATGTACTTGGCGACATTATTGGTGGCGTTACCTAGGAAGATTCCCCCAGAACCAAGAAGTTTCGACCCAGGAGTGTAGAGAACCCAAGCAGCTGAAGCAATGTGTCTAGTGTGACGACTAGCACCGTCTGCATATCTGACGTATGCTAAGGGGAGTGACGACATCTGTGTGAAAGAAAAATATTATACATGAGAAAAACACCTTGAAAACCAAGACACAATCCAGAAGACATCAAAATGATAAGAAAAACTTATATACATAAAATTACAAAGCATATGCCTAGTGCGAAACTAGGAAAAATACTTCTTTAAGTAGAACCCGTTGCAGGGCTCCGCGAGTGGAATTCCATTACAGTCCTGAAGTTCGTAAGCTCCCTTTGAGAGGGCTTTAGTGACGATGTAAGGACCAAGCCATAATGGTTGGAGTGTTCCTGCCCCCAAGAGGTCATGTTTCTGATCATAAAGTAGAACTAGATCGCCCTCTTGGAAAGAACGAGGCTTGACAGATTTGTCGTATTGAGCCTTGACTCGGTGCTGGTGAGCTTCGAGTGCTAGTGTAGCATCTCGACGAGTTTCGTACAAATGATCGAGTGAGAGCAAGCACTCTTCTGTGGCAGTGGTGTCGGGTAGGAGTTCAACAGAAAGTTTGAGTGATGGAATTTCGCACTCGATTGGAAGTACTGCCTCCAGGCCGAATGCAAGTTGAAAAGGAGTGAAACCTGTGGTAGTTTTGACTGACGTTTGGTATGCCCATAACGCGGAATACAAATTCCGATGCCATGTGGTCTTATGATTTCTGAACAATCGACGAATCATGGTTTTGATGATGCCATTTACGGCTTCGACTTGACCATTAGTTTGAGGATAATAAGACGAAGATTGATCTTGCCGGAAGCCTAGCATGGATGTTAATTCGGTCATCATATGATTTTGAAAGTGAGATCCATGATTTGTGACAATCGATAGGGGTACGATGAACTGACAGATTACCTAATTAAACAGGAAGAGAGCGGTGGTTTCGCCATCGGCCTCGAAAGTGGGAAGGGCTTCTGCCCATTTCGTAAAATAGTCGACCGCAACCACGATGTAGTTGTGTCCATTTTCCGAAGTGGGATTGTAGGTGTCGAAGTCAATTCCCTATTTAGCGAAAGGACCAATGGAGATAACCGAGTGAAGGGGGCCAGGATGAGCATGCATTTTCTTTGTGAAAATTTTACATGGATGGCACTTCTGGACTGCTACAATACAGTCTTTAAACAAAGTGGGCCAATAGTAACCTGCGCGCAAGATTTTTTGGGCAGTAGCTATGCCCGAAATATGACCACCGCATGCCCTGGCGTGGAAGTCATTCAAAACACGTTCTGCCTCATCTAAAGTGAGACAACGTCGGAGAATAGTATCAACACCACGACAATATAGTGTATCGTTTAGCACGAGGTAGTGCTTTTCTTGGTGGCGGATACGATGACGGTCATTGGACGTGAGAGTGGGGCGAAAGCGTTGGGTTTGTAGGTAGACCAAAATGTCTCCATACCATGGGTCCGAAGAATCAACCAAGTATACAGATTCATCAAGAAATGGATCATGAGCTACTTCTCCTTGGTCGATTCGGGGAAGATCCGGTAATAATTCGGCGAAGATGAGGGATTTCTTTGCTTTGGTAGCCGTGAAAACCAAATCAAATTGTTGGAGGATTACGATCCATTTGGAATATTTTCCTCCAATAATTTTTCTAGACAAGATATGTCACATGGGGTTTTCCAAAGCAATGACCGTAGTCTGTCGCAGCAATATATATTGTCGGAGTCGGGTGACGGCAAAAAATACCACCAGAGAAAGTTTCTCCACATGTGAATAACGTAATTCAGGTCCGATTAGACCTTTGGACAAATATTATGTCACATGTTCTCTGTTTTCATCATGTACTTGAACCAAAACCATTCCAAGTGAGGATGGTGAGGCTGCCAGGTAGAGGAGAAAGTCACGTGAGTAATCGGGGGCACTAAGGAGTGGGGCTGAAACAAGTGCATGTTTTAAAGCATCAAATGACCGTTGAGCTTGGTCATCCAACAAGTATAGTGTTACTTTCTTCAATAATCGCATGACTCCTTTCGTCATCTCGGCATAGTTAACGATGAAACGACACAAAAATTTTGCCTTCCCTTGCAAACATTGGAGTTGAAGGATGGATTGTGGTGCCAGCAATTCAAAAATTGCCTTAAACTTATCGGGATCAACCCTAATCCTGTTCTTGGAGACAATGAAACCTAACAGACGTCTGGAATCGACCATAAATATGCATTTATGAGGATTCAAACGTATATTGTAGAATCTGCACCTAGAAAAAAATTCTCTTAAATGAGCAAGGTGATCTTGTCGCTTCTTGGAATGGGTCGGAAGGTCATCCAGGTAAGCCTGTACAATATGCCAAATGTCATGAAAAGCGTAGTCCATAGCCCGCTGAAAAGTTTCTCTAGCATTCTTCAGACCAAATGGGAGTTTTTGATACGCAAAAGTGCCCCAAGGACAGATGAAACAAGTTTTATGCTGGTCGTATTTTTTAATTGCAATCTGGTTATAGCCCGAGAATCCATCCATGAAGGAAAAATATTCGCATCCGGCACAATCATCGAAAATCTGATCAATGAACGGTGTAGGATAATTTTCTTTGGGACAAGTGGCATTTAGATTGCGATAGCCGACGCAAAATTGAATGGTGTCTTGCTTTTTATCAATGGGAACCGGATTGGAAACCCATTCCGTTAAAGGAACAGGATAGATGAAACCAACATTCAAAAGTTTTTCTACTTCAATCTTGATGGCGGCTGCTTTGCGTGGGTGGACAGGTCTGAGACGTTGCCGAACAGGTTTGGCATTATCATAAATCTTGATTTCGTGCTCGAAAATAGAAGGGTCTATGCCGGGCATTTCGTCATAAGACCAGGCAAACACATCGCGGAATTCCTTAAAAAGGGATGTGAAGCGTGCAATTTCCTCTAGATTGTAATCGGCTCCAATCTGAATATTTTCCACGATACTCGTTTTGACCAAGATATCAATGAGCATTGTCTTAGAAATATTACCCATGTTCCCTTCTGACTCGATAGTTTGGATAGTCGTGTAAGTGGAGGGAACCATCTCAGGTGGGTCAAAAGATGGGATTTTAGTTTTTATCGCCTCCAAGTCAATCATCGAAGCGCGATGGTGAAACTCTCCCCAAGGTCGTTCTTCTAGAGACATGATCTCTCGAATAGCTTCATCTGTAGGAAAGACTTCATTGAGGATATCCTTAGAGAGAACAGTGATGGGAGGGAGGTTTGTACCTTCGGTCGAAACCATAGCAGTGGAGGGTTCAGATGCGGTTTGGATGGCTTGGTAAGCCAACTCGGCTGGTGAGAGCGGCATCTGATCTCTATAGGAATCAATGTCTGAAGGTGCCTGAATGATCCATGGGTTGATAGAGCCATCCAAAGTGGTGGATATCATTGCAACCATGTTTGGGATCAATGGTGGCGGGAGAGGAAAACAACACAGTAGGGAAGATGCCTTCAGAAGACCGGTATCGATACTGACGTAAGAGTCAGGAAAGCCTCTTATTAGGGGTACAGTGCTACTTGGTAATGTGGAATAATCAGGGGTGCAGAAGGATAGCTGATCCACTGTGACTATTTTCCCATCCAATGGAAATAGGATGAGTCAGAAGACCGAAGACACAATGGCAGTCATGGCATAAGACCAACTGCGGCCAAGCAATAGATTATAGTCTAGATGGCGCTCTACGACTTCAACATCCACGTTAATAATTTTCCCACTCAGAGTGATGGGAAAGCTAGCAAGGTATCCTTTTGGGAGGAACGTGTGGGCATCAAAAGCTTTGAGGGAATTCGATGGCGGGGTGAGGGTAGGAGAACCTAAATTGAGCCAGCAAGCTTGTGACATAACGCAGGTCGACGCACCTTCGTCTATGACAATGCGATGGATTGGTCTCCCTTTCGACACAACCTACACTTGGAATGCGAGTTGGTGTGAGAGGCGAGGTTTAGCCTTTTCCATATCAAAGATAGCTAGCATGGAATCCTGGGGGTCTATTCCACCAATGGCCGAAAGCAAGGCTTTCCTTTGTGCTGGACAGGTTTGTAATACTTCGACAGCAGACATAGCTGATGGTGCCTGTGCCAAATCTTCTACAATGTTGTATTTTTGGGCTGCACGTGCAGAGGTGTTATGAGTCATGCGTCGAAGTGTCCCTTTGGGGGGACGAATCACGGGGTCAGCAGTAGGCTGTTCGATATGCAAATCGTTTGGCGGCGGTGGGTTTGAACTAGTACCAGGTTCTTGAGCATCTATGGCAGGGCTTCCATAAAGCTTAGCTCAAGTTTGAAGGTCAACACTCTTAATGCCATAAATGGCAGATGGTCCTTCACTGAAAGGATATGAACCACCATTGCTCCGTTGATGGGGTTGTGGCGGATTGTTAACCATGTGTTGATGTTGTTGTTGTTGATTAGGGAAAGGATTATGAAGAACGACAGGTGTTCACCCAGAATCCTTGTTGGCAATAAAATCGGTGCATTCCTGCAGCCGAGGACATTTGTATGTCAAGTGGTCCTCCGCACAGATTTTGCAAGGAAATTTCATGGGTTTATCCTTCCCTTTGTCATTTTTGGCAGCGTTTTTCTGATTAGGGTTATTCTGATTATCCGACTGCTCTTCCAAAGAAGATGACTTTTTCTTGTTCTTCTTATTTTTCTCGCTAGGTTTTTGTGAGGTTTGCACCGAATTTACCTCAACGGTGGGAAGAGTAGTCGTTTGGTGAGGGGCGGTGGTAGCCGAAGATGGCTGGGAGGATTGCCCCCGAGACTTCTTTGTGGCTACGCCAGAGATTGTGCCAACGAGACGATCAGCATGAGCTTCGGTTTTCTGAGTAGCTGAAGGATTTGGGTTTCCAGGGGCATGGGGGAGAAAATCATACAGCGTGACAGATTGTGATTATATTAAATCTAAATGCTGGGCACGGCGAATGCATTGATCTTCTGTAATCACACCAGAAAGTCTAATGTCTTTAGCTATGTGGGGTAAGAGAGACTTGCAAAACCAATTGGCTAAGAGATGATCTAGAATTGGCGCTTTAACTAGCCTCCTCCTACGTCTCCATTCATGAATGTGATTGGAGATGTGGGTGGCGGTGTATTGGTGGAGCGAGGTTAATAGTTCCATTCCAGTTTCAAATCTAATTGGTAGTTGGAAGTTCTTTAGAAACTCTGTTGCTAAAGCACCAAACGTATTGATGGTGGCGCGTGGTAATTCAATGTACCACTTGGCAGCATTGCCTGTAAGTGTGCGAGGAAACAGTCGAAGTCGAACACTATCATCTACCATGGAATTGGATATAGACCATAGGTGAAAGGTAGTGATGTGTGCGGCTAGGTCGTCCCCTTGTTTCCCATCGAACTTCGGGATGTCGGAACGAATCTTATGCGATACTGGAGGCCAAAGTGGTTTGTGATTGATGGGATCATTAGTCAGTTGATGGATATCGGAGATGTCCAAAGCTGCCAAGAATGGAAATTGTGGATTTTCCCCCGAATCTAACCAAGGCAGTATGGGATGACCATTTAGACCATAGGGTCCACCCATCAATGTGTTACCAGGAGGATAAGTAGGACTTTGGTAAAAACTTCCTATAGGCGAAGGAGTAGGGACATAGGGTTGCTGTCCATAGGGCATGTTGTATTGCAGGGCGAACTGTTGGTTGCCCCCAGTATAAAAGTACCCTCCCATTCCAGATGGAGATTGGGGTTGGTTAGTCCAAATGGATGCAATAGAGTTTCCCGGAGGCATGCTACTACTTGCATAGTTTGGAAATGGCATAGACCCTACACCTATATTTGAACCACTTAAGGGAAGATTATTAACAATAGGTTGTCCTATTTGTCCTAAGGATTGCAGAGGAAGTGAAATTTTCCCTGCTACCTGCATGCTGGTGACACTGCCCCCTGGCATAGAGGCCAAGGGGTTTGAACTCAACAGAGGGTTCCAACCGAAAGGGTTGCTAAAAGGTACCGAAGTATTCATACTCATGGGAGGAGCTACCGTGGGTCCCAACGTGGTCACGGTAGGAGTAGATTCCGAAGGATTCGGCAAGCTACTGACAGTTGTGCTGATCATAGGGTTGGGAGTAGGTATATGTTGACTACTAGGGTTACCCAGTGATGGCATAGAACTGACCACCGGTGGGGAGGATGGTGGTGAACCTGGGATGGTTGCCATTAGCATCGACCCTGTGGATGCCGGTGGTGAAATGGATGTTGGTGCGACCGAAGACATATCTTGGCGTGGTGGAATCTGAATTATCACAGGCCCCAACGGATCAGTGAGCAGAGGATTGTAATGAGGTACAACCCCTTCAGTGAAAGGGTCCTCCGGAAATTTCGAATGATATGAGGCTATGTGATAATCAAGATTAGTCAGTGGAGACTGCTCTTCCGTAGAAGGCACGGGTTCACCAAGGTTCAGTTCTTCCTCAATAGTTAGAGGAGGTAGACCTTGCTGTTGTCTAGACAGATGGCGTGGGTCGGGGAACGCCACAGTGATATGCTTATTTTTAACAAATTTTAATTGTGATGTATTATAAAGTCTCAGTGACAGTAACCACACACCTAAAAAAAGAAAAAAAAGGACTCTCTAAATTCAATCAGCAAGTAGCCAGAATAGGGTGCCCTGTCTGAGTACTACCGTTTTCTGGTGATGAAATCCAGTATCACAATAGTATACAGAGAGGGTTGGTCGAAAGTACATTTACGGTCACTCTAGAGCTTCGCCCGAACCTGAGACGATAGGTGTAAGCACTCTCGTGAAGATGAGTACCCTCCTAAAGACCGAAGACAGAGTGGGTTCGTTTGTTTCAGGTACCACGACAGCCCGTCCCAGTCACCTTGTGTAAGTCCCTAAAAAGTATGGCCACTAAAGATACCTCAAATCACAGACATCATCACAGGGGTCCACGGTCAAGGACAGTGTGCTATATGATCAGAATACCTAGATCCCCGATCTAGTTTCGACATCACCGAAGGGAACCCCAATACATAACACACCCACCGGATGGAGTCGAAGGCATGCTACCTTCTTTTGCACCCAAGTGTTGTCTCGCGCTGAGCTCTGGTAAAGGAACGGTCCCGATAATATGAGTGCAGTAGGATTTCGCTCGTTAATGACTCTAGTTTCAAGTTTTGAGATCTTGGGTAGTTTTCTCACTGTTCCTAACCCAAGATCCTAGCCTGAACTACTGTTTGTGTGAGCTCAAAAAAGAGTAATGTGATTGATTTTATTATCGCTTTATTCTTAATGTACTTGATTATTAGTCTTGCGGAGGGGGAGTGGACGTATGAAATGTGATGATACTCTGACTCAAGAAACCATGCAAAACATGCTCTAGATATTAAATTCGATGAAGAGTGTTTCTACAGGGAGAGGTTTCTTTTCAACATCCATGCACTAACATTCAAATAGCACAGTTCAACTTTTAAATATTCAGACTTCTATTTACCTCTTTTAAACAGTCTATGAACTGAAAATTTCAGAATAAACTTAGCTAGATGCAGAAAAATAATAAAATAAAAAAAATTTCTCTTAAAGAGTAAATGCTTCGGACACTGACTTTTCAAACAAGAGAAAGAAATAGAAATGCCAGCTTAGCAGACAAGCACAGGGATTCAGTCAGCAAAAGGTACTGATGGCCAAAAAAATCTACAACTAAAACACCATTACAACAGTGAACAACAAGGTTTTGGTTGAGTAACGCTCTGTCTGTGAGTAAAGATAGAAACTAACACACTGTATTTCATCAGAGACAACATTATAACGTACTGGACAACCTACAGAGGTAGCGTTAGCCAGGGAAATTTTTTCAGTTGGTCAAACAGAAATAGGATTGAACTCTGCGAGCGTTTGGTATGTCTACTGGGCATAAAAAATGGTCAGAAGGGTCTGTGAACAGAGGAAAGAAAAGAGGAGGGAAGAAATAGTCCGGAAACTATGGGGAAACTCCCCAGCGGAGTCGCCAATTCTACTATAGGGTAAACTGCTTGGGTTGTTGGTTTTCGAATATCCCTCTCAGGGCTTTCCGGTGCCCGAGGCAGACAGTAAGATTAGCTGTGCTGTTCACAAAGATGGCATGAGCATGTTCATATTAACTTAAAATAACTTGATAGAATGCGATGAAGAATTACCTCTTTGACAATCTTGGAGTCCCTTGGAGAGCGCTAGGCAGCGAAGCAAGAGTCCTTCTTCACCGGCTCCAAATATTAGTCCTGCAATCAGTCAAAGCACCCGCGTAATTTCTAACATAACATATATCCTATCAATCAAGTCAATATATAATGAAATTCTAAATTATACACATCTGAGCCATTCATATCATACTATGTAAATGTTCAAACAATAATGACAATATTAAGCATTGAATGGAAAAAACGAACACAGTTCTATTGATTTTGAAAGAAGGAGGATTACAACCGTCGGTTGTACCAAGCCCTCCTCAGTCTCCCAATCTCTTTTATCTCTCAAGTGAAGAGGTCCAAGTCAACAAGCTCTCTAGGAACCTCTTTGACTCTTGGCCTTCACAATATAACACTATTCTCTATTCCACAAGTATGAAAAAACCTTTAGCAATCCTTCGACCTCCAATTAAGAGCCTTCAGCTCCTTCTTATAGGAGAGGGAGAAAGCCATTGTTGCCTTTCTCTTTCCACTAGTTTGGAATGGAAAAAACTTAGATGTTTCTTTAATCTCTATGCTTTTGCCTCCTTTGGAGTTCAGTCTTGTTATACCAATGACCAATAATGAACTGGTGCTCTGCAGTTTCCTCTCTGAACTGACTCTCTTGTGAGGGAAAGCCGGAGATTCAAATCATTTTCCGCGTATTTTTCCAATTTCAAACTTAAAACATGGGTAACGCTGCCCTCTAGTGTAAACAGAGTGTTGCCCTAGCCACTAACATGACACATTCATTGGTCTTATGTGTTATAACGCTCCTGATTTGCTATAGAAAGGCGTTACCTTGGCAGAAATAGGTTTAATTTGGGTCTTTGTATTCCTTCCATATTTGTCTTCCCCTCTAAGCTGATGAGGAGGTATTTTGACCTGTAACAACTCAGTCCGAGACATTGTTAATTTGTGAATTTTCCTGTCTCTATTTATTCTCATACCAAGGATTTGTTTTTTCACCTCCCAAATCATTCATTCCAAATGCATTTTCCAATTTCCCTTTGAGCACATTTATTTCCTGCATGTCAGACCCTACAACAAGCATGTCATCTACATACAATAATAATATAATATAATTGGCATCATATTGTTTTCTCAGCTAACCACCATGATCAGATTGACATCTAGTATAAACTTGTTCAGACATAAACCTGTTGAATTTTAGATAACACTACATCAGATCCTATTTTAAGGCATACAATCTCTTCTTCAACCTGCACACTAATTTTTATTTCCATTTGAATTCATATTCTTGTGGTTGATGCATATAGATCTCTTGCTCAAAATCTGCATCACGAAAAGTTGTCTTTACATCTAACTGTTCAAGATACAAATTGTCCGCTGCTACAAGACATTAAAATAGTTCAGATTGAAGTATTTTTAACAACAGGAGAAAATATATCATCAGAGTAAATAAATTTCTTCTGTGCAAATCCCTTCACCACAATTCAAGCTTTGTACCTATGTTTTCCTCAATCTTCTTCCATCAACCTGTAAACCCATTTATTCTGCAATGTTGTTTTACCTTCAAGAAACCTAATTAAGTCCCATGTCTTGTTATGTATGAAGGAGTCCATCTCTTCTTTCATGGCTAGCTCCCACTTATTCCTTGTTTCTACCTGGATTAATTCTTCATAACATTCCTCTTCACCAAAATCAGACAACAATACATAATATAATCAATGAGAGTATCATTCAGGGGGTCTACTTTTCTTGGTGGCTCTTATGACACCACTTTCACGTGTTTGAGGTGAATGTTGTTGTTGTAGTGGTTGTCGTTTTTGTCGTGGATATTGATTATTATTACTTTCAGGCACCTTTACTTTTTTTTTGGTCCCACCAAGAAATGTATAATATTTGTTTTCTTTTTCCTATTTCCTTTCCTACAACTGATCTTTATACAAGACATTTTCATTGAATACTACATCTCCGCTCCTAACTGTTTTGTGATTTTCATAAACATATAAGTCATAACCAAAATCATTAACACCATATCCAATAACCATATCCACTAAAGTTACATTTCTTTGATTTTTCCTCAAGATTTGTTCTATTTTCCTTATTAATATGGACAAAGGCATCACAACCATAAGGCTTTAGAAAAATTAGTTTACCTTTTTACATGTCCATTCCTCCTTTGGAATACCACCATCCAAGGAACTTCAAGGCCTTATGTTTATTGTATAAACAATTTTATCTACAACATCTCCCAAAAAATGTAAAGAAAATCTTGCATGCAATCTCATGCACCTTGCACACTCCATGATTGTCATCTTTATCCTTTCTGACATACCATTTTTCTGTGGTGTTCTTGGAATTTTCTTCACTCTGTGAATTCCATGTCGTGAGAAATACCTATCAAAATATTTTCTGTAATAGTCACCTCCATTTTCTGATCTAAGACACTTCAACGTCTTTCTTGTCTCAATCTTAGCCAAATACTTCCATTTCTTGAAAGTATCAAATACATCAGATTTATTCGGAATACATTAAATCAGTTTTAATAGTTGCATCATCAATAAAATTAACATAATAACGAGATCCATGAAGAGATGATACTTGAGCAGGTTCTTGTACATTTGTATCCACAAGCTCTATTTTTTCACTCTTCTTTTCTTTCCCAATTCTATGAAATTTGACTCTGTTTTTTTTTCCATAAACACAATTCTCTCAAAAATCCAAATAAATATTGTTGAAACCTGGAAATAAATTTTTGAGTGAATAATATTCATCCCATTCTCACTCATGTGTCCGAGCCTATTATTCCATAATGATGCATCTGCTCCTATGGAGTTTAAATCATTAACACAATTAGAAATACCATTGCATAAATACAATGTACCAACCTTTTCTCCTTTCGCTATTATCAAGGATCCTTTATGACCTTCTAGGTTTTTTCTGTAAAAGTTGTCACACAACCTTCACCACCTAACTACCCTGTTGAAATTAGATTTTTCTTCAGATCCGGAACATGCCTTACCTCCCTTAATAACCATTTCTTTCCATTCTTTTGATTTACAATAACTCCACCCATTCCAATGATTTTACAGGGTTTATCATCACCCTCACAAAACTGCCCAAAATTTCCTTCAACATAGTCATAAAAATGTTTCTTATTAGGTGTGGCATATAATGAGGTGCTTGAGTCTACCATCCAGGCATCAATAGCATTTTCTAAGTAAAGAATCAAATTATCTTGTAACATATCACCTATCACATTTGCTTCCTGATTCTTTTCTTGTTGTGCGTCTCCTTCTTTTCCCTTCCATGTTAATTAGTGTAGCCCCACTATTGTTATTTTTGTACCCATGTATTCCCCATATTGTTATTATTGTGCCCCATAAAAGCCAAATATTTTTATTGTTGTTCCCTTACATTATTATTGTTAAGTCGGCTAGGATTATATTTTCACCCAATGGACTCCTATACATAGAAAGGAGGTTTTTTCATTTGAATCATCCAATAATTATTCATTTATGTAAGTAAAGGAGGTTTCCCCCTCCAAGTGGTTGATTTATAAGGTGTTGATATTTCTTTTCTTCTATTTTTGGAGCTGGTTTCATAACATTTGGTATCAGAGCTTTGCATTTTAGGGTTTCGTTGGTTCAAATAGGTCATCTTGTGATTTTCACTATAACGTTTTTTCTATGAAGTTTCAGAAGATCAAAATAAAACCCATTTGCAAAGAAATCTTGAGGAAATTTGTGTAAAAATTTCAGATCTTGGTTCACAATATTTTAGAAGATATGATCTATGGAATTTAGGGTTTTTCCAAGAACTTGAATTTCATCTTAAAGAGGTGACCTTGGGAAAATTGTCATAACTCTCCCTCTGGGCATAAGATTGGAATTCTATCAAAAGTGGTCAAAATTATATGGCCTTTATTTTCATTTGTATTGATTTCAGAGTTGAAGGAGGAAACAGTTAAATGTGACATGCCATATAAATTCACTCTACTAAACAAGTCCATAATTAGGCCATTGTGGGAGATTGAGCATAACTTTGCCTTGAAGAATCCAAATCAAGTCAAACTTGTGGAATTGGAAAAAAGATTTAGAGGGCTACTAAAGGATAGAATATAGCATCTTGGGAATAAAAAATTATAGAGATACATCCGTTTCAATATCGAGCTCCTCAAAAGCAAGAAAAAGGTGTGCATTTTTTTAAAATTGGATAAGTCTCATTTGAAAAATTATTTTGAAGTGATTCCAAGGGTATATTGAAGCACATATATCAGTATTGGGTTTTAAAATGGCCCCTAAAAATAATTCAATACCCATTAATCCCTCAAAAATCTCTACTATGACTCATGAAGAGGAAGAAGTGCAACAAATTTTTCTCTCGCAAAGAGAAACAAAAATGAAATGGAAGGCAAGGTGGATGGTTTGAAAATGCATGGAAGCTAAGATGGATGGTTTGAATAAAATTTTGGAAGCTAAGATGGATTGTTTGAATAATGGCATGGAATTTAAGATGGATGGAATGGAAGATAAGATGGATGGCATCGATGCAAAAATGAAAGGCTACATGGAAGACATGAAGAATGATATAAAAGAAGACATGGAAGGTTTGAAGGAAGGTTTGACAAATTTGATACAAGAAATGATTCCTAATGGTTGAAAGGTAGTAGAGGAAAGTCATTACGAGAACAAAATAAAGTTTAATTGTGATTTCATAAACTCTAATGTTGGATTGAATACTCACCATATTCCAAAGATTGATATGAGGAGGTTTGATGGCAAGGATCCCGTAACATGGATACTACATATGGAGCAATATTTTGATCTCCATAATGTGCAAAACACACAAAAGGTACCTATTGTAACTTTATATTTAAAAAAATATATATTTGTATGGTATCTATGGCTTTTCTCTCGCAAAAAATTGTCACTTGGTCAATTTTTATGGAGGAACTGATAGAATATTATTAGCATACAAAGAGAAACACATTCTCTAGCCAATTGAAAATATCAAACAAAAAGGTTCAATGGCAAAGCAAATTGAGGACTTCCAAAATTTTAATATAAGGGTAACTTATATTCGAGAGGAACACATGATTGATGTCTTCATAGGGACTTTAAAGGATAACATCCAACATGAGGTTGACCTTTGGGAACCTAATTCATTGGAGAAGGCATTTAGGTTGGTAAGAAAAATTGAAAGTAAAATTATGGTGACAAGGAATTCTACCACTCACATATATAAATATGGAATTTTTTCTACTACTAGACTTCCACAACCTAAAAGGTTGACACCAAAAAAATTAGAAGGAAAAAGAGCGAAAGGGATTTGCTATAGTTGTGATGACAAATACACTAAAGGTCATAAGTGTGCCGAGAAGAAACTATTTTACATATATTGTGAAGAGGAGGAAGAAAATGAACAAGAAACTTCAAAAGAGTAGGATATGCACTAGGAACCAACCCTAGAGAAAGAGGAAATAAGTCTATGCATATCCTGTAATTCATTGGCAGGAATTGCCACTCCTAAAAATATCAAGATATAAGGAAATATCAAGAATAAAAATGTGATAGTGTTGATTGATTCCGGTAGTACTCATAATTTTATACATTGTACGGTAGCCAAGAAATTGAATTGCTTTCTATACCCAATACTAGAGTGTCAAGTGATTGTTGCAAATGGAGGAAATATAAATTTCTTTGGAAAGTGTGATAATACCAAGCTAACCATGTGGGAATATGTATTGAATAGGCCAATGCTTTTTGTTCCAATCGGAGGTGTTGATGTTGTAGTAGGAGTACAATGGTTAAAATATTTGGGGACGATAGCTTTTAATTTTCAAGAAATTTTCTTGAATGTTTTTTTGGAAGGAAAGGAAGTTAAATTATGGGGTATTGCGGGAAAGCCATGAAATATAGTAAGATCTAATGTCATGAAAAATATTATGAATAAATAACAATGAAGCTTAGTTTCACAATTATGCTCACTAGAAGTTCCAACACCAAAATCATCTATTTCTCGAGATCTCCAAAAAGTCTTCGATAGTCATTCCAAGGTGTTTAAAACTCCCAAAGGACTCCCATGTATTTTTTATCATGATCATGCTATTAATTTGATTCCAAGAAATTTTCTTCCAAAGATTAGGCCTTAGATATATCCTTATGTCCAAAAGAACGAAATTGGACTTATGATTCCAGAAATGTTAGAGGCTGGTATAACTAAACCTAGTCAAAGTTCTTTCTCTGCTCTAGTAGTATTGGTGAAAAAGAAAGATGGATCATGGCGCATGTGTCTGGATTATAGGGAGCTAAATAAGCTTGTAAATTTACCATTCCTATGATTGATGAATTTTTGGATGAATTACATGGATCAATTTATTTTACCAAGTTGGATCTCCATTCAGGATATCATCAAATCAGAATGAAGACTGAAGGTATTCCGAAAACAACATTTAAAACTGATGAGGGCCATTATGAATTTTTTGTCATGCATTTTCGCCTTACGAATGCGCCTTCTACATTTCAAGGGTTGGTGAATTGCATTTTCAAAACCTTCCTTAGAAATTTTTTGTTAGTATATTTTGATGACATACTAATCTACATCAGGTTTTGGAAGGATCATGTTCAATGTGTTGACAAGGTGCTAAAACTATTGGAGGAGAAACAATTATATGAAAAAATCTCCAAATGTTTCTCTGGATTACAAGAGGTGGAATATCTAGGTCCTATTGTATCTGAAGAGGGTGTTGAGGTAGACCCTAACAAAATTAAATCCATCAAGGAATGGAAATTATGCACAACCATAAAGCAGTTGCGAGGATCTATAAGATTAATAGGGTATTATCACAAGTTTGTTAAGAATTATGGGAAAATATTAGCACCTCTAACAACATTATTGAATAAAGATGCATTTTCATGGACTCCTGAATAAACTAAGGCCTTTAAACATCTTAAAGAGGCAATGTGCCAAGCACCAATCTTAGCTATGCCAGAATTTACAAACATATTTATTGTGGAATGTGATGCCCCAAGAAATGGAAATGGTGTTGTTTTAATACAAGAAGGAAGACCCATTTCTTTTGAAAGTAGTGCAAATAAAGGAAATTATTGACATAAAGCTATTTACGGGAAGGAAACGTTGGCAATACTACATGCACTAAAGAAATGACGACCTTACCTAATGGGAAGGCACTTCAAGGTAAAAACTGATCATGATAGTCTTAAATACTTTTTGGAAGAAAGACTATATTGAGAAGAGCATAAAAAATGGGTTACAAAGATGTTGGGTTATGACTTTGAAATCATCTACAAAAAGGGGAATCTAAATGTTGTTGTGGATGCACTCTCAAGGAAGGATGAGGTGGAATCATTTCTTTGTGTCATTTCTATTATCCAACCATATTGGATAATCAAATCAAGGGAGGAATGGAAGAAGGATGAAGAAATGTGGACACTCATTTAAAATTTGCAGTAAGATCCTAGTACATCTGATACATTTAGTTGGAAAAATCATTATGTATGGTACAAATATCGATTATTACCTTGTAAGAATTCCCAACTAAAACAAAATATTCTTTTGGAATTGCACACCTCTATCCTAGGATGACACTCAAGATTTTGATAAACTTACCACAGGGTAAAGAAAGAATTTTTTCGGGATGGCCTTAAATCTTATATTCAAAATTTTGTGGCAGAATGTTTGGTTTTCCACCAAAATAAAGTTGAGAAAATTAAGACCCCAGGTTTTCTATAGCATTTATCCATTCCAGGTCAACGTTGGGAGGATTTTTCGATGGATTTTATCACAGGTTTACCTAACTCCAAAGGAAATATTGTCATCATGGTGTTATTTGATAGACTTACCAAGTATGCATAATTTTTTTCAATCTCTCATCCATTTAAAGAAAGTAGTATTTCTACTGCATTTATGGAAACAATTCAAAAGATACAAGGAAACCCAAAGATTATTGTAAGTGACAAAGATCCCATTTTCGCTGGAAATTTTTGGATGGAATTATTTTCTTGTTTGGGTACTCAACTAGCTCATATCACATCTTATTATCCTCAATCCGATGGGAAAACTAAATGGGAACAAATGTTTGGAAGGATATCTTCTCTGTTTGGTATATGGTAAAAAAATGCAATGGGTCAAGTGGCTGCCTCTGGCTCAATGGCGGTATAACACTTCCTTCCATACTGCATCAAAAATGACCCCATTTCTGGCACTTTATGGATATCATCCACCGTCCATCAGATCATGTTTAACAGAAAATTATAAGGTTGAAGAAGTGGAATATCACATCGAGCATCAACAACAAGTTCTCCAACTATTAAATGATAACCTAAATTTGGCACAAAATCAAATGAAACAACAGGAAGATCAACATCGCAACGAGAGAAGTTATGATGTAGGAGACTTTGTATTTCTATGGCTACAACCATAAAAACAAATGTCCCTCAATCAAGTTAAGAAGGATAATAAATTATCACCAAATTACTATGTTCCTTACAAGGTGGTGCAAAATATTGGTACTATGGCATACAAATTGGAGCTTCCTGCTTCTTCCTGAGTGCACCCAGTTTTCCATATTTCATGCTTAAATAAGTGTATAGGTGACAAACTTCTAGTTCAAATAATATTTCAAAAACTTGATGAGGAAGGAAAAATCATATTGGAGCCTGAAGCAGTCACGAAAACAATAAATCGACAACTACTAAATCGATCAATTTTAGAGTATCTCATCGAGTGGAAGAACTTACCCACTAAAGATTCCACATGGGAGGATGAGAATTTTATAGAGAAACATCCATGACTACTCAAGAATTGAGGACAACACTTTTTTGAAGTATAGGGGCATGTTAGGTCCCTCATAACATTCTGAGACTTACAGTATTTCATTAGGTCTCCTTTCTTCCGCAATTTCCAGCACACTATACCCAATATGGACTTGGATCTACCTTTCCTTGACTCACTTCGATATCCTTAGCTCTTTCCTCTTTCCATTTTTCATCCCCTATTCTTTGAACTTAAATCATTACCTGATGTCTCAACAAAGATTTTCCGTTGCATTTTCTTGCTAAGGATAGCACTGACAACATTATCAAAGTTTAAAGTACTAGATCCAAAGACAAAATTTACTAATGGCGATAGCTAAACCATTCCAAATTTCTGGTAATGAGCATAGAAATAACAAAGCCCTGTATTCATCATGAAATTTTAACCCTACATATGTTAACTAACTGGTAACCATATTAAATTCATTCAAATGGTCAACAACGGATTCACCTTCCGAAATTTTCATATTAAATAAAAGTTTCATAATAAATACATTATTTAAGGCCGATGGATTTTGATATAGTCTGGCCAATGTCACAATTAAACCGTATGTTCTCGTTTCCTTCAAAATATTAAAGGCTACCGACGCCGTGAGGAACAATGATATTGTTCCAAGTGCCTTTCTGTCAAGAATCCCCCATTCTTCATCTGTCATACTCGACGACTTATTTTCTTTTCTTCTCAATGGTAGGTACATATATTCTTGCTACATATAATATTCCATATGCATCTTCCACAATGGGTAGGTTTTCCTGTTAAATTTCTCGACCCTAAAGCTACCATCATCTGCCATTGCCCCCGCTCTAAATAGGAACACTTCTTTCATGTGAGTTTATCAGCCAAATAGACATTCATCTCTGATACCAGTTGCTACAAAATTATATATTAGAGAGAAATGAAACACATAAAAATATGTGGAAATACAAACACAAAAAACATATAAAACAAGAGAGACAAAAATATATGTGGTTCACCCAACTTGGGCTACGTCCATGGAGAAACAACCATTCATTCCTTTATATTATCCAACAAAATGAAGAGACACAACCCACAACAAATCCATTTTAATATCCTCTACTCTCTCACACAGTCCCTCTTTCTCTTTATCACTCAAAGTATAGACTTTACACACAGACGCAATACAATTCTCTCATACAACATAGGGGTTTCCTTCTAGGAAAAACCCCTAAACTAGACACAACTTATACCTTCAGATCATCTTCCTAATTAATGACCCAAATTGACTACAAAATTATAATATTATACAAGGGAATTTTACATATATTTTTAGCTTCAGTGGCATTGCAACTGAACCATCACTAGCCCCCAGACCCTCTAGCCAGGGGAGATGGGCACCCCCACACCTCCCTATGTGGAAGGGTGTATAGTCTTCCTAGGTATACATCCGACTGAAACAAAGACCTATAAATCAAGATGATAATTAGGGTCCACACCCAATAGTGTATACATCAATTGGTAACAAAACCATGAAAATACCTTTTTGATCATGAATGTTGGCTATAAGTTGGTTGGGAGGAAATCAATTAGAAATAGAACAAGTGGAGGGATATTTCATAACGAAGAGCTTCCAAAATATACATCTAAGTAAAATAGAAGCTTCTTAACTTAGTGGGAAAAAATCACCATTCACAGCTACCAATACGAGGTAGTGGAGTTTGATCTTTCTTATTTACATGACCAGATAAAATCTAACTTGACAAACACAAAATAGGGTGATTCATTTTTGCTTTTATAGACCCATAAGGATGGAATATAGTATAGAGGTGATAGATGAATTTAATAGGGTTCTTAGGAATCTTATGAATGAAAAGTTGTGGTATCATGGAAAAATAAAAAATTGTAGAAAGTTTGTCCTTGTAGGTTACAAATATAATTTAACTCATGTACATAAGTTTCAAGTTATAACAAATGGATAATGTTATTTTATATCACTTATTTTCCATATACTTGAAAAATAACTAATCACTATTGTTTGGTCAATTTAATTGTCTTAAATTGATTATATAAATTATCGACCAGAGTTGGTAAACTTGTGAAGTGTAGGTGCACTATATATGCTAGAAGCCTCTTTTATTCCTTTAGTTTATTGGTGTGATGATTGGATTTGTAGAGGTTACTTCTAAGGATTTTTTTATTCTTATGTTCCTAATGAAATTGATAAATTTAAATTACAACTCAATTATGGAAATCAACATGCTTTCTACTCTGTAAAAACTAAAACAAACTTTCTCTATCTTATGAAGAAATCCTAGCTAATTTATTTATTATTCTCTAAAAAATATTATTCTCTAACAGTCTTTTGGATGAAGATAAAATTGAATTCTAGAAAAGATAATATATACATTTTTATGTTTTTGAAATGAAATGTTATGTCAATGAAACTTGTAAAGAAATCATTATATCTCTTGAAAAGAAATTACTCATGAATGAAAAGTAAAACACTCATATGCTGAAAGGAAATAACTCAATCACTATTTTTTTGAAAATAAATCACTCATGATCTTGAAATAAACAACTCATGAACTTGTAAAACCACTCTAAAATAAATCCTACTACTCTAGAAGTAAAACTGTGAATCCTCTATAATTTAACAATTTGAAAAGAAATATTGATGAATCTACATCAAATGATAGAAGGATAATTATGAAAGCATCTACATCAAATAAAATAATGAAATTCTATAAGTAACTACAACAAATGACAAATCGTAATTCTCGAAACAACTATGTCAAATGACAGATTGGAATTCTGAAGATAACTACATCAAATGAAAAAATGACAACATGAAAACATCTACATTAAAAACATAAAATGCAGAAACTTCATTGTTTACAGTAGCCCTGTAGAAATAAGGGGTCAAATATTTACTCCAACAGTTAGCCGCATCAAATCTTCAAGGTACTTATTCATTAAAAAGCAATGAAAAACAGATTTTTAAAACTTCACAATATGCTTCAGAAAATTAACCTCTCTTCTTTGTTTAAATGGAGTTTTTATATAGGGGTTGCAATGTAACTTCATGGATATTCATATCGCTAAATATCATAACTGGATGAATACCTATTGTCCATGAATTTGATGAATCACAGTCCATTCCAACCTCTGTTTTCTTGAGTAGGTGTTTATTGACACGTGGGCACAATGTTTGCTCACACATCTAAAAAATAAGGCTATAAAGAACCTGAAATATCTCCCAAATGGTAAAGAATTTGGTAAAAGGGCTCATCGAGAACTTAATTGGGCCAGTTCTGAACAAAACCATGTTTGTGTTTTACGTTATTTGCTTTAGTTTGATCATACAACGCGTTCGAGGTTGACTGGTCAAAACTGGTGCGATTTTAATTTGATCTTTGCCCGGAGGTCCACATGTCTAAGCTAAGTGGAATATGACAAATAACAATCCATATTGGACCTTCTAGAAAAAATTTCCATGTGTTGGATTTCATTCTTTAGTGGTGCTACTACCTCAACCATGGAGACAGCGGCGGGAACTATAGAAATTTGAACTGTCAAACTATCATTAGTAAAACCATGCATAATTCTCTTTAATTCATTAGAAATAATAGAAATAATAATAATAAACCATGTGAACATGTATCTGGGAATTTGGTGCATTTATGAAGAAATATGGTTAAAAATGATGATAATGGGTGAATGGAGTGATGCGAAAATGGATGGTTTCATCAAAAAAATTATGACAAATTGTAGGCTCAACATTCCCCCACACCGAAGATTTTGCATATCCTCATGCAAACAAAGCATTGCAAAGTTTCATAGTCTAACCCATTCCTTGTGTTCCTTTATTTTGTCATTTAAACTAAATCCTTGACCAAAGCTCCAAGGGAGTAATAATGACCCTTTATCTCAATTAGATGCACTTTTCTCCAATCCTTCATTATTTATTATATGCAACTTGTGTGAAAATAAATGATGCCCACATAATAGCATATCCAAGTACTTGTCACTATTTTTATTGTTCTCAAATTGTTCAAGCCTTGGTAGAATACGATATTATGAAGAACACATCAAGACTTTTACTCCATATATAGAATGTGCTTTCCATCCTTGTGAAGTTCATCCCATTAGTATGGTTGGAAATGACCATAGATTTCAACCCATAATGATTGCCTTCTTATCTTCCATGCATAGTAACCAATCATATTTCAACAATCTTATCAAATATTGTCTTCAAGAAATCAAAAACTAATTTGAATCTTTTGACAACAAAATAAGATTTTTTGTTGAGGGTTATAGAAATCATCAAAGCCTAAAATATGCTTCCAAGTAATTTCAAGAGTGTGTGAACAAAGCCTTGTTGTCATCTTCTTCTTGTGGCTTTATAATCATAATTTATTGGCTTCCATTAAAAATCTTAAGATGAGCAATATGAAACATAATTTAAGTGTTCCATGTACTTTTTTATCATGCGCTACAAACAGGTACCATGAAATCAAGTTTTTCTATTTGTAAAATAATTCATTTTCTCAAGAACACATGTTGATGGACCATTAAGGAAAACATGGATTAACAAGAAGAGAAAATTTAAACAAGAGAGTGGTGAAAGCATAGTAGAACAACATTATGACCATGGAAAACAATGAGATGATTGCATGGGTGGCAGGACTTTGTTGGTAAAGAATCAATCATAACTTGTGGGATTGGTTGTTAAAACGTATGGCAAAAGATAATGGGAGAAAAATTGGAACTACATGTTTGCAATAGCTTTTCATCAAAATTTCTAGAATTTTTAGCAAATTAAAAAGTTTAAGGCTTGTTTTACCTCAAGTTTACCTTTTGGAATTGGAGAAGAGAACACGATATGATGGCTTATTTGGTTTTGATTTGGCTCAAGTACTCTACTCCATGATGCGTTGACCTTGCTCCACAAAATGTATCTTTTTCATGTTGCAGATTTATTTTTCCAATTTCTCTCAAATGGTAAATCATATTCTCCTGAAGTTTTCTGAGGTTCTTACTATTAATATTATGCATCTTCCAACAAAAAATCTCATCCAATGGATGCATGGATCTCGAGATAAATGAGATATGGTTGTAGGTGAAAGTGGCCAATTTCTTAAATAATACACACTGAAATTTTCTGAAATTTTCTGTGTTCATTTACCCCTATGTCAGTTCATTTACCATAAAAATTTCATGCCCAACTAATACACGGTGTAAAAGTTATGATAAAATCAATTTCTGCCCTCTTTCACCTTTCATGTTGCCTAATGTTGCAACAAAAACATACGCCACGAATTCATTTTAAGGCCAAATTGAGTGATTCAAAAGGAAAAATGTGTATCTCTACCCTTTATACCACCTGTTAGCCCCTTATAAATTTCTTGACAAGCAAGCAAGGGGCTAGTTTGTTCTGTAAGCCTGCAAGGAATGCTTTTCCCTTGAAAACACATCATCCTTTCAACCTTCTCAAGTTCCCTACCTTGTGACTATTTTCCTCTGCTGATTTAAGTCAATAAGCCTTGCTGATAAAGAATTATGCTCCAAAAGGCCTTATTTCGCCCCTTGTATCCCTGCATTTTTCCCCATTCTATCCTATTTTTCCTTTCTTCTAAATCCCCTTTTGTTCCCCCTAATATCCCCATCAACCTCCGAAATCCCTCCAAAATCTCCATCAAATCCCACCCTTGCCCTTTGTTTCCTCAAAATCCCCCTCCATCTCTCTATCGTTACCCTCCTCAGGCCTCAAATGCATTAAAAAGGGTTAAAAACCCACTTTTGGACCATATAATAGGCCTCAGCCCCTTCTCTGCTAGCCCCGTAACCTCTCTATCCAAGTAACCTTGCACCATGACCAGCTGCCAAAGCTAAAAGCGCTTAGCGCATTTCGTATCGGGGGCAACAACAGCCGTTGATCTTCATAGAATGGACAGCGATCGCCGCCCCCACAGCTTACCGTGCAACTCATCTGCCACCCGTCGTCGCATCTCCACCGTCCGTTAACTCACCAGATCAACAGTCCGCATCTCATCCATATTAGGCATGATTTAAACCATTGATATGTACAGATCCAACGATGTGGAATCCGCCCGTCACAGTGGTCCCTGCCCGCTTTCACTATTCCAAAACCATATGGTTTCCATCGCATCGCTTATGGAGGTCGAGCGGTATTTTCCCATTGCCCAGCGATTCCATATGACGATCGACGCATGGCTCCTGTACGGTTTCAAAACCACTTGCCTATCGCGCGTTAACGTTCGGCATGGGATGCGCAGTGATATTCACGTCAGCCGTCAGATTTTCCCTTGCTCATCCAACGGTCATCACTCGATGAAGCCGCGTAGGGTTTAACCCATAGTCTTCGTACCCCCGGCCCCCCGTTCGTCATCCTCCACTGTGTTTCCCACCGTCGATCTCCTCGCAGATCCGACGGTCCAGACTATTTTCCCACTGTTAACTTTCTGTCGTCGCCCGGTCCCGCCACGTCACCTCCACTTGCATCCACCGTACCTCTGCCAACTCATTGCATAAATTCATTCAAAGGTTGAGGTTTATAAGGTTTTACGTATAATTGTTTCGCATTCTACCAACCTGCGCCATCTCTGTTGTCCACCATTCCACAAAATTTTCCGCCATTCCCCCGCAGTCCCACTATCATCCACATCATCCGCCCCCATCCATGGATTTCATATCTAGTTTCATGTTTTTGCAGGGCTATCAGAGGCAGAAAATGCCATGTTTCTCATGTACCACTTCAACGGCGTGTTGCACAGACAGAATTAAATCTGAAAGCTAGTACTACAATAGAAATTTCTGGGAATGGTAGCGGCGTCATGAATATTATCCAAGGACAATTCAATCTCCGCAAAGAAAAACCTATCCAGCGTCATTAAAGCCCAGATTCTGCACATCAATACATTTATGAAGCCGTGGAGAAAAACCAGCTTATGATCAAGGATTTCAACATTCAGTATTGAAGGTTTTGAGCTTTAATACAGCAGTTTAGAGGCAAAGCACCAGATCAATGATCCCATAGATCATGCAAAGGTACAACACGCAGAAATCAATGCATATAAGGGGTTTATACAGCAGCAGAATGCTTTTCCCTCCATGAAGGACAGAGCACCCATGCATCATTCAATCTATGCCGTGTTCTGGAGAGATTTTCTACCCTGAAACAACCCCAGTACTATCAGAGCATTTACTTCATCAGTATGGCAGATTTCTTTATCATTTCTTTATCTTTTGTTTATTCACCAATAGCACCACACAGTATTGCAGTCATAACACATTAGAGTCATATCAGAGTAATCCGCAATCTGAAGAAGATCATTCGTTCACCCAAAGAACACTAGAGATTGATGCACAGGATTTATACAGAAATGGGCTTCGGCCCTCTTTCTTTTTAGAATTTTAATACTGCATTTAGTTCTCCACCTACCTCCTCTACTCCTCCGGAGCTATAAATTCATGAAGAACTCATTGTAACGGTTGTTGATCAATTATCAGAGAACTGCAAGTAGTTTCTTTTGAGACACAGTCTCTGTGTAAAGATTGTGAGATAGGTTGAAGGAGATGTTTTCAGACTGAGTATTCAGCTATTGGCAATGTTGTACTCGATTGGTATTGCTATTTAATATGACAAGCACATTTCTTTGGATCCTGATATGAAGCAGCGGTGATGTTTTTATGTCTTTGTGTTTACATTCATTTCATTTCATTTCTATTGGCTTGCACCAGAATATTGGCATAGGATTTACCCTTGCTAGGTACCCTATGTTTCTTCTCTCCTTGCCATTAATGTTTCTCCTCTAAATGTGTTATCTAAGAACTGATTTCAGTTGGTTTAACCAGTGTATTGGATGTTATTGCCTGCTCTCTGATGTATGAATTAAATGAATTCATTTCTTAGATGTTTTCTTGTTATAGATTTAGTTGGAAGATTTGGGAACACTGGGGATTAGAGTTAGCCCTGTCCACTAGGATCCTTGTACGACCTGCTGATCTGTAACTCTGTGCTCTGAATCTGTTTTATCTCCTCCCCTCCTACTTTCCACACCACATTATCATCTTGAAGATCCTATGTTTCAGATGACTAGCCCAATTGAAAGCTTGCCTATTGAGTAGTAAGAAAATCCTTTCCTGACTCCATTTCCCAATGGTTTCGAATATTTCGTAGAATACTTCATTTATGCCCTCTTCCTCTTTGCTCATCCTTGTCATACATTGAAACCTTCTTTCTTGAGTGACCAGCAACTAGATCAGAACAATCAAATAAACCAACCCGTGCCTATAACTATCCTAACATCTTAAACTTTGAGCTTCATAAACATAAAACTCTTACTCACATAGAGAGATCCCTCTCTGGACCCAGGAGGGCTAGATCCTGAGGTCTAAAAGTCGTTCTGATGTTGTCTCATTTTTTGGTCTTGCCAATCTGGCCAAAACATGGGAACTCCAACATAATGGCGACTCCACTAGGGAACTGAGTGCATTACACCTTAAACATTCCTAGGCATTCAAAAAGCCTACAATCTCTGGTTAGGTTGGCAGTTAAACACTCCTATTCTCACATCAACCCTATACCATTTGTTGTGTTTTCCCATACTCTTGGACAGAGTCTGGAAAGGGCCAGGCAACCTCCAGATCTCACACTCTTTTAGAGGTGACATATCTGGTAAATTCCCTCCCATTCAATCTCTGGTTAGAGTTTGTTGTGTTTTGAGGATATCCTTGAAAAGGGACATCTCATAAGCACTATGGTGGACATTGTACCCTTCAAAAGCATTCTTAAACCTTCCGCCTAGCGACTCCATAGTTCCTAAATGTTTCAAAGACTCCACTGGTGATCAGTAGGCCTGCTGATTATCTTGGTTCACAATAGACTCCACTGGAAGACCAGCCTCCATAACAACATCAACCACAGTAGAAGTAACAAGTAGGGTTAAGTTGGTTGGTGAGAAACAACATTCTCCCTTCTAGAACTGTTCATACAAGAGCTTACCCTAACCCAGAACCACCTGATATAGTCGATAACCTCGAGATCATCCTCAAGAGAGCTCCTACACTTAAAAGATCAACTATTTCCAGTCATAGCTACAGAGCTAATTCTGCACCAGAAGATCTTACAGCTCTATCACACTTTCACCTTGACCTAGACCTACCTAACAGCTTACCTAGAACTAGGTCATTCAATAGCTTAGACTAGCTAGACCTTGAGCTTCCTTATTCACCACGGCAAAGTGTTAGACACCTTGGGAATAGACAGACCCCTCCATCTACACCCCCTGACATACATTTCATACAAAAATTGGGGCTTGATCACCCTAGGTCTGCTCATCAGGTTTCTGCTGGTCATAATATCCCTATCATCTGAATACCAGCTGCTCAATTCAATCCTTTACCTCATCAAAACATCATAATGGCAGCCTGGTATGCACCTCTAGTTCTACCTCAACCTCTAGTACCCTTACCAAATGATTATCAGTCAAAGATCCCACACTTCACTGCAAAAGAGTCCATCATAGCCCAGCAACATGTAGATAATTTGGAAGATTCTTTTGACTACATGGAAATAGACGATGATACAGTGAAAATGAGAATCTTTGCCCAAAGCTTAGGGGGTGATGTGAAGAAATGGTTTAAAGGCCTACCTCTGGGTAGCATTAATGATCTTCCAGCTCTATACCAGACCTTCATAAACAAATGGGAATCTAGGGCAAACCCTCACCAAATCCTGGCAGAATACATGACCCTTAAAATAAACGTAGGAGAGAGTGTCCATGATTACACAGCAAGATTTAACAGCATTTACAATGCCCTCCCTCCACATATGAAACCTCCACAAGGTATGGCCCTAGCAAAATACCCTGAAGGTTTTGATGCTGACATGGCCTAGGAGCTTAGAGATAAGGAATACAACACATTAGAGGACATGCAGAACAGAGAAGTGAACATAGAGGAAAATCTGATTGAAAAAAGAGCAAGACTGAAATCTGAGAGAAGGGTAACATACAGAGATGACAATGTAGCTTCCACATCTGACCAAAATTATGATAAGTTGTCTAAAAATGTGGAAAGGTTACAGCGAATGATGGAAAAAATGGTTGTCACAGTCAGTAACCAGAATAGAAACCAAAACCAGAACCAAAACTTTAGAAGGAACAATAACACTCCCAACACACAAAGAGAATCGGATCAACAAGTTACTCCCCCATTCCAAGAGAACTTTCTAGATGAAGATGAGGGAATCATAGAGGAGTTTGAGGGAAACATAATAAACATGTTTGAAATAGAAGATTCAATCCATAACTGTTACTCGGAAGAAGATCAGCCCTCACCCTCTGGTTGGGACGAGGAATGGTTGGACTCTAAAGATTACAGGTTAGGGTTTGAAAATGCCATGATGCACATCAGAGAAAAATATGAAATCAGGAGTAAAAAGAGCCAGGAAACTGCCAAATCGAAGGCTTCTAAGGCAATCATCAAGAAGAGACCTAAGAAATCTTCTAAAGCAACTGCTGAAAGTGGCAAACCATCAGCTGAAAATTCTGGGAAAAACAAAGAAAACGACAACCAAAAAAGTGATAAACAAAACCAACCAACTAGTAGCACTAGCACTGCAGTTAGTGCTCATGATAAAATAGCCTCAAAACCTATACATAGTGAGAGTCAGCCCACTGATTCAGCCACTAAGGCAGTGGCAAGTAGAACAGAGATGAGTATCCCAAAGAATCAGTCCACTTTCAATTTGGAAAGTGAGATTGCAAGAATTAAAATCTCTATCCCTCTTTCTGATTTGGCCACTCAGGATGTATATAAAGGCCAGATTTTGAAATATTTGAACCTAAGCGAGAGTGGGGACACTGTAAATCTGAATGATGAATAGCTTGCCCTCCTGTTTGGACCTAAGATAGAGGGGAAGTTTCAGGAAGGGGTAGTTCCTCCTTTCTATATCAGTCTCAACATTCATGACAAGATCCTGCATAATGCAATGCATGATTCTGGAGCATCTCACAACCTAATGCCTAAGGTAGTCATGGAAAGACTAGGTCTAGAGATAACCAGACCCTACAAAGATTTATACTCTTTCGACTCTAGCAGAGTAAAATTCCTAGGCCTGATCAAGGACTTATGTGTGAGCTTAACTCAAATCCCAGCTAAATGTATGGTCATGGATGTTGTGGTGGCAGATGTGCCACCCAAGTATGGCATGTTATTATCAAGATCATGGGGAGCCAAGCTGCAGGGTACAATGTAGATGGATGGCTCATATGCCACAATCCCAATCTTTGGCCAACTAAGAAAACTGTATAGGGAGACACAGATGAAATTCCTAGTCAGTAGCCTTGAAAAACCTGAAAATTCACCTGTTTATTCTGTACATACAGACCTTGAATCCTTCATATTTTGTAATGATGAATCCTTAGAAGGGTCAGAGTCCCAAAACAAAGATACAAATGGAGAGGCAGAAGCTATTGACTTTAACATAATGGCTTCTCTGGATTTAGAGGACAACGAAGAAGAAAACTGCAACGAAACCTATAGGATATGCAGTGGAGACCTAACTCTGAATGAACAAGAAACAAAATGTAAACAACCATCTAGCTAGATCCCTGAAACTCATATGTTTCATGAGGAACAAAGCGATCCACAACCCAGTATAGACCCTATAACGCAACATAATGGCGAACCCAGCTGTAGGAAAAGGAACGATAACAAAAATGAGAGTGAACCCCTGTGGGAAATGAGTTTCGATGGGTCCTGCACAAGGAGAACTGCTGGGGCAGGAGTGTGGATACATAACACAGAGAATGATTACGCAAAGAGTCATGCCCGCAACTTGCACTTCAAATGTACAAACAATGTTGCAGAATACGAGGTCCTTATCCTAGGTTTGAACCTGTTGAGAAAATTAGGAGCACGTAAGATAAACATGCGTGGAGACTCTGAGTTGGTTATTAAATATGTGAATGGTGAATACACAACGAAACATCCTAGGCTGAGAGCATATACGAATGACACTATGGATCTGCTGAAAACGTTTGTTGAATAAAAATTAGTGTTCGTTCCTAGGGGTCAGAATGTCATTGCAAATAGATTAGCTTGCCTAGCCAGTTCCTACCCCAAGACTCCCAGTGACCAACAGATCATCATTCAGACCAAATTCAGACCTGTTGTGCCAGACAATGAAAAATATTGTTAGGTCTTTGAAGGAGATAAACATATTGAATATTTCCTAGTAGGTAGAAACGAGTTTGAGTTTACTGATTCAGACTCTAAATCTAAGAGTGGCTGCCTAAGTGAAGAATCCTCAAATGAGGAAGAAACACCCTGTAACATAGAAATAAACTCTTTAGATGAATAGACTGGAAATCCAGATGGAAAATGTGAAAACGCAGAGAGTGAAGAAATGGAGGTGCTGCAGGCTAAAGATAAGAATATACCTAGAGGCCTGACACGCTTAGAGGACCTCTTTGACTTTGATGATGTGGAAAAAAATCCCACTATAGAACATGCAGACTTTGATGTGGAAGAGTGCAACATAGGCACTGAAGATAAGCCCAAAAATATTAAACTGGCCAAGTCTTTACTTGCGGACATGAAGAAAAAATACATTGACCTTTTCAAGGAATTCATTGATGTGTTTTCTTGGAGTTATGAAGACTTAAAGGCCTATGACACGAACATCATTCAGCATAAGATACCCCTGAAAGAAAATTAGAAACCCTTCAGACAAAAGCTTCGCAGAATCAATCCTAAACAACTGCCTGCAGTAGAGAAAGAGATCAAGAAGATGTATGAAGCAGGAATAATTGTGCCTGTGAGATTCTCTGATTAGGTATCAAACTTAGTGGCTGTGAGTAAGAAAACAGGAGAAATCAGACTGTGTATATATTTCAAGAATCTTAACAGAGATCTCCCTGCTAGATGGCTTCTCCGGTTACAACCAAGTCTTAGTAATCCCAGAAGATCAACTCGAGATAGCCTTTACCATGCCATGGGGTACCTTCATGTATGTGAAGATTCCTTTTGGATTGATGAACGCTGGAGCCACCTTCCAAAGAGCGATGGACATAGATTTTTCAGATGAGATAGGTCACTTCATTGTTATCTACTTAGATGACATAACAATATTTTCCAATACTGAAGAATAACATCTGAAACATCTGAGAAAAGTGTTTGAAAAATGTAGAAGGTTTGGTCTGTCCCTGAATCCTAAAAAGACTGTCTTTGGGCTACAAGAAGGTAAAATTCTTGGCCACATTATATCTGAGAAGGGAATTAGGATAGACCCACAATGAGTTGATGGAATACTACAAATCGCACACCCGAGAAACATCAATGAATTACAGTTCTTCATTGGGAAGATTAACTTCCCTAGGAGGTTTATCCCAAATCTGGCTGAACACCTTAGGAACATGACTAACATGCTGAAGAAAGGTGAAGGAGTTAAATGGACTGTCGGAGCTAAACAATCCTTTGAATCAGTGAAATTTTCACTTGCCCAAGCTCCCATTCTAATCAGCCCAGATTTCTCCAAAGATTTCTTGATATTTTAATTTGTCTCTGAGCATACAGTGGCTGCAGTCTTGCTGTAGAAAAACACAGAGGGAATGGAGTAGCCAATTGCCTTCTTTAGAAAAGCACTCAGAGATGCACCCTTGAAATACAACATAACGTAGAAACCGGCCTATGCTCTGGTTAAGGTCTTGAAAGACTTCAGGGTGTACATATTGCATTCTCATACCATAGCCTATGTGCCCAACATCATAGTCAAAGATATACTGTCATAGGACCCAGATGGGAAAAGGGGCAAATGGATAGCTGTGATCTTAGAATATGACCTTGAGATAAAACCCACCAAACTGATTAAAGGTCAGGGCTTAGCTAAATTAATGGCTGAATCAAAATTACAAGCCCTAGACATTAACATGATAAACACCTTGGATGAGCAACAAGAATTTCCTGACCCCACTGTTGAGGAAAAATTTCAGAGCTCTCCTTGGTATTCTGACATTCTGTATGTGCTTACCCACCTCAATGCCCCTCCCAAACTATCAAAGACCAAGGCCAGATTCTTAAAGCTAAAAAACAGAAATTACTACATTTTGAATGAGAACTTATACTGGAAGAATCCTAATGGCCTATTACTTAAATGTTTTCCTGAAAGCGAGGCAGAGAGGGTTAAACAAGAATTCCATGCTGGAGAATGTGGAGGCCACCTGAGTTGGAAAGCCACTGCAAACAAAATACTCAGAGCTGGCTACTATTGGCCCACCCTCTTCAACGATGTCCATAAAATGATAGTTGCCTACCACAAATGTCATATCTTTGAAGGCAAAAGGAAACTCCTCCCTTTACCCCTACAACCCATCACTGTTGAAGGAACCTTTCTACAATGGGGCCTAGATTTCATAGGGGAGATTCACCCATCTTCTTCCGCTCAACACAAATGGATCGTAACAGCCACAGACTATTTCACTAAGTGGATAGAGGCCGTACCCACTAGGAATGCCACAGATTCTGTCATCATTAGTTTCCTAGAAGGTCACATCCTCTCTCTGTTTGGCTGCCCAAGGAAAATAATCACTGATAATGCTACTGCTTTTAGATCCAAGAAGATGGCTGATTTTTGTCATAGGTATCAAATAGCACTTGGTCATTGAACTGCCTATAACCCACAGGGTAATGGATTAGTTGAATCATCAAACAAGAGCCCGGTGATCATCATCAAAAAGCTGTTGGAAGACAAAAAAAAGTCATGGCATAACAAGCTAGTACATGAATTGTGGGCTGATAGGCTTACAACAAAAAATTCCATTGGCATGTCACCATTTCAGCTTGTCTATGGAACAGAAGCAGTGTTTCCTACCGGCCTTGGGATACTAGTAATCAAGCTCGTCCAAGAGATCCAAACAGAAGAAGATAGTATGGTGAGGAGAATAAACCAAACAATCCATCTTCAGAAAACAAGGGAAGAGGTCTACAACAGAGCAGTGAAAGTTCAGGAGAAGATAAATAAATTGTTTAACAAAAGAACCAAAGTTGCCGATTTCAAAGTTGTAGATAAAGTTCTGAAGTGGGATTCAAGAAGAGAGGATAAAGGAAAGAACAACAAATTTGACAGTTTGTGGCAAGGACCATACGTCATCCAGGCCACAGTGGGTCCAAATGCTTTATTATTACAAGAACTAGATGGTACAGAGCTATTTGGGGGTCCTGTTAATGGTAGGATGCTCAAACATTACTTCTGCTAATTCACAATTTCCATTGTACATACCATTATAGTTTTTATTATCAAATAAAAAAGAGAAAATGTTTCAAAAAATAGAGGAAAAGAAGAGGTTCAGACATGCTTAAAATATGAACCTCTGATGTGCAAAAGATTGGCTCTAATAAGCTCAAAACCTGAGCCAAAGAAAGTAAAAAAGCTGGTCCTAACATGCTCAAAATCTGGACCAGCAAAGAAGAAAGAGGAATCAGCTCTGACATGCCCAAAACTAGAGCTGAAATGAAGACAAGGAGTGACTCTAACATGCTCAAAACTCGAGTCACAAAAGGAAAGAAGGATGTTTCAAGTTTCAGATCCCAAGCCTTCATAGCTTTGCTTTCAGTTTTCTGCAAATTTTGTCCATGTGCAACTGTCCTTATGCCTTGGATCCACAACAAGTCAGACAGTCTAATCTTGGCTTGACTGTTTTTCAATTTATGTCGTAGAATATAGAGAAGGAATCTGATGGACAGTTTAATCCCAGCAGATATTAGATTAGGTAGAGAAACATATGAGACCAACAGTCTAATCCGGTCTCATGGAGTAATAAGTGTAGGAATAGAATAGGTTTATTTTCTTGTTTGTAAAAAAATAAAAAATAAAAAAGATGTAAAGGGTCTCCTAGCTCAAATGCACCCTTGAAGAAGAAAAAATGCTAGGACTGTAGTGAGGGTAGGTAGTTTGTTGGAGAAAGTTTTTCTGCTAATGTAATGTTTTCATATTGTGGCAACTAGTCTAAAGAAAGAAGGGATGTGCAAAGCAGAAGGCACCTGGCCTACTCCAAAGATCTATTCTCTGAATTCTTGACTCCTTCAAGAAGAATTCATCCCCATGTGGAGCCACTATTAGCCCCTTATAAATTTCTTGACAAGCAAGCAAGGGGCTAGTTTGTTCTGTAAGCCTGCAAGGAATGCTTTTCCCTTGAAAACACATCATCCTTGCAGCCTTCTCAAGTTCCCTACCTTGTGACTATTTTCCTCTGCTAATTTAAGTCAATAAGCCTTGCTCATAAAGAATTATGCTCCAAAAGGCTTTATTTCGCCCCTTGTATCCCTGCATTTTTCCCCATTCTATCCTATTTTTCCTTTCTTCTAAATCCCCTTTTGTTCCCCCTAATATCCCCATCAACCTCCTAAATCCCTCCAAAATCTCCATCAAATCCCACCCTTGCCCTTTTTTTCCTCAAAATCCCCCTCCATCTCTCTATCGTTACCCTCCTTAGGCCTCAAATGCATTAAAAAGGGTTAAAAACCCACTTTCGGACCATATAATAGGCCTAAGCCCCTTCTCCGCTAGCCCCGTAACCTCTCTCTCCATGTAACCTTGCACCATGACTAGGCGCCAAAGCTAAAAGTGCTTAGCGCGTTTCGTATCGGGGGCAACAACAGCCGTTGATCTTCACAGAATGGACGGCAATCGCTGCCCCCACAGCTTACCGTGTAACTCGTCCGCTACCCATTGTCGCATCTCCGCCATCCGTTAACTCACCAGATCAACGGTCCGTAGCTCATCCATATCAGGCATGATTTAAACCGTTGATCTGTACAGATCCGACAGTGTGGAATCCACCCATCACGATGGTCCCCGCCCGCTTTCACTGTTCCAAAACCATATGGTTTCCATCGCACCGCTTATGGAGGTCGGGTGGTATTTTCCCATTGCCCAGCGATTCCATATGACGATCGACACGTGGCTCCTGTACGGTTTCAAAACCGCTTGCCCATCGCACGTTAACGTTCGGCATGGGATGCGCAGTGATATTCACGTCAGCCGTCAGATCTGCCCTTACTCATCCAACGGTCATCGCTCGAAAAAGCCGCGCAGGGTTTAACCCATAGTCTCCATACCCCCAGCCCCCCGTTCCTCGTCCTCCACCATGTTTCCCTCCGTCGATCTCCTCGCAAATCCGACGGTCCAGACTGTTTTCCTGCTATTTACTTTCTATCGTCGCTCGGTCTGGCCACGTCACCTGCACGTGTATCCACCGTACCTCCGCCAACTCATTGCATAAATTCGTTCAAAGGTCGAGGTTTATAAGGTTTTACATATAATTTTTTCACATTCCGCCAACCTGTGCCATCTCTGTTCTCCACCTTTCCATGGCATTTTCCGCCATTCCCCCGCAGTCCCACTATCATCCACATCATCCGCCCCCATCCATGGATTTCATAACTGGTTTCGTGTTTTTTCAGGGCTATCAAAGGCAGAAAACGCCATGTTTCTCATGTACCACTTCAACGGCGTGCTGCGTAGACAGAATTAAATCTGAAAGCTGGTACTACAATAGAAATTCCCGGGAATGGTAGCGGCGTCATGAATATTATCCAAGGACAATTCAATCTCCGCAAAGAAAAACCTATCCGGCGCCATTAAAGCCCAGATTCTGCAGATCAAGACATTTATGAAGCCGTGGAGAAAAACCAGCTTATGATCAAGGATTTCAGCATTCAGTATTGAAGGTTTTGAGCTTTAATACAGTAGTTTAGAGGCAAAGCACTAGATCAATGATCCCATAGATCATGCAAAGGTACAACACGCAGAAATCAATGCATATCATGGGTTTATACAATAGCAGAATGTTTTTCCCTCCATGAAGGACAGAGCGCCCATGCAACATTCAATCTATGCCATGTTCTATAGAGATTTTCTACCCTGAAATAGCCCCAGTACTATCAGAGCATTTACTTCATCAGTATGGTAGATTTCTTTATCATTTCTGTATCTTTTTTTTATTCACCAATAGCACCACATAGTACTGCAGTCAGAACACATTAGAGTCATATCAAAGTAATATGCAGTCTGAAGAAGGTCATTGGTTCACCCAAAGAACACCAGAGATTAATGCACAGTATTTATACAGAAATGGGCTTCGGCGCTCTTTCTTTTTAGAAGTTTAATACTGCATTTAGTTCTCCACCTACCTCCTCTGCTCCTCCGGAGATATAAATTCATGAAGAACTTATTGTAATGGTTGTTGATTAGTTATCAGAGAACTGCAAGTAGTTTCTTTTGAGACACAGTCTCTGTGTAAAGATTGTGAGATAGGTTGAAGGAGATGTTTTCAGACTGAGTATTCAGCTATTGGCAATGTTGTGCTCGATTGGTATTGCTATTTAATATGACAAGCACATTTCTTTGGATCCTGATCTAAAGAAGTGGTGATGTTTTCCTGTCTTTGTGTTTACATTCATTTCATTTTGTTTCTACTGGCTTGCACCAGAATATTGGCATAGGATTTACCCTTGCTAGGTACCCTATGTTTCTTCTCTCCTTGCCATTAATGTTTCTCTTTTGAATGTGTTATCTAAGAAGTGATTTTAGTTGGTTTAACCAGTGTAGTGGATGTTATTGCCTGCTCTCTAATGTATGAATTAAATGAATTCAGTTCTTAGATGTTTTCTTGTTATAGATTTAGTTGGAAGATTTGGGAACACTGGGGATTAGAGTTAGCCTTGTCCACTAGGATCCTTGTATGATCTGCTGATCTGTAACTCTGTGCTTTAAATCTGTGTTATCTCCTCCCCTCCTACTTTCCACAACACATGATCATCTTGAAGATCCTATGTTTCAGATGACTAGCCAAATTGAAAGCTCGCCTATTGAGTAGTAAGCAAATCCTTTCTTGACTCCATTTCCCAATGGTTTCGAATATTTCCTGGAATACTTCAGTTCTGCCCTCTTCGTCTTTGCTCATCCTTGTCCTACATTGAAACCTTCTTTCCTGAGTGACCAGCAACCAGATCAGAACAATCAAATAAACCAACCCGTGCCTATAACTAGCCAAACATCTTAAACTTTGAGCTTCATAGACATAAAACTCTTACTCACATAGACAAATCCATCTCTGGACCGAGGAGGGCTAGATCCTGAGGTCTGAAAGTGGTTCTGATGTTGTCTCATCTTTTGGTCTTGCCAATCTGACCAAAACATGGGAAATCAAACACTGCCACATACCTTCAGAATCCCATTTTGATGAAGAAAAAGTGATGTTGTGTAAAAATACCAATTTTTTTCCGAATTTGACCAAAATTGTGAAAAATGGAAACCCACTTTTAAAACTCACCGAAAATTCGTGGAAAATTGCACTTTTTAAAAATTCTGCCAACATCTTACTCAATTTACTATATTCTGAGAAAACCTGAAGGCTCTGAATTTTTTATTTATGCTCCAATATCTTGCAATATGTGCCAAAAATTCCTCTGGAACAAGCTGCTAGAACAAAAAGAGGCTACTACATCAACAACTGTAGAAACTGCAACTTTCCGCAGTTGTTGCAAAAAAATGTCATTTTTTACAGAAAATTATTTTCTCCAAGTTTGAACTGCAGATTTGGATTGTTTACTACATGTTCAAGTAGAAATCATGAAACATATTGCATATTGACTAAAATAGGCCCAGATTTATTGTTTTTCTTGAAAATGAAAATCAATGAAAAAGTATTGTAATGGTGCCATCATGTTGTTGAATGAAAAAAAAGATGAAAATACTACTACAAGAAACCAATAAAATGTACTCCTGCAAGTTGTTGTTGGTTCCATAAAACCATTAGTCTTCATCAAAGCCAAAATTCATGATACAATTCTTACGATGCGAATGAATGTGTCAAAGTCGAGCATGGATAGAAATCATTGGATTACCATTCAATGATGAAAACCGTTAACATATGTGAGATGACTTACCGATAATGTAAATGAGTGTCATGGTAACCGAGTGCATTTTGACAGGGATGAATGAAAGTGTTAAATTCGAGTGACCTGCAAGATATAGCAATCAAGATACATTGTCTTATTCCCATTGTTGTCAACGAGGAGGCTTGCCATTGATGTATGCAAGTTCCAAGGCACTCCAAATCATCTCTCAACTTGATCCTAGATATTGTGTTGAGGTCGATGGGACAAGATCTATTGGAAGGTGGACCTTAATCAAATCCACATCATCCAACTCAAGAATAGAACCAAAAATGATTTGAAGAACCATAATAAAATATTGAAATTGTCATGAAATTGAGTAACTTATTGTGAACTTTGCACACCAGTTGCCAAGTTTTCAAGCAAATCTCATGTCCAATTGTGCCAGCAATCTAGTTTTCACAGTATGACTTATTTTTCTCTTTTCTCTTTACTTTTATTTTTTATATGTCCTACTCTACCTAAAAGATACATCTTGTTCAAGTATATGAATACTTCCAATGGAACCATGTATGTAACAAGATGATAGATAAACCCATATGCAGGTTTGAAATATACTCTTTGATATGTACTACTATATGAGAGACCAATTTCCTTGATTGAGATGATGTCAAAGGATACTGAAGAAATGGGCATTGGGATCCGATGACTGCCCTGAACCAATATTCAATGAAATATTATATTCCTTGGCTTCCTTCTATCATGTCATGCAACTCTTCAGAGATGTAATATTCATTCATATAATCTGGTGATAGGCATGCAAGAAACTTTTCAATCTCAAGTTCCAAGAACTACTCTTTATCAACAAGCATCTATGATTCTTGGACCTTATCTGAATCTTCTTATTTTCGTTGTTGTTCTTCAATGGCAGCTGGTGAATAATTTTGCAATACCTCAAAATTGTAAGTGGATTGACAGGTTTTATTTTTGGGGATTCAAAATGGTTGTGCAGGTAGTGGAGTGGTAATGGATATTTGGGGTGCTTGTGTGGTTGGTAATAGGAAAGGTTGAATTAGGGTCAATTGATAGTGAAATTGATTTTGTGGTTGAGGTGAATGATATTGATAACATTGATAATGGTATTGAGGATAGAGAGGGAAAGATTGAGGATATGGTGGATTTCCTTTGTAGGGCCTTTTCCAACTTTGTTTCCAAGATTGGTTTTGAGGTTGGGATTGAGATGGCTAAGATTTCCAAGGTTGGTTTTGATGTTGGGATTGAGATGTCCAAAGTTGTCAAGGAAAGGGTGTTTTCCAATTACTTTGAGATTGTTGTGCATAACCTTCAAACTGTGTATAAGGATATTGAATCATATTGGGTTGACGAGGCCATAGTCCTCTTGGAGCTACATAACATAGTTTTTCTTTTGTTGTTAGAAAATTATATATAACAGAGAAATGCAACACATAAAATATGTGGAAAACACAAACACACAAAACACATAAAACCAAAGAGACACATATATGCGTGGTTCACCCAGTTTGGGCTACGTCCACCCCAAATAGCCAGTCCTTCCTTTCTATTATCTAGCAAAATGAAGAGACACAACCTATAGCAGATATGCTGTAATATCATATGTTCTCTCTCACAGTCTCCCTATCTGTTTCTCTCTCTAAGCATACACATACAATCCATATCCGCAATACAATACCCGCATACAAAGCGAGGGGTTGCCTTCTGGGGCAAAAAACCCTAAACTAAACATAACATCTACCGTCAGATCATCTGCCTAATGAACGGTCCAGATTGACTAGAAATTACTATACTTTTACAAGGAAATTTTACATCTGTTTTTAGCTTTGGGGGCACTGCCCCTGAAACCCCCTGCCAGGATGGGGCTCCATAAAGTCGTAGCTGCCTCCCCTAGACCCCTTAGGTAGCGTTTAATTACAGGCGGTGTTTCCGCCCCATTAGAAATTACTATACTTTTACAAAGCAATTTTACATCTATTTTTAGCTTCGGGGGCGCTGCCCTCGAAACCCCCCACCCAGGGGGGTGGCTCCATAAAGTCGCAGCCATCCCCCCTAAACCCCCTAGGCATCATTTAATTATGGGCGATGTTGCCGCTTCATTGAGGTACGGGGGTCCAATGTTGTGATACAAAATAAACAAGATAATCAGGCTCCACGCCCAACATTTGCTTGATTCACTCCATTATCCTTCTCGTAAACTTCCTTCAAACCTGGTAATGATGGGAAATCTTCAGTAGTATTTGATCTTGCACAAATTTTACAAATTTTAATGTTATCAAGTGGACATTCATGTAAAAAAAGTTTCTTTGTACATTTAGGCAAAATAAAGAAACATTTTCAAATCTTTTCTTGTTTTGCATTCTTAGCATGTCAGTTTTCTCATTTAAATTACCAAGAATATTTAGCAAATTGTTAAGTTCAATTTGACTTACCAATCCTGATGTTGACTTACTTACCCTTGCCATAAATGGATCTTGAGAGGATCTTACATACTTTTCTTTTCCTCTCGATATGTTCTTGAATAGTTCACAAATCTCTTGAAATGACAATTGATAGACATCTCCTTTTCCAACCAGATTAAGAAGATAAACCCATTCATCCTCTATAGCATTTAGTAGGGGAGTTTTAATGTGTAATCCTAAATTATGCAATTTATATCTCTTGATATTATAAGTAAATCTCTCCATTAAATATTCTAGGTTTTCATCCTCTTTTTGGTTCATCTTAAAGACTTCATTTCTAAGGTCATGGTGTATGCAATAATCTTTATATTTTTCCAAAAATACACTTTTCATATCATCCCATGTCCTTATAGAATTTGTTCCTAAATTCATGAACCATCTAAGAGCTATATCCTTCAATGTTGCCAAAAACAAATTAAAATTTTGAATGTGTAATGAGTATCCATAATATCTACAAATTATTTCAAATTAAAAAATAAAGGTTTTTGGGTCTTCTGATCTCATTCTTTTTAAGTTAGGAAGTACAGATGGAGGGAAGATCCTCATATGACCATTAACATCAGTTTCACGAATGGGAAATCCAAAAGGATCTTCCTCATTTTCATCATCTTCGTCCATTTCTTCAACCTCCTTTGTCACATCTTCTTCTACCTGAAAAAATAAGAATTCATGTTGTGGATGTGTGGCTCTTAATACACCACGTGATTTAGTGGGTGTGGCAGGGGATTGAATCTTTGTTTTTTTTTTTTCTTTCATTTTTTAATGAAAGGAAAATCCTCCTATTTACACTTCCCAGCAACAGCACCAAAATGTTTGATTAATTTAATTGTTTTAAATTGATTACATAAATTATCGACCGTAATTGGTAAACTTGTGAAGTGCAAGTGAAAATATATTTTATAACCCTCTTTCATTCATTTAGTTTATTGGTGCGATGATTAGATTTGTAGAGATTACTTCTAAGGATGTTCTTATTCTTATGTTCCTAATGAAATTGACAAATTCAAATTACAACTAAGCTCTAAAAATCAACATGCTTTCTACTCTGTAAAAACTAAAACTAACTTTCTTTGTCTTATGAAGAAATCTTAATTAATTTATTTGTTAGTATCTAAAAATTATTATTCTCTAATAGTCTTGTGCTTGAAGATAAAATCGAATTCAAGAAAAGGGAATTTAGAATTTTTTATGTTTTTGAAATGAAATGTTATGGCAATGAAACTTGTAAAGAAATCATTATAGCTCTTGAAAAGAAATAAATATTGAATGGAAAAGAATGCACTCATATGTTGGAAGTAAATCACTCAATCACTACAGTTTCTAAAAGGAATCACTCATGCTCTTGAAAAAACCACTCATGAAATTGTAAAACTACTCTAAAATAAAACGTTGCTGCTCTAGAAGTAAAACTATGAATCCTCTGCAATTTGACAATATAAAAGGAAATATTGATGAATCTAAATCAAATGATAAAAGAATACTTATGAAAGCATCTACATCAAATAACAAAATTAAATTTAGAAGTAACTACAACAAATGACAAAATGGAATTTCAAAACAAATGCTACGCTAAATAATGTATTTAAATTCTTAAAATAACTATACCAAAATGATAAAATTAAAACATAAAAATTAAATCTAAATTATGAAATTTATATCTTTGGGCATTATAAGTTAATCTCTCCACTAAATATTCTAGGTTTTCATCCTCTTTTTGGTTCATCTTAAAGACTTCATTTCTAAGGTCATGGTGTATGCAATAATCTTTATATTTTTCCAAAAATACACTTTTCATATCATCCCATGTCCTTATAGAATTTGTTCCTAAATTCATGAACCATCTAAGAGCTATATCCTTCAATGTTGCCAAAAACAAATTAAAATTTTGAATGTGTAATGAGTATCCATAATATCTACAAATTATTTCAAATTAAAAAATAAAGGTTTTTGGGTCTTCTGATCTCATTCTTTTTAAGTTAGGAAGTACAGATGGAGGGAAGATCCTCATATGACCATTAACATCAGTTTCACGAATGGGAAATCCAAAAGGATCTTCCTCATTTTCATCATCTTCGTCCATTTCTTCAACCTCCTTTGTCACATCTTCTTCTACCTGAAAAAATAAGAATTCATGTTGTGGATGTGTGGCTCTTAATACACCACGTGATTTAGTGGGTGTGGCAGGGGATTGAATCTTTGTTTTTTTTTTTTCTTTCATTTTTTAATGAAAGGAAAATCCTCCTATTTACACTTCCCAGCAACAGCACCAAAATGTTTGATTAATTTAATTGTTTTAAATTGATTACATAAATTATCGACCGTAATTGGTAAACTTGTGAAGTGCAAGTGAAAATATATTTTATAACCCTCTTTCATTCATTTAGTTTATTGGTGCGATGATTAGATTTGTAGAGATTACTTCTAAGGATGTTCTTATTCTTATGTTCCTAATGAAATTGACAAATTCAAATTACAACTAAGCTCTAAAAATCAACATGCTTTCTACTCTGTAAAAACTAAAACTAACTTTCTTTGTCTTATGAAGAAATCTTAATTAATTTATTTGTTAGTATCTAAAAATTATTATTCTCTAATAGTCTTGTGCTTGAAGATAAAATCGAATTCAAGAAAAGGGAATTTAGAATTTTTTATGTTTTTGAAATGAAATGTTATGGCAATGAAACTTGTAAAGAAATCATTATAGCTCTTGAAAAGAAATAAATATTGAATGGAAAAGAATGCACTCATATGTTGGAAGTAAATCACTCAATCACTACAGTTTCTAAAAGGAATCACTCATGCTCTTGAAAAAACCACTCATGAAATTGTAAAACTACTCTAAAATAAAACGTTGCTGCTCTAGAAGTAAAACTATGAATCCTCTGCAATTTGACAATATAAAAGGAAATATTGATGAATCTAAATCAAATGATAAAAGAATACTTATGAAAGCATCTACATCAAATAACAAAATTAAATTCTAGAAGTAACTACAACAAATGACAAATTGGAATTCTCAAAACAACTACGTCAAATAACAGATTGGAATTCTTAAAATAACTACATCAAATGATAAAATTAAAACATGAAAAAAACTACATTAAAAACATAAAATACAGAACCTTCACTGTTTGCAGGGGCCCTGCAGAAATTGGCAGTCAAATATTTACAGCAATAGTTAGTTGTGCATCAAATCTTCAAGGTACTTATTCATTAAAAAAGAATGAAAAATAGAGCTTTAAAACTTCACAATATGCTTCAGAAAATCAACCTCTCTTCTTTGTTTCAATAGAGTGTTTATATAGGGGTTGCAATGTAACTTCATGGATATTCATATGGTTAAATATTAGAGCTAAATGTACACCTGTTTTCCACAAATTCGATCAAGCACAGTCCATTCCAACCTTTGTTTTCTTGAGTGGGCGTTCATTCACACATGGGCATAATGTTTTCTGACGCAACTACAATAGGGTTGCAAAGAACCTGAAATATCTCCCAAATGGTAACAAATTTGGAACAATGTATCATTGTGAACTTGATTAGGCCTGTGCTAAAAAAACCCATGTTTTTGTTTTGAGAGATTCGCTTTAGTTTGCTAAGAAAATGCATTTTTGAAGTTGATCGGTCGAAAATTGTGCGATTTTCTGTTGATCTTTGCGTGGAGGTGCACATGTGTGAGTTGGGTGGAATTTGACCAATAAAAATCCATGTTGAACCTTCTAGAAAAAATTTCCATGTGTTTGATTTCATTCTAGAGTGGTGCTACTACCTCAACCATGGAGACAATGACGGAAACTATAGAAACTTGAACTATCAAACTATCATTAGTAAAACCATGCATAATTCTATTTATTCATTAAAAATAATATAAATATTAATAATAAACCATGTAAACATGTATGCGGGAATTGGGTGCATTTATGAAGAAATATGGTTAAAAATGATGAAAATGGGTGAATGGAATGATGCGAAAATGGATAGTTTCATCAACAAAATTATGACAAATTGGAGGCTCAACAGCTACCTTCTTTTGCAAGTTTAATTCGATACATTGTTTATAATTTCACTTATTTTGATTAGTATTCGCTCATTGGGTTTATATATTGATGAGTTTCAATTGGATTAATTATTTTGAGAATTATGAACTCATTTCAATTGACTTTGATATTGTGAACATTATGCACTCATTTCAATGAGCTTCAATACCCTCTGTCATTTCATAGAATTAGTTGTTTTTATGGAACATTATCTATTATCTTGAATCCATATATTAATTTTGAAAATAGATTAATTTCGTAGAAATCATTATGCCATGATATAACTATTTCTCATATATTATCCATTATCTATCATTTTGAAAGAGCACTCACTATACAACATTTCCTACGACATCAATATTGTGTAACATTATATCACTTCTTGCACCATCATTACTGTGTAGGCCTCTGCCACTTATTGCACCATCATTATTGTGTATCACTCTGCCACTTCTTCCACAAGTGTGAGTAATGTTACCTTAAATACAACTAAAATTTGATGGAATATATAGCCCACAAGGCTCTGGATATCTCACAAATTAGGGATGCTTACATGAAGCATGATTGAAGATATAAACAACCTTATTTTATTACAATTCAAATAAAATAAACAAATAAATATTTTAATAACTAATTGAATTCTCAATATCATAAAGTAAATAAAAATGTCATAAGGGGTGTTGAAATTATAAATTATTTTATTTATTTATTTTAAATATTGGTGAAATTTAATTATGGAATTGAAATCACATGCTAATATTATAATTTTACTAATTTATAACTACAATTGAAATATTTTGGGATTTTTAATTGATCTATATCATCCAATTCAAATAACGTATCACTTTGAAATTATAAATAGCTAAATTACATAGATGTTATTGTTGGAAAAACTCTTGAGTGTTGCATTTACTTTTTATTTTTTGGTGTGGATACATACATTATTAAGAATTATTTTACCATAATTACTGTGAAATAGGGACAATGAAACAACCTTGTCTAGGTACAACCTGACTCCTTTTGGATTTTATGATACTAGTTTATTTTTATACATAACACTCCATGTGTATACTGTTGCTTTAAGACACTTCAAATTAACATGACATGTTCTATTAATCAACCACATGGGGGATGTGGTGGATGTTTGGGTGATTCATCCATATTAGCTACTTTATTTGCATTCCTTAGGCCATCCTTGAGTGTCAAAGTTCAAAGTAGGTTTCCTCCTTAAAATATTCCTTTCATAGAAAGATATGAGACTCTATTTCTTGTCCTTTTACATGTCCTAAAAGATTTGCCTAACATTTTAAGATACAGGGAATTTTAGCATGGCTTCTAGCCTATAAAATAAAATGGAACCAATTATATTATCATAGAAATATAAAAGATATATAAATACAAAGGCTTTTATGCATGGAAATATAAGTTTGTTTGGATGACATCAATAAAAGAATATAAAAAGTGGAGGGCGACTACATGAGGAATAAATTCCACATGCCTCATCTTAGTAAAACATAATATTAATCACTCAGTGGGAAAAAATTACCCTTCACACTTACTAATACCAAGTAGTGGAGTTTGAGATTGCTTAGTTGTGACGAGAATCTTACTTGAAGAAACAAAATAAGGTGATTCATTTTTTATTTGATAGATTCATATGGAAGGACTATTGTAGAGAGGTGATAAATCAATTTGATGGGGTCAGATAAAGCTTACGAATGTGAATTTGCGCCATCATGGAAAATTAAAAAATTATAGGAAGTTTAACCTTGTAGTTGGGTTATACTATATACTTTGACCCATGCACATCAAGTTGAAGTTATAGCAAACCATTAATGTTATTTTTCACCAACTATTTTCCAACCACTTGAACAAGAACTAATCAATAACTTCCTTTATAATTTTACTTTGATACATAGTTTATATTTTCTCATATTTTGAGTAGTATTCACTCATTGGTTTATAAATTAAGAAGTTTCAATTGGATTCAAAATTTTGAGCTCCCTCATTTCAATTTGATTTAATATATTTTCTCATTTCATAGAATCAATTATCTCTATGAAAAATTATCTATTACCTTTAATCCATGTATTAATTTGGAAAACATATTAACTTCATATAAATCATTATGGTGTGATATAAATATTTGTCATACATTCTCTACTATCCATTATTTTGATAAAACATTTACTATAAAACACTACCCGCACCATCATTATTATGTATCACTCTACCATTACTTGCACCATCATTATTGTGTAGCACTGTGCCACATCCTCCACCTAGTGTGAGGATCAATGTTCCTTTAAGTACACCTACAATTTGATGGACTCTAGTAACCCCAATACCTTGGAGATTTCAAAAATTAGAAATGCTTATGTGAATAATGATTAAAGGTATAAAAAACATTATTTTATTAGAATTCAAATAATATAAATAAATATTTATTTTAATAATTAATTGAATTCTCAATATCATACTACAAATAAAGATATAAATGTTTTAGGGTTTTGAAATTATAAATTATATTATTTATTTATTTTATATATGGGTATAACTATGGAATTGAAACACACGCTAATATTGTAATTTTACCTATTTATAACAATAATCGAAATGTTTTTGGAGTTTTAATGGGTCCATAACATCCAATTCAGATAACCGATCTCTATGAAATTAAAAATAACTAAATCACTTAGATGCTATTGTTGGAGCCTTTAGAGTGTGACATTTATTTTTCATTTTATGGTGTGGATACATATATTATTGAGCATTATTTTATTATAATGATTTTGGAATAGGGACATTGGGATAACTCCAACCCTAGGTGAAAAACCACTCCTTTTGGGTTTTACAATGTTATTTTTTTTTATAGATATCAATCCATTCATCAAATCTTGCATTATGACACTTCGTAAAATCTTACATTATGACACTTCAACTCAACATGACATGTTTTATTACAGAAGCGCATGGGAGATCTAGTGGACGCCTAGGTGATGCAACCATATTAGCTATTTTTTTTTGCATTCCTTAGGCCATCCTTGAGTGTTCAAGTTGAAATTAGTTCCCTCCTTAAAATATTCCTTTGACAAAAATCCCCAAGGGTCTAGTTTCTCATCTTTTACAAATCCTAAGGAATCTATCTGAAATTTAAAGATATATGGATTTTTAGCTTAACTTGTAGCCTACATTGGAAAATGGCTATAAATATTTCATGCATAGAAATATAAAAGAGCTAAATGATTTGACATCCAACATTAGTTCTCATAAGTTTTATACAAATCATTTTATTTAAACGATCATTAAATTAATATAGTGAAGCTATAAAAAAATGTGTGTCTCATGTGTAAGTTACAGTTGCAGTGGAATATCTGGGAGAGATTGGTTGACATACAAATGATTGACTAGTGAGTCATAAAAGGAGGAGTAAACAATAAGTTTATATCCTTAGAAATTGAAAATTACTTCAAACAAATATAAAACTACTACAAAATTTTACAAAGGTTACTTTCCTTCTGTTAGCTACTTGGTTGAGGATAAAAATGAAATTGACAAATTTTGGAGTTCACGTCAACGAGTTTCTCAGTGATTAATACAACCTTTTTGGTTTGTAATGAAGAAGTTATGATGGAGGAAAGTTGTTTCACCCATAGAGGGCAAGGAGACCTTTTGCAAGACTGTTCGATCTCTAGCTTTAACTAGTGGCATTGTACTTTACCTTTTTGTTTCAATCTCATTTTTACCTTTTTCCTTGAAAAGAAAATATTTTCTTAATTTTCATGAAGTTGGGAATTTTCATAAACAAACTTGGAATTTTGTTTTTCATATATCGATAATTTTATGCCGACTTTGATACATTTATTAGAATTTACTCATTATTATGGGCACTAGTTTGAATTATGTAAATTGGAATCCTTCAAATAATATGAAATCTTTCATACTATAAATTTCCTCTAAAATGATAATTTCTTTACATTGTAATTGGTAAGCATTTATCATGTATCATTTCTTTACATTGTAATTGGTAATCATTTATCATGTTTTTTTTTATTCCATTTTTTCAAATGATTTCCACGACTTTATATTGTATAGTGCTTACATCATACCTTTAATAAATCCTATATGACATAGTTGAATTATGTCTCATATAGCTGAATTATTTCATAGTTACTTGTGGTTTCCCTAAAGCTTACAATACAAAAATTTGTATAGCTTGTTATAGGGATTTTAATAGGAATATGGAAGTGTGGGGAGGATTATTTTTCCCTATCCTTTTGTTAATGACATAGTTGCATAGATATTAAATGGGATGAATTTCTCTAGACATCTTTTTCCATCAAAATTTCTATGCTACAATTTGTTGGAAGTAATGGAGAAAGTCATAATTATATTGTTGTTATGATGAAGATAGGATTGAGATTCTAATCTTAGATCTCAAATCCTAATATCTATGAAGTGGTTGAAACCATCTCGTTAGTGTGAAAACCTATATAACTGAGGCTCATTTGACTCAATATTCAAAGTGTGTATGAGTGTTTGTACACTCTCCAGGTTCTCACTTGGAGAGCCATTTCAATTAATTAATAGGTTAATGGTTTTTAACATAGTATTGGAGGATCAAGTTGAAATTCAATGAGTTTGCTGACAGATGGACTTTGATGCAATGGAAGTGTGGACTCTGCTTCTGCGTGCTACCCTTGGGGCTGCCTCCTGCGTACGCTACAAGGCTGGCGCTGCAAGGCCATCTGTCGCATACATAGCACTGCTACAGTCAAGAGGAACGCTGTTGTGAGCTCAAAGCGCTGGTGAGAAGTTTGGGTACTGTCGCTCCATCTACGTAGTTTCCATCCTTGAGTTGTTATGAAGCTCCAAACCATAAGTTGAGCCATCCTTGATGCTACGCTGCACTGCTAAAGGCTGAGACTGCGTGGAATGAGCTGGGCTGAGACTGGTGCTGGGCTGCAAAAGGTACGCTGCCTACCTAAGCATGCATCTGCCAGGAGGAATGTTGCCTGCCTACATTGCCTACCTATGAATGATGCACAGTGATTGATATCGAAGGTGTGCCCACCTAAGAGCACCACAAGAGATCTCTGCCATTGTTGCCTACCGCTTCCATCCTGCCTACCACTGCCATCCTGAGCGTTGGCTCTTATTTGACTGTTGAACGCTACCAAGAGATATCTGCTTCTCCTCCTGCACGCTTGCACGCTGTTGCATCCTGTGTATGCTGACATCCTTGATATGTGTAAGCTTCCATTCATGCAATGCTGCCATCCAAAGTCAAACGAGTGTTTTCCCTCACGTAATATTTTTTTTTGAAAAGGAATTTTGAAATCATGAAAAGTGCAAATGATTTCATGTTTTAAAAGTGATTTATTTTTTTATTTTTTTTAATGGTCCTTTTTTATGAGTGGAATTCTTTAATAATTCCTTCCATGGTGGATTTTTTTTAGGGAGTGTTTGGATAGCAACAATTGGTGTTGCTCTCAGATTCATTTAGTAGATTTATTCTGAAATTTTATTGTTTGAAAAATTATATAAGTTGCAGGTTGTGGAGTTCCTAAAGTCAATTGGGTAAATTTTCTTCTAATTTATTTTATGCCACAACGAAAATGAAAAATTTCTTGTTGATTTGAACCCATCTTCAGAAATATGTGTCATTACACATTGCTAATTACATGCATTAGAATTAGACTTTGAGAGTGTTGCTAGCTTGTTGAGAGGTCATCTGTTGTTGGTCGCAAGAGCCGAGGGCACTAAGACCTGTGTGGCATATAAGCCACAGTCTACAAGGTTCTATTGTTGAAGAGCTACCAAAGGGAGGTTTCCCGCTTGTGTGGTAACGGGGCTGTTGGAGCTTGTTAGAGGACCAAGTGGAGTCAAAATCTGTAAATATGAGAAAATGAAAAAAGCTGGACTTTAACAACATGTCTATATTTTTATATATTTTTGATTCTGATGATGATGATATTTTCATGTGGGCATGTGGAGGCATTAGCTTGGGTGGTATTTTTGGGCCAGAAGAAATTTCATAAAAACAATGTGGTTGTGTTGATGACCACCAGAAACAAGAGGCACAATCTGTTGTGCAAGATCCTGATATTGGAGAGTCACGAGTTGATCTTCAGGAAGGATGTAAAGAGGAACAAAGTGTTTAAGATCAATTGGAAGAGCCACATGAAGCTGATTGCGAAGACATGGCAGAAGAAGACAAAACTGGAGAGAATTTAAAATGTGATGATCTCATGAATATTTTTGTGTGTGAATATGTGAACAACAACAAGGAAGAAGCAATGAAATTTGAAGAATAATTGAAGTTTCTTAAAGCATGGCTTGAAACACTGTGTCTTTATGAAGCCAACACAGATGTTGCATACATAAATGTTGAAGACAACATTGTTGAAATTTACATACATGACACCAGAAATAGTGAGAGAAAACATTTTCCTATTAAGCCTATCATAACTTTGAGAAGGGTGAGGATAAGCGTTCAACTTTTCCATCACTGGGGAAGAAATGAGGTGCAAATACATCACTACCTCGCGGTGAGGAAAGTGAAGATGAAGCCTCACTTCGGAATGAACAAATATGGAGTCACAAGCATAAAGACCAAAATGAAAACCTGTGTTACCAAGTTTTTCTTGTTTTTATTGTAAGCCTAACTGAGACTAGACCAGCTGGCATATGTTATTGTTTAGTACCATCTCTCCATTAAGGGGGAGTGTTGGAAGTAATGGATAAATCCATAATTAGATTGTTTTTATGATGAAGATAGGATTGAGGTTCTAATCTTAGATCTCAAATCATAATATCTAGGGAGTGGTTGAAACCATCCCGTTAGTGTGAATGCCTATATAATTGAGGCTCATCTGACTCAATAGTCAAGGTGTGTATGATTGTTTGTACACTCTCCATGTTCTCACCAGGAGAGCCATTTCAATTAATTAATAGGTTAACAATTTTTAACACAATTGGTAGTAACTATTGCTTTCATTAAATTGGTGTTTAAGGGTAGTCACCACTAATCCGATAGGATAACATATGGCATGTTGCAAGTCATTAAAATAATTGTGAGAGAAACATGTTTAGACCATAAATATTAGATTAAGATGAGATGCTTCTTCATCTATTGATTTTGGTTCACCTACAAGTGGCTCACGTACATGTGGGTATTTCCCTTGATAAAATGAATCTTATTTCCAATAAATAAAACAAGAAAGTATGCTAGGTGAGGTTATTACTACAAACCTATATGGGATTGTGTGCATAATGGACCAAGAAGCTCCAGTAGGAAATATGGCACCAAATGAACTTGGGATACTAGCTCTTGATCTCATTCTGAATCAACTCCATCAAGCATGAAATACAACCCATATTCTAAAATCAGTTTGATTTAGAGTTCATGAATTCTATTTTTTCTTTTCCTTTATGAAGTGAACATGCATACGTAGGTATGTATAGTCTCATTTCATTGATTTCCTTGGTAATTCCCTTCACACATTCACATCTTCATATAGATATTTTTTTTAGTATTGGTAGAAGAATTACTAAAGAATTGATAAGATGATATTCTAAAGCACATGACCATTTTCTCCATATTGTTCTATATCATTTCCATTAATGTACTTTTTTTTGTACAAGGATGGGAATGCACTCTAAATGGAGCCTCTAAGAATTTAAATTGATTGCAGTGGTAATTATGAATGGTAGAGTTCTCAATTGTAGAGTTGTAGATTTCTCAATTATATAAGCATTCAATGCCAAAACAATGAATAAAATCAATATTGACAATGAATATGAATGTGATAGGACATTTTAAGCATTTTATGAATTATATATATATATATTTAAAAATTATTTTGAGGAATAAAAATAAGGAAAAGAGATAATGTACATTGGGGGAAATTAATTTACATCATAAAGTATAAACCAATTGAAAATTTAGATTAATAAAAATGAAAAATATGAAAATATTTTATTTTCTAATTAAATTATATATATATATATATATATATATTTTTAATTAATTCATTTCTCATGGTATATATATATATATACCAACCATGAGAAATGAATTAATTAAAATTCTTGAAGTTGTTTGACTCATAAATAATAACTCTAGTTCCTACTTAGAAGTAAAGACTAATAAAATTTTAACCATACATACTAAGAATACCCATATTATATATATATATATATATATATATATTATCACCTATATATGAAATACCTATCATATCTTATATGTATTACCATTCCAGTAAATGAGCAATGGAAATTTTTCCATTGACGTGCTCATAACTTTGTTGAATTGAAGCAATAACAAAACCATATTGCGTAATTCACCTAGGATATCTCTAGTTGAACGTTGAAGCATAGAAATCTATAGGTTTTTCTAGTTGCAAGTATATTGTGATGTGTTTATATTTGTGTGTTCGAAGGTTTTACTTATGATGCCGATTTCCAAAATGAGTGGCATTTGTCATTATGCAGGTTATTCAAATAGAGGTGAATTTTACACTATCTAAACTCTTAGTAACAATTTCATATTAATAAAAAGATGATACGACTGCATATTCAAATCAATTATTAGAAGAGAAATAAATAATAATATATTTTTTCACATTTGTGTTTTTACATAATAGTATATATTTAATCATTTTGATTTTACACTATTTATAATTCTCGTTTTAAGGTTATAGTTCTTATAAAATTAATGATTTTATGTAAATATAAATAATGTAAAATCAAAATTATTAAAAACTTAAAATCCTTAACCATGATCTAATTTATGAGAGATATATTTATATTATATATGAGGATTTTACATGCTTTGATTTTGGAGGGACTAATCGATAACAAGACTTGAATTCATTTCAAAAATACACATTATGAGTTCAACATGTCACATGTGGGATTTGAATCCAAGTGGGGAGGATGAAAATATTTTTTCCAATTGCTCGAGTTAAACCTGATTAACACACACACACACATTGTAGGATTAAAATTAGAACTTTTCAACCATAACCTTATAAAATCGTAATTTTTCTAACAGAAACATTAAAATACACCCTTAAATTGTAAATTGGCCATGTTATATATTTCAAAGTTAAAATTGCATTCGTTTTGAAACATGACTTGAAAAACACATAATTTTGTTAACAAAAATCTTAAAATCAACCCTCAAATTGAAAAGTAGTGCTACTAGTAGTATCACTTGTTTTAGGGTTAAAATTCCAACTTGTTTGGAGTAATTGCCTTCACAATCAAAATCATTGCAACCAAGATCATAAACTCAACCTCCAACTTGAAAATTTTATGACCAATAGTAACTTTTGATTTCAGGTATAAAATTGCAACTTTTTTGGAACTATGCCCTATAACAATGACACTTTTACAAACAAAACCATTACCACAAATATTACACACTTTGTTTTTTTAAATACCTTTTCAACAATGCTTTTCAACCCCAAATTTACTAAAGGATTATATACATGTATGTGAGGGGAGTTTTAGGGTAGACTATAGTGGGAGGAAATCATAATTATTATGATCAATGCGAAGATGGTCAATCGAGATGGTGCCAATGTTTTGGAAGTGAGCATATGATAAATAACATAGCTTTTTTTTTTAAGATGTTTTTTCTAATGTCAATGTAGAAACACACACACACACACACACACACACACACACACACACACATATAGTGTGTGTGTGACACTCGAATCAATTTTTCCTCGAGATTATTTTAAATATTTCAGTATTTATATAATAAATATAATTACTTTTTTTCAAATCTCTTTTTTATAACACACACACACACACACATATATATCTATATATAATGAAGCCAGCCTATATCTATATTAACTCATTTTCTATCAAACGTCGAAAGGAATCAAATATTTAAAGGTGAAAACCTCTTTTTTTTGTGAAAAACATGAGGAAATGTTTGCACCTAGACATAACATTCATACCTCTCAGTGCTTGATAAATCCAGAGTGAACGTACATGTAGCTTGGTTCTATTATTAATTTATTTTTCATTGACACTAACACCACTAATTTTTCTAGTAGAAATTATTATGTATATTGGCAACTTCTTATGAATTTTTAATCAAAAACATATGACGAAAACCTACTCTAATTATATGGGGAAATTAATTCGCATTCTAGAAATTTTTTTTTTGACATGCAATAAGAAATAAAACACATGCAACAAGTATTTTTCTAGGGAAAACATTTTGCTAAAAACCCCAGCACCTAATTCAATTTATCTAATGAATATATATGCATTACAATTGTTTTTCTCAACTGAGCACAACTTGCAAGTGAATAACCTATTTCTCTAATCACTTAGAAGCTCTGACCCAGACTTTGTCAATTTTTGCCTCTACTTGAGCTCCTATTTCCTTGCATTGATCCTTGAGAAATTAGGCCCCTATTATTTAGTAATTTCTCCAAAGTGGATTGTGTAATTTCTTAGGATGATCGTCTAACTGCATGCAACACCTATATACTAAAGACTAGTCTAAAACTGATGTTACACAATCTTGGAATATCCACCAAGCCAGGGGATCTCAAATTCTCTGCATATACTAGCCATTTTGGGCTTATTGATAAGTTAACTAGATGATCACTGAGTTTGAATGAGGTGCCATTGCTTAATTGAACTTACTCTAGTTCCTTCAACAATTATAACTAGTGTAACTGAAAACAACCTTAGATAATCAACCTTTATTTCTAGAAATTAGCAATCACACATGCTTAACTGAACTCTAGCCTCTCCAACTCGAATTTCATGATTAAATTGGGTGACACAAGCCATCTCACACAAGTTAACGTCATTCAAGTTTTTTTCTCATGTGGAAATTTGATTTCTCTCAATTTAGTCAAGGAAAAATCAAATTGAAAATTTATTGCTGGATTTTTCAACATTCCCACTGAGAAACAAAGGGATTATCAACCAACCCTATCCTGCAGGTGTGGGACTTGAAATTCTCCCTTGACAAGGCCTTTTTCAAAATGTCAGCATCTTCTTCCTCTTTCGATATGTACTACAACAACAGTATTCACCACTACACACAGTGTGACAAATGGTGATGTTGGATATCTATATGCTTAGGTCAATCGTGAAAAATAGGATTTTCTAAGAGCTTGATGCAACTATGATTATCACATTATATCACAATTGGATCCATCATCTGACCATACAATCCAATAAGTATCTTTCTCATCCAGATCACTTCACATGTTTCTTGAATTGTAGCTATGTATTATTCATTTTCCGATATGAGCACCATAAACATTTGCTTCTTTTTGTACTAGGAAACAACTTTGTAACGAAGAATGTAAATTCCACCTGATGTTATCTTTCGTTATGATATACTCCCTACCCAATCCGCATCTTTGAAGCCACACATCTTCACTCCCTTTGTCTTTCTCTACCATATTCCAAACTAGGTTGCACCTCTAAGGCACCATAGAACATCCTTAGGTGCCTTCAGAACTAATTTGGTTTTCCTAACCATAGCTTGACTCAGCTAGTTGAATAAATAGCCTATATTTGGTCATGTGTTCAAAAGGCACATCATTTAACCCGCTAGTTTCCAATAAATGGTATTATCCAGTTCCAAACCTGAAGTGGTATCCTCCTTCCTCTAGTTGGTCACTAGAGGTGTCTCCATGGGTTTCCAAATATCCATGTGAAATGTATATAGTATATAATTTTCATACTTTCCTTTAGAGACAAACAGTTCCCAATCTCCTTGCCATTTTTTGAAGCCAACAAAGTAGTACATGAGACCCATGTCCTTCATTTCAAATTATTTTCAAGGTCCTCGTTATAGGAACTATTCAATTATTCATCACTAGTTAAAATCAAGTCATAAATATATAAGAAATTAATTAACAATTTAACTTCTACCAAGATATAATAGAGGTTTGCATTTGCTTCACATTTGATGAAGCATAAACCGATGATATAGCTAACAAGCCTGGTGTACCAATCATAGGATGGTTGTTTGAGACTTTCCAAAGATCGCTTCGGTCTACACACATGAGACTCCTGATAAAAAGTCTCAAAGAATTTTGGTTGCTCGATGTACACCTCCTCCTCAATAAATCTATTAAGAAATATTGTTTTTACATCCATCTAGAATATATTACACCCCATCTATCCAACCAGTGAAATAATTGATCTAATTTATGAGTACATTACTACATGAGCAAAGGTCTCTCATAGTCAATCCATTCAACTTGAGATTAACCGTTGGCCACAAAACTAGCCTTTTAATTCTCTATGCTTCCATTTGTTGTGTGCTTAACCTTGAAGATCCATCTTGAACCCACACCTGATTTATCTGTTGTTGTTGGGACCATTTCCCAAACATTATTCCTTACAATGCATTTGTATTCCTCCACCATTCTATCATCCCATACAGTTTTCTCTACTACTTCCTTGAAAGAGGATGGTTCATTCTCTCCAAGCTGGATCATTAGAGCCATGTAACCACTGTACTAATCTAGTGGCCTTATCTCCATGTGGAAATTTGAAGGATTACCCACATTCTCCATTTTATCCTACACAAGTATCTTAGCTTCCCTGGTTCTTTTCCTGCCTTCTCTGGATGGTTATGCTTGAGTGGATTTCTCCACTCTCCGCTCCTCAATTTTTGGCTACTCCATAACTTACCAAGTCTCCTCCTTTGGAGCTAAAATATCCTACTCTTGTGGGATCTGAATCTCCCCCACAAGAAAGAATGAAATCACTTTTTCATCATCACAATTTACATCCTTTAGCACAACTATGATTTTCAAGGATGGAAAGTATCCACGGTATTTATGAGGAGTTATGTAACCCACAAACACCCCCAACTATATTTTTTGATCTAGCTTCTTCCCTGATTCTTTGGAGACGTGGTAGTAAACAAAGGCTCCAAAAATCTTGAAGTGTGATACATCTAACTTCCTCCCCAAGAAATCCTCGTCTGGTGTAATCATTCCCACAATATGATGTGGACTCCAGTTCTACAAATACATTGTTTTTTTGCATGGCTCACTCCACAAGTGCAAAGGTAGACCTTTGTCATGAAACATCGCCCTTGAAGCTACGACAATGCGATGATTATTTCTTTGGGCCACCCCATTATATTGTGGGTTGTGGGGCAATTTCAACTCTCCTTTAATGACTTTTTTTGCATAGAAAATTTTAAATTCATTCGACACGTACTCACCTCCATTATCACTCTTGATAGCATTCACCTTCTTGTTGATTTATATTTCCACCAATGCCTTGAATTCTACAAACTTGGAGAATATGTCATCTTTCTTACACATGAAAAATATCTGGAACTTCCCTGAGAAGTCATCAATAAAAATGAAAAAATAATTGTGTCTAGTAGTGGGGGCTATTGAGAAAGGTCCATAGACATTGGATTGGATCCTTTCTAGGACTGCATGCACTTTGTTGTCCCAATCACGGAGTGTGGATTTTTTGTACTTTACCAAATTACATCCTTTACATACATCTTGTTGCTTAAGTTCTCTTATGGGGAGGCTTGTGGTTATATTTTGCATGATCTTTAGAGCGTCGTGACACAACTGGTCCTGTCTTCTATGCCAAATTTAACAAACATCGTGACTTTGCACCTTCTCTGCCTTAGTGCTTAATGAAGCACAATCCTCCACGTCTAGCTTATATAGGTTCTTCACCCAAACCCCAACCTAATTCACCTGTCCCATGACTATCTGTCTCAAGAAATCCTTTCCTTTGTTGAGGACCACATCATAACAATGGTCTTCTAAAACTGCAATACAGATGATATTTTTGTTTAGGCCCGTAATGAATATGATATCCTTGAATTTGAGGGGGGATGATGACTCACTCTAAAATGTGATTATAGTAACCTCGGTCATGATATACCTTCAATCATCCCCCATATCGATGTGAATCTACAAATATTTTTCTTCTAGGTCACTGAGAAAATCTCTACACCATGCCATGTACAATTATGGACCTGAGTCCAAGTCTCACTCGCTTCCCATCATTGTTTTTGTCATGCATGAAATGGGGGTAATGTAAATATAAAACTATGAAGCCAAGGCTTCACCTAATTCTCCTCTTGAGATATTGTTTCTTTCATTTTTGTGTGCATACTTCGTGGCATAGTGCCTAGATTCATGACAATGGAAGCATTTAATTTTAGACAAATATTTTTTCTTTCCCCCTTGGTTGAATACTATTTTTGGATTGATATTTCTTCCATTTTCCCTTTTTTCCTTTCCAACCAGTGAAGCATTTTCTTCTTCCTAGCTCTTTGATGAAGTCCCATCTCTGGCATTCCACCTTATTTCCTCCTATAGAAAATTGGACCATAAGTGATCCCAATTTTGTAGTTTTTCTCTCGTTCACCGAATCTTGGTAGTTATGCTACATCTATGGAATCCCTAGAAGGTCTAGGCTTACCAAATATTCTTTAGGAATATTAAAACTGACCCCACCAAGTTAATTATGACTTTGTTTGAACCTACTCAAATAATGTGAAATAGTGTCATTCTTATGCATGCTGATACATCGAAGTTTATCCTTGAGCACAATCTTTATGTGGTCACTATTATTCTTGAAAAATTATGTTAGTGCTTTCTACATTGCGAACATAATTTATTTTCTGTGGATATTTTAGATAGTTTCATCCCGTACTCCCTCCACGATTATTCTCCTTATCCTGGATACATCTTTCTTCCATTGAAAAAGGTTATGGGCATCAAAATATTATGGTTTTGTAGCATATGTCTTGATTTATTATAATTCTCCATTGTCATCCAATATTGCCTCCTTGTGATACTACCATGCAACAAATTTATAGGTTCGTTCCAAGGCATACCCTAACCTTATTCCATTGAAGACCATGTTCTCATCTCTTAAGATATCCTAATGCATTGAACTTCAAATTTGAAACTCCTTAGAAGTACTATAAAAATTTATGTTCTAATGTGAATCTAACTCTAATACCATGTCGAAATTATGATGTATTTTTTCAACTACTTATGAATTTTTAATAAAAATCATAAGAGACATACCTAATCTACTACTCTATGGACATTAATTCACAATTTAGAACAATTATTTTAGACATGCAATACGAAATAACACACATGCGACATTTATTTTCCTAGGGAAAGAAATCTGCTAAAAACCCCAATGCCTACTTACATTAATTTGATGAATATATATGTATTGCAATTTCTCTTCTCAACGGAGCACAACCTGCAAGTGCATAACCTATCTCTCTGTACAGTGAGAAGCTTTTACTTGGGCTTAATCAATTTCTCCCTCTGCTCTAGCTCTTATTTTCTTTCATCGTTCCTTGAGAAAATAGGCCCTTATTATTTTGGAATTTCTCCAAAATGGATTGTGTAATTCCTTAGGCTGATCATATGACTGCATGCAGCACTTTTACACTCAAGATTGGTCTACAAATGTTATTAGAATTCTTTGGAATCTCCACCAAGCCCCGGGAACTCGAATTCTCTATGTGCACTAGATGTTTTGGGTGGATTTATCAATTAACTACATGATCACTGAGTTTGAATGAAGTCCCACTGCTTAACTAAACTTCCATTAGTACCTTCAACAATTATAACTATTTTAATTCAAAACAACCCCAAATAATTGATATTGATTACTACAAATTAGCAATCAAACATGCTCAACTGAACTCTAGGTCCTCCAACTCGAATTTAATGAGTATAGTGGGTAACATAAGCTATGTCATACAAGTTGACATCATCCAAGTTGTCTTCTGATGTGGAAATCCAAATTTTCTCAATTGAATCAGGAGAAAATCAAATTGAGAATTTATTGCTACATTTTTCAGCATTTCTTATATATATATATATATATATATATATCCCGTAATTATTTCCTAATTTTGAAATTGTATTTGTAGGATAATATAATTTAAGGGTAAATTTCATAAACTTTATAGTAATTTAAAAAACTAATTGGATAATTGCATCAATTTGGTTAGAATTTACGAAATTACACTTGATTTTGTGAAATTTACAATCAGGGAGGGAGTTGATTTCTAAAATCACCCCTACGTAAGAGATATTTTTAACACTTCCCCTTTCTTGTTTGAAATATAAAAGAAATGGGTATAAATTTTCCAAATTTGAAATTTAGTCCAAATTTGACAAAATTGTGTTAATTTCCTACATGGAAGGAGTGGGGTGATGCTACTGTTAATATCCTAATGTCCAAAAAAATTCTAAATACTTAAAATTTAGCCAAATTTGGTCAAGTTTTGTAAAATTTTGATAAATATAAATACTAAATGGAATGGGAAATTCATAGAATATGTCTCCTCATTTATGGTTGAAATCTAAAGAAATATGTTGTAAATTAATGAAATTAGTCAAATTTTACCAAGGTTAGCCCACAATTCAGATAAATGTCAAGTATTTTTTAGAAACTTTGAACATAGAAGGGAAAATGGAAATCTTGAACCAATTTGATGAGGATTGGTGAAATTTATAAAATGTCGAGTAAAAATTTACAAATCTAGCAAAATTTTGTTTTATTTCTTGAAATTTAAAGTTTTAAGGAGAGGTAATTACTTCCAAAATCATCCCTTTCATGTTTGAAATTTCAAAATACTCAATGAAATTTATGAAAATTTTATCAATTTTGATAAAAAATTATCTCTATTTCAAGCAATTTTGAGCATTTTTTCTAATGGAGTGTGGATCATATTAGGAATCTCTCTTGGGGTGAGGTGAACTTAATGTAATCTTGTTATTCACTATATAATCATTTTATCTATTATCTTTATACATTCCACAATATATAGTATAGTTTTTGTCCAAAATGTGTATTAGATCCTATTTTATTTCCTACCTTTATCTCTTGTTCATATGAAAGAAAATATAGTATATAAGATGAGTATTCCAATTCTATTATATTATATATATTTGGTGCAAATACATGTTGTACACATAATTATACCTTTTTCGCCACTTTGTTGTCATTAAATATCATTTTATGTTTTATACTTTGTACATGGAATTTGATTTCCATTCATAAAGGATGTGGTGAAAAATTGAGATTATGTTGGAGTAACCACCAACCCTTAAGACATTGTAGAATAAAGTAACATAAATGAATTGCGGTGATAATTATATGAAAGGTGGTAATTCATTTGATATATTGGTTTTTTTAAATGTGTTGTCATTGCTTTCAAACTCGAGATGAGATTTTTGAGTGTCCATTGTCATTGGTGCCATTGATGTCATTGTTGTATATTTAAATTTTTATTTCAATACTAAATGTTGGTAGTGTAGCTATTTTGTTGATTGTTATATGTGGAGCCTAAGTAGCCTATCTTTGTAGGAATTGTTTCCATAATATCTTAGTCATAATCAGTCTAAAGGATATCTCGATAGATAGCTCTGTTAGAGGCATTTCCAATGGTTTATGGAATGTAGTCTAACTCCTAAGGAATGAAGATAAATTCATTTTGCATAAAGGAATTCCAATAGGCTTCAAGGAGTTGAGGCATTCAAACTCATGCAGGGTGCATTCACTTATTGTTTCTGTTATCACCCAAATTGTACTTGATTGGCTGCTGATCAGACAATTTGGAGTAACTCTTTCAAACCAGCTTTTGATTGAAGCTTAGCCTCTTCAGTTTGAGAGGGCTCTCTCACAGGAAATTTATGATATTTGTTCATGATAAATATATATAGCTAAATCTATGAGTTGTTTCTTGGTTTTGTACTTTTGCAGGTTCAAAAGATGAAGGCTTGCTACCATTGGGCTATGGACTCAGTGACAGGGATCTAAATGACAAATGCTTTCCTTGTGGAAGCTGAGGCATGTAGATACTTAGATGAAAGTATAATACACACATATAGAGTTTATTCAATATATAAATGTTCAAAGGAAGTAAAAGCATGAGAAACATGAATTCCGAGTAATGGACATTAAGATACTGAAAGTAGGACATTGAGAAAGATATCCAATAGTTTAGTTCTTGAAAGGAAGTCAAAGCATGCAAAGAATGAATTCTGAGTAATCAAACATTAACATGTTGCTAGAAAGTAAAAAGATACATAGGGCTCATCAAATTATCAAATGAATCTCAGGTGCATGAAGAAATCAATAGCCACTCTCTATTATTGATCAAAGAACTTGTTTACAATAGTAGCAGTCAACCATAACATAGTCCAACCCCTTATAACTCTAAAACTCAGTCCTTTATAGAATGAGGACTCATGCAAATGATATTCCACCTTGCTAGCTTTTAATTCCCACCTCAGAGACCTATTTCGAACATGATTCTATCACTTGGACACTTCCTAGGGATATTCCTATTTTGTAGAGTTTGAATACAAAAATGACTCTTCTTTCATTAATAGTTCAGAAAATAAATTAATAACCCTTATAAACTACAACCAACTAATTTTTTAAGTGTACTAAAGTTTTGATGTGTCATTATGCCACATGGATGTTGAGCTAGACCTCCTCCAAGTCTATTTTTTACAATTTTTTCACAAATCTGGTTAGTGAAAATTCTTAAAAATAAGCTTCAAAGATGAGTGTATAATTTTCAAACCCTGGAGGCTTTGCAGAAAATGAGAGAGGTTGTTGTATATGGACCAGTGCTGAAGAAAAACCTCTTTTTTATTTCCAAAATACTTTTTAATTTTCTTAGAAACCTTAAAAAAAAACTTGCTATGAAAACATGATAGTTTCATAGCGTGCTTTCATAGCGTTTGAAAATAGTTTTTGCACTCAAAATTATGCTCTTTGGCTCTTCTAGGGTGTCCATCATGACCTAACACCTCATCACTACCATTTCTTCTCCTTGAAAACCACAAAAATTGATCTTAAAGGAAAAAATATAGCTACATGTGTTTTTGTAGCGTTTTCCTAGCTTTAAGCCTAGGAAACACTACGAAACTATGGAAAACTATGCAATTTCCAGATTTTGACATTGCCTCAAAAAAGTAACCTCTAGTTGTATAAAATTGGTCTTCAACATGCCATTAACCTATTAAAACATAATCAAACTCAATTTAAGAGCCTTGAGGTGTTTCCTCTTCAAAAACCATCCTTTTCACCTCTAGCAAGTTTAGTCATCATTAAAATGACTCTGTTTTTCCTGAAAACATACGGTTTAGAGATGAGCTCTGTTCTCCCTATCCCTGATAGATATTGAAAAACTGAAGGAGATTTTTTTAGGTAACTATTCTTGAAGAAACACCTCTCTTTGTATTTTGAAACACATCTCCCGATGTCCAAAATCTGCATTACAAAACCATGTATAAAACATGAAAAATTTGCATTATGAAAATAGGATTGAAAGACATCCCTGTATCTCCCAATTTGTAGCACCTTTGAGAAACGTGAAAGAGGTTGGTATTATTTGATATGTTCTTGAAAATAAACTCTTTTATTTTATTAAAATACTTCTCTCTTTGCCCAAAAATTTTCCTTGACGTTGATTACTCAAAGTCAGAAAATAGAGAAATGCTTTATATTCGCTATGAAACTATCAATAGTTTCGTAGCGTTTTATGCCTATTTTACACTGAATTTACTACGAAAGTAGGTATTCTTGGCTAAAATCACCTTTTTAGAGTTGTAATCTTGGGAAATGAAATATGTCAGCAAATGATGACTGATGGAACATGATGTGACCTATATGGAGGTGATTTTGAGATGAAAGGAGGTTGGTCTTGAAACTTAGGATATGTTAAAAAAAATTAGATTTCCTATGCTAGCTTGAAAAAGGTTTAAGAATATCTTACACTTTTGAGGATTCAATTGTATGACCATGTAAAGTAATTAATCACAAAATTATGAGTGATAACAGTGGCCCCACTTGGGATGGTGTGCCCCTGTGGTACACCAAAGAACCTGTAGTTCGAGTGCCATCGATATTCTTCGAAATAAAAACTCTGAAATTTATAAGAACTTCACCAAGCTCTTATGGCCTTCTCCTCAGGCTCAAGCTTGATGGTTAATATCGCTGAGAAATTGGGTCTACGTTTGATTCAAGAAACATGGAAATTCCAATGAAGCCAGTCATTTATCTTATCTGACACTTGAACCTCTTGAATGTTCTTGAACCAAAAGTAAACAGGATGCTGAAATGAACAAAGCAACATAAGATGTCTCTGATCTTCATAATGAAAATATAACTGGAAATTTCGACTTTAGAACTCTTCCATGTAGTCAACTATAGGATCATAGGATACATAATCTGTTTGATGATTCTCAAGACATTATGCAGCTTTGGACAACTCATATATGCTTTTCTTAGCAACACAAGATTTCAATTGTGTGCTATCAAATTGATTTTCAAAAATAGGGTATTCTTCCTAAATCTCCAAAGAGAAAGTTAGTAGCACCCTCTCTTTCTTTTCTGGTATGAAAGACTTTTGAAAAGACTAATATTTATCATGAAGACTATAGGAATGAATTTTGTCTTCTAAAACTTCAATGTCTTTCTCAATTTTCTTAGCAACTTCATCCAAAAAGTGAATATTATCTTCTGAGTTGCAATCAAATGACTTTAAATAAGAAGACAAAGAAAAATTTTCATCCACTTCCTCATTAGTGTGATCATCATTCCATTGTTTAAAACCTTGAATGGAAGGAGAGTCTACCACCAACTCTATTCTTTCCATCCATGTTTCCAAAAAAATAAGTCAAAACTCAGCAAATGACTTAATACATCTAATATGAAAGCTTTCAACCCACTGTTTACATTTCCCTTAAAATGAATCATAGAATAATATGATGAAAATATCTTCATGTCTGACTCTAAGAAGCTCAATAAAGTCACGGAAATCTAATATATACTTCAAGGTCAAGCTTAAATCTTCCCCATCGAATTTTGGACCATTCCTTAAAAAATATGCATCTTTGGGAATCCATAAATTTTTGAAAAATCTATACCTGCATACCTTGAAACAAGAATGGTAGCATATGAGTTCTTCATATGTCCGGTGGAATCACCATGAATCTATGAAGTTTTTAACTCTTCAACAATGGAGTCGCCATGGTAGTTGCAACCTCGAACAAATTATGAGCTCCTGCTACCTTCAAGAGTTCAACTTCAGAATTTTTGGGAGATCTATATCTTCAAACTCTCGGCAGACACACCAAAATGTTATCACCAAAATTGTACTTGATTGGCTGCTGATCAGAAAATTTGGAGTAATTGTTTCAAACCAGGTTTTGACTGAAGCTTGGCCTCTTCAATATAACAGGGCTCTCTCATAGGCAATTCATGATGTTTTTTCATGATAAAGATAGATGGCTAACTCTATGAATTGTGTATTGGTTTTGTATGTTTGCAGGTTGAAAAGATGAAGGCTTGTTACCATTGGGTTATGGAGTCAGTGGCAGGGATCTAAATGACAAAGGATTTCCTTGTGGAAGATGAGGCATGTAGATACTTATATGAAAGTAGAATACACACATAAAGATTTTACTCAATATATAAATGTTCAAAGGAAGTCAGATCATGAGAAACATGAATTCTGAGTAATGAACATTAAGATACTGAAAGCGGGACATTGAGAAAGGTATCCAATAGTTTAGTTCTTGAAAGGAAGTCAGAGCATGCAAAGCAAGAATTCTGAGTAATCAAACTTTAACATATTGACAGAGAGTAATAAGACACATAGGGTTCATGAAATTATCAAATGAATCTCAGGTGAAGGAAGAAATCAATAGCCACTCTCTATTACTAATAAAAAACCATGTTTACAATAGTAGTAGTCAACCATAACATATCCCAACCCCTTCTAACTCTAAAACTTAGTCCTTTATAGAATGAGGACTCATAAAAATGATATGCCACCTTGCTAGCTTCGAATTCCCACCTTAGAGACCTATTTCAAACATGATTCTATCACTTGGAGACCTCCTAGGGATATTTCTATTTTACAGAGTTTGAATACAAAAAGGACTCTTCTTTCATTAATAGTTCAACAAATTAATTTAATAACCCTTATAAACTGCGGCCAATTAATTTTATGAGTGTAATAAAGTGTTGATGTGTCATTATGCCACGTGGATGCTGAGCTCGACCTCCTCCAAGTCGAATCTTTACAGATTTTTCACAAATCTGGTTAGTGAAAATTTTGAAAATTAGGCTTCAAAGATGACTGTATAATTTCCAAACTATGATGGCTTTGCAGAAAATGAGAGATGTTTTTGTATATGGACTTGTGCTAAAGAAAAAATCCCTTCCAATTTCCAAAATACTTTTTCATTTTCTCAGAAACCTTAAAAAACAACTTGCTATGAAAACATGGCAGTTTCATAGCGTGTTTTTGTAGTGTCCAAAAATAGCTTTTTCACTTAAAATTTCTGGTAGTTGGATGTTCCATGGTGTCCATGATGGCCTGACACCTCATCACTACCATTTCCTCTCCTTGAAAACAAAAAAAGGTGATCTTAAAGGAAAAAAGATAGCTAGAGGTGTTTTCGTAGCATTTTCGTGGCTTTAAGCCTAGGAAATGCTACGAAACTGTGGAAAATTGTGCAATTTCCAGATTTTGATTTTGCCTCAAAATCGTAACCTTCAACTATATAAAATTGGTCTTCAACATGCCACTAACCTCTTAAAACATAATCAAACTAAATTTAAGAGCCTTGAGGTGTTTCCTCTTCAAAAAACATCCTTTTCACCTTTAGAAGTTTATTCATCACTAAAATGACTCTTTTTTTCTGAAAACATAGGGTTTAGAGATGAGTTCTTTTCTCCTTATCCTTGATATATATTGCAAAAATGAATGGGATTTTCGTAGGTTAGTATGGCATGAAGAACAACCTCTATTAGTTTTTTGAAACACATCTCCAACTATCCAGAATATGCATTCTAAAAACATGTATAAAATAGGAGAAGTCTGGATTCTGAAAATACGGTTGAAAGACATCCCTGTATCTGCCGATTTCTAACACCTTTGAGAAACGTGAAAGAGGTTATTGTTATTTGATATGCTCTTGAATATAACCCCTTAGTTTCTTAAAATACGTCTCTATTTTCCCAGAAACCGCCCTTTAAGTTGACTTCTCAAAGTCAGAGAACAGAGAAATGCTTCATATTCACTACGAAACTATCAACAATATTGTGGCGTTTTTTGCCTATTTTACACTGAATTCGCTACGAAAGTAGGGATTATTGGCTAAAATGACATTTTTGGAGCTATAATCTTGGGAAATGAAATATGTTGGAAAATGATGACTAATGGAACATGATGTGACCTATATGGAGGTAATTTTGAGATGAAATAAGGGTGGCCTTGAAAATTAGGATACGTTAAATATGAAAAAATGAAATTTCCTATGCAAACTTGAGAAAGGTTTAAGGAGACCTTACCCTTTTGAGGAGTGAACTATATGACCGTGTCAAATAATGACTCACAAAATTATGAGTGATAACAACATGGATGTTGGTTTGTCCAAATTCAATTGGGATTCGCCAAAATCTAGAAGCTTTGAGGGTATTTGAGCATCTAGTTATTAGGCATTTCGTAAGAAAATCACTTCAGAGAAAGGTTCAATACAATATTTCGCAAGTGGGTAGACCCCTTCCAGGTGGAAAAAACTGAAGATGTAGTGCAAGTGGAAGTTCAAAGACGTCACAATTAGAGGACATGACACATAGCACCCATTAACAACACTTTTGGGCATCCAAAATGATAGATGGAAGTTTTGGCATGGTAGGTGTTAGACATCTTAGGACATCTGGAAGTATTTTTTTGACTAACATATCTATGACATGGCAAGTATAGTTGGAAGGTATCCAATAATTCCTTGGTTATAGCTCTAGGCCATGGAGGGCGAACAAGATAAGTTATTGTCCGCTAATATCCCATCGAGCAGTAGACCATCAGACCCCAAGTTAGTTATGTAGGGTTAAATAAAACCAAGAACACAAGATCCCAACACAAATGGTGTTAAATTTTAGGTAGATGCAACAGGTATTCCCCAACTATAGCAGTACAATCACAAGTAGACAAGTTGGGTGTGGTATTCCTAGATTAATGGATATTTTATGAGTCTTGGTTGATAGTATTATTATATGACTTGTTTCTAATGGTCGTGGAAGGAATCATGTGAAAGATGGAGAAACAATTGTAGGAGGACTTGCTTCCGTGACAGAGGGAGCAGTCAAGCCTTGCTCAATGTTAAAGGGAATCGACCTCTAAGTTCAAGATGAAGGATATTGGTTGGATATATTAAATCTTGGGACTATAAGTGTGACAAAATCTGAGTAAGACCTTTCTTGGTCATAGGAAGAATATTATTATGATCCTTTATAGGTTTGGGATGATGGACATCTAGTCTATGGGAAACTCCCGCGATAACAAATTTTCAGCAAACTAGAAATTTGAGGAAGTTTAGGTGAATACCTCCCTAGCTAAAATGGAGCATTTATTTTTGGGTAGCTATGGGAGGTATTCCCTATATACACAAGTCAAAATCAAAATAAATTAAATTAAATTTAAGTTAAAATTAATAGAAATAAAATTTAATTTAATTTACAAAGGGACATACCTCTTTGAGTCAACCTAATATCACTATAAAATGACACTTAAAACTATAATTTAGTGACACACTAATTACACACTCATCGCTCACATATTTCTCTATCTCTCACATGGGAAGTAATATAAGGAAGAGGCCAAAGTTCCTAAGAAGTTGATATTTCAATGTGGTATTACTTAATCATCTTCATATATCAATGGAATTAATTGCGAGATGCATGAATTTGTTCTTGTTTAATTAGAACTAAAAAAAAACATGGTATTAGAGCTTTGATGGAGAAAGGTCTCAAAGGAGTGTTATATTTTTGGGGTTGTTATAGTATTTATGTAAAAAATATTTACTTACTCCTACTAAAGAATATATTTGGGGTGAATGGCGATATAAATTCACTAGTGTTGATAAGAAATAAACCTATGAGTTTTAAAGCGAATCTAATAGGAATATCTCGGGATCTACCAACCATATAATATCTCCCAAGAATTATGGACCGTGCTCATGCCAGTTGAAGTTGAATCAATTGGTATATTGGAAGAGTTGAAGCATTATGGATTAATTGATATCATATAATTGGGCTAAACTAAGCTCTAGAAAGTAGATCAGTAGGACCAAGACAAAAGCTCATGTTCAAGCCTTGTTGGGTAGTTTCAGGAACAAAGTTAAAGTATTTTGAGAAATAATCACGAGTTTTTTTTCATGTGTGTGTTGAAGAAATAATTTACTAGAGAATATAAATAATTACCGAGAGGAATAATAAAACATAACCAACAACAAAACACATAAACATGAACACATATGTTTATATGGGAAAAACCCCAAACTCTGGGAAAACCCACCCTAATGAAATTTCATATCCTTGGAAAAAACCCTCACCAATATTGCCAAGTGAACCTTCACCGCTTACCTCCAGACCTTGCCTTACAATGAAGTATTCTAAGCCTTTTATAGGCTCCATTACATGCAATACCATGAGCCGAAAACCATGGGTGCACAATACCATGTGACCCAAAACTACACTATTTCTTAACCTGGTCAACCTTGAATCTAATTCAATTTACCTAACATTCCCCCCTTAAATTTGACTTGGGGTTTCTTGACTAAATCCAACCAAAACTGCTAAGTGAGACAACCCTGCACACTGTAGCAATTTTGCCGTAAAAGTTTTTACCACAGTAGTTGTTAACATGCCATCCCCTATCACCTAGATCTAACCAAGATTTTACTAGTGATTACTCAGAGGTATGCATGGCATACCAGGTCTTACAATAGTCTTCCCATTTACATGAAAAATTTGACTTCATTATAATATATATATGTTTTTTCATTGTTGCTATTTTAATACATCTCCCTTGCACATTGCTTTGAATTCAATTCCCTGTAACCAATGCTTGAATCCACTCACCCTTGGTTATATATAAGGTGAATTCTGAGGTCTTTAAAAACACACAAGACTCTCCATTTAGCTAGCACGTCCACGCCCATAGGAAACAATCCAACTCTTGTCGAAATATTTTCTCCGAGGATATTTATCTCCTCACCGATCAATAACATAGTGTTTCCTATCTAACCTGATCTCTAACAGAGTTCTCGGTCCCTTTAACAAAGGCATGCATCTCTCGCACCCAGTCCATTTTTTTCTAGCGCAACCTTCATCCACGCCAACACGTTTTCTGTCCATAACTACTCTTTTTCTGCTACAACAACTCTCGTTATGAATTCTAATTTGTCGCTGTTGACTACGAAACACCATCAGTGACATACACTTTTCATCCATAACTGCTCTTTTTCTGCTACAACAATTCTCGTCATGAATTCTAATTTGTCGTTGCTGACTATGAAACACCATCAGTGACATACTCTTGACCACGGTGAAAACTATTTCTGGATTCTCTTCCTGCTCCTAACAAGGAATAGATGCCATCATGGCCTCCATGACCACCAACTCCAGCACTGGTGCTACCATGCCCTCCACAATAAATGCGCTGCTCATAGCCATCTAAAGTATCTCAAATTAATAATCCTTCGCCATCAAGGATTCCACGCCAGAACTTTTTTCCACACATCTATCACCTACGTCGGAGAAATAAATGACTTATATCTAAATGACGGATCTTGGTGTTTGCTAATCCAACTAATCCATAAATATCAATCACCGACTCGACAACCTCAAATGCCTTCGTGTCTCCACCTTTATCTCAGACACCAAATTTCTCCAATGTTGATGAATTTCGGCTACCTATAAAGCTACTTCCACAGGTAAATACATAACTCGTCCACGCTTGTGACCCTTTCACTAGAGTCGCTTCCTGACCTGCAGGCCATTCCAGTATTTGAATCCTCTGGGATCTCGCTGAAAAACTCATCTCCATGTCGCTGCCAACATTCATGCTGCAAGTCCCTTCACGACTTCCTTAACATGCAGGAACTCTCTTTGATTACTGCGCGACCCAATGACCGTGTCATGGCTTTGCTTCGGTGCAAGTCGCAACCATGTGATTCAACCAACCATCAGACCGTGATTAGGGAATCACACGGTAGATGACAACAACAGGCTCCACGCAGTCTGTAATTTCAGAATGCCATGACCGTTGAACCGTTCTGGGATCTCAAAATCTATGTAGATGAAGCCTGAAACGATTTCTTTGGCACAGTTCTGAATGTTAAAAGAAGCCCTTCTCAACTCCATTTCTTGTTTTCCCCACTGATCCGATGCTTCCAACATGGGAAAAACTTTCGATATATGCTTCGAACTCACCTTCACTGAGAAGAATCGAGATCCAGATCTATACTAGATTTAAATTTAATTTTCTCTTTAATGTGATCCACAACCACCATTTTCAACAGTCATCTCACGAGCAGTAAAACAAAACTTTGTTCTAATATTTCCTACCATCAGGCCAATAAAAAACCTATCTTTCGCAACAGAAGCGTCCCTTTGAAGCCAAACTTGGCTCTGATACCAAATGAAGAAATAATTTACGAGAGAATATAAATAATTACCTAGAATAAAACATAACCAGTAATAAAACACATAAAAATGAACACAGATGTTTCTCCCGGAAAAATCCCAAACTCCAAGGAAAACACACCATAATGAAATTTCATGAGCCTTCACCAAAACCCTAGCCAATCTGGCCAAGTGAGCCTTCATCTCTCACCTCCAGACCTTATCTTACAATGAAGTCTTCTTAGCCTTTTGTAAGCTCCATTACATGTAATACCATGAGCCAAAAACCATGGGTGCACCATGTGCCCCAAAACTACCCGATTTTTTAACCTGTTCAACCTTGACTCTAACCGCGAGTCAATTTACCTAAAATGTGTAATATATTCCTTATATATGTCAAAGTTTACATTGATTATCTTGCTAGAACAGGGTGAAATATATTCTAGAGCCAAACATAGTTGATGAGAAAGGTTTCGTGTAATTTGATTCACAGTGTGTTGATGAAAGTTGGAAGTATTACAGTTTGTAAACCATAGAAGACTAGAAGTTTTAAATAGGAAAGCCCTCGGTGGATAGAACCCTAGAGCTAGACCTATATAGGTGTTTCAGTTGAAAGAAGAAACCCTAGCTCATGCTTGAAAGGAAAAATAACGAAGGAAAAATAACAAAACATGTTGAAGATGAGGAAAAATACGAGTATTTCTAGCTTAATGAGATTGTAATGCTTCCTACAAAAAGGCAAGCATAAAGAGGGAGTTGAAAATTCCCTACAATTATCAGATTAAAACGACCTCCTAATGAGGTTTGTAAGTATATGGTGAAGACTACTAAGAAAATGATTTTTGAAATAGATATAAGAATTGGGGAGAGAAAAGAAATGTTTATGACAATAGGATTATCCAATGGTGGAGCATAGACTTAGCTAGAGATATTTGTGTTCGAGAGGGATGAATGGAACAACACATCTAGAACCATGCAGCTGACTCGAAGAGCTTCATGTTCAAAGGTAGCATATAATCAGGTAGAGTGGAATTATATAGCCTACTAAATATCCAAAGGGTCTCTGATGATGATGAGGAGTAGAAGGCTACAAAGGATACGGATTCAAGTCCTTATGTACATGTGGAACATCCTTTAGATCATCAAGATGACTGAAAAGTGTTTGTTGAGCTAGTGGAAGCATTAAGGGTCATTGCTCTAGAATCCAAGAAGAATATAACACAACTTTAAAGTATTTTGAAGGATGTGGAGGGGAATGTAGCTCCTTGTGGCACCTTCAAGGAAGTCAAATGTGCTAATAAGTACTAACAATACACATCACTAACGAATCACATCATTTATTTCGATCCATATAACTTTGAGGTAGTAAGCCTTCATGTTTGGAAGGATGACATGATGGAGGAATATTAGTCCATCATGAAGAATAATGTGTGTGAAAATTGTGTCTATACTTAACCGAATTCATTATTGGTGTTGAAGTGGATTTATAAGATATACGACGTAGCATATAAAAAAAAATAGAAGTACAAAGTGAGATCCATGGGAATAAGGTTCTGCCAGAAAGTCAGAGAAAACTATGGCAAGAGGTTTTGATCAATCATTAGATACACTTTGATATAAATATTCTTCATATTTCTTCCACATCATATGGATGTAAATATCGATTTCCTCAATGGAGTAATCGAGGAAGAAATGGAGAAATGACCACCTTTGGGATTTAAAGTTCATAAGAAGGATTCTCATGCTTTTGGACTGAAGCAGAATACTTTGTATGGACAGAATAGGTACCTTGGTTTTTGATGAGCATGTAATATTACTAATGAATTGTCATGAAACAGAGGAAAGGATAGTGGTGAGAATATTTTTGTTTATTATAGAGGGAGCAGTCAATATTACCACAATATGCATTGATTTAGTTCTAGTGGAAGATGACCATCAAGTTCAAGATAAAGGATATACATTCGATGTATTGCTTTTTTGGTCAAGGGAATTATACTATTGAGATCCTTCATATGATGAACTACAATATTTTCATATTAGATGTTTAGAGAGATGATATTTTTAAGAGTAGTATGATCTCTATGAGTAGACCATGCTAAATAGTATATATGATTTAGTGTCTAGGAAGAAACAGTGGTAGAGGGACTATACAAGACTATCAGAATAAGATCTATTTTAGTGTCAAAGGGAGAAACTAGTTAGGGTGACCTAAAAGAATCTATGGTAATTGATCAGGTAAAAGAGGCTATCCATTTTTTCTTGATTTGAGGCTTACAGCACACCATGTGTTGAGGTATCAACATGCCAGTATAGTTGGATATGGATTAAGATACATATCAAATGGTGAAGTACACCTTCTGGGATATATGGACTACTATTGAGAAGGGAGCGCTAAAGAAAAGAAGAACACATGAGGATGTTGCTTTATTTTGAGCTTTGTAGATAGCAAAAATCTCTCACACTCAACACTACAAAGACAAATTGTATTGCAGCTAGTTTTCCAAGTTTTGAAGTAGTGTGGCTTCAAAAGTTGCTCATAATATTGTTTGAGTAGGTGAAATAGATGACCATGATGATGGATCCAATCCCATTAAGATCAAGGGCCAAGACATGTTACAAAAGGTAGTAGTTTAGTTCTCATAATTTTATTTTTATGGGAAAATTGTTAACATTCTCACAAAGCCTCTGTCCTAGGATGAAATTTATTTAATTTAGGGACAATATTGGAGTGGTTGATAATATTTCCTTTGGTTAGAGGGAGTGATGATGTTGTAGCACCAATGGGTAGCTATTTTCCCTAGGTTAAGTATATTTATAGGTCAAGGGTATTGACTAAGGGCCATGTATTGTTTCTACGGAGTTTTGTCTAGTAACATCAAGGCCCAAAGTGCTCCCTTGATTAGGGGTTACCTAAAAATATTTCCAAGGTTTAATTAGCTAGTGGGTTAATTGAGTGCCTCAAACATCAATCAAGTGTTTTATCATTAAATATCATGCAAAAACATAAGGGGATAGTAAATTGGCATATAGTTTCACAATGTTTACGTGTTCTAATCCAAGTGAAGACTTGGATAGTTGGTGACCCAGGACTAGTCTTTGATCAAGAAACATTGGTCCATATTGGAAAAGTTTATTTGGCTACTGGTTGACTAGATACATTTGTAACATTGATTTTTGTAGTGGGTAACTAGATCCTTTGCATGATGCATATGCAATATGATTTCCACATGGTTCTAGAATAAAACATGTCGTGGATAGATTCATCAAAATAACTAATCTCATTCAATTTTTTATTTTGTTTTTCTTGGGATGGATATTTGCTTCAAAAAATAGATACATTTTAATATTTAAAAGTGAATACATCCCTAGCTAAGAGGGTGTGTTAACTTTTAGGTATTTACGAGACTTATTTCCCAAAAACAAAAGTATGTTACAAAGAGATGTTGGGCTTGGTATTATTGGCAAAATGGATATATGATGAGTCTTGGTTGATATTTTTATTATATGACTTATTTCTTACGAGAGTAGAAGGACTCTGAAGACAAAGGGAGAAATAGTGGCATGAGGACTTACTTTCATGATAGCGGGTACAATTAATCCTTGCTTCAATGTCAAAGGAAATTGACCTTAGAGTTTGAGATGAAGGATCTTGTTTGGATACATTAATTTTTGGGACTATAAGTATGAAAAAGTTTTGTGAGACATTCCTTGTTCAAAGGAATCATTGTATTATGATCCTCCAGAGATTTGGGATGATGTATAGTCAGTCCATGGCAACTTCCATGGAAAAAAAATTTCTAGCGAAGTGGAAATCTAAGGAAGTCGAGGTGAATACCTCCCTAGTTAAGAGGGAGTGTTGGTTTTTCAGTATCTATGGGTTGTATTCCTAGATACACAGGTTAAAATAAAAGGAAATAAAATAAAATTAAATGTAAGTTAAAATTAAAATAAAGAAACCTTATTTTAATTTACTAAGACACATGCCTCTGTGAAGTAACCTAATATCACTATAATAAGACACTTGAACCTATCATTAAATCATACACTCAACACACATTCATCACTCACATGTTCCTCTCTCTCTCTCTCTCTCTCTCTCTCTCTCTCTCTCTCTCTCATGTGAGAAGTAATATACGGAAGAGGTAGACATTTCTAAGAAGTTTGTTTTTTTTTGTTTAATTCCTTAATGATGTTCACATATGACTGGAAGTAAGTACCATAAGCATAAATTCATCCATGTCTAATTAGAACTCAAAAATAAACTTGTGGCACAGCCACATGGAAGACAATGTGGTAGTGATGTAGCTCAAATGATGATGTGGAAGCCTTAGGGTGTGACATGTGGTAGGTAAAAATAACAATTTTGGTAAGTCAAATAGAAAATTGGTGAGTGACGCATGGTAGGAACACATGAAGAGTTGGATATGCAGCATCATCTAATTGGGTGCATAGGATGATGTGTATGAATTATGTGGTAAATGAGGTTTCACATGGGTGATTCATTAGAGTACTAGGCATTAGATTGATATTTTAATATAAAAATAAAATGCTAGTATGGTGTCACTTAGCAAAGTACAACGTAGAAGAAATTATGTCACATAGGGAACCATGTAGCCGGTGTTTTTTGGTTCCTGCGAGCATGACATGGAAAACATTGTGATATATCTAATCACCTTGTTGAGTAATTTTTTTAAAGGAATTCATTGGTTTTGTTGCTTCATAAAATAACAGGCCCTGTATAGAGTAAAAAAATATAGGGCACAACAACACCTTCAGACAGAGGCTCGTTGTCACCATAGTCTAATTCCCCTTATCTTGTTATATTTTCACCAACGGGAGGAATCCCAGTATCACTCACTTGTGATTGATAATTATATACAAGGTTTCAAAGTGAGGCAAGGACAACACATTCATTGGAAATTATTCATTAAAGTGTGAGCTTTGGGATAATCTAGGGTGACTTTCCACAAAAAATCCCTTGAAACAAGTACTATATGATACATAGGGTTGAAATATTTGACAAGGTAAGAGTTCATCCAAGGTCAATATATTCAAGAGAAAATTTTCTGAATGATATGCTTATAAAGTACAAACATTCAAGAAATCCCTATGTTTTGGGGCAAATTAGGGTTATTACTTGGTGTGATAGCTATGGCATCAAATAAAATGATATTCCAACGTCTATATTTGAATTTCCCACATTCAATTATCTCAAAAACTGACTCTAAATAGATGTGTCTAGTCATGACCTATTGGGTTTTGAATAAGGTTATAATTAATATCCATCATCTATACCATATATAGATGATTTTATAAAACAAATTAGGGTGCTTAATTTTTCATAAAATTATATCTCATAGTAAGTTATTATTCAGTACATAATAAATTCCAATGACACATTGAAAGCTATATTGAAAAATAAATTTGGTTTTTTAGAGTGGATGACCATGCATTTTAGGATTGCAAAGTCTCCATACACATTCACGAGACTAATTAATGATATATTTAGACCTTATTTTGGTGGATTCCTTGTCATTTATCTATATGAAATCCTTATAGTTATTTCTTCTTGGAATATGCATTTATAATACATGCACCTCATGTTTGAATTACTCTACACCCACAAACTTGAAATAAAGTGAAAGATGTTGTTGTTTGGACATTCCTCTGTTAGGGTGATTGAATAAAATTGATGGTAAAGAAAATGGGAATTGAGTTTATGGAAATGCACACAAATATGAATGCATGTTAATTGTAATAAATGCATATTCATTCCTAATATTATAGTGTTGGTTCTTGAGGTAATGCTTTTATTTTAAGAATGGATAAATGCACTGTTAGAATACATTGATAAGTAATTATGAGTCTTGAGAATTTTGACATGGACATGGGAGGAAATGAGTGATTAGATTCTAAAGTAATCCTTTTCAAAGATATGGCTATGAAAAACAAATTAAACCGTCACATAATACTTATCAAAGTTATCCCTTCATCGACTAGAGATATGGCTTCCATTAGGAGACTTCTGATAAATATACATGAATCATTGGGACATAGACATCTTTGAAGGAAAATATGCCTTATACCGTAAAGAAAAATTATAAGAATCAAGGTTTAAGAATGAGATATTGATCCACTAAAAATAACATTTTAAGCATATCTTTACCATTTAGGTGGGGATGTTGATGAAATTATGAAGCTTTTAAAACAAGTTATAGACCTCAATGTTAGGTCCCTATAAGACTAGTGCAGGACATTATTTTTATTGTCAGTGTAGCCCCCTTATTGTTATTTTTGTGCCCATGTAGTCCCGATATTGTTATTATTGTGCCCCATAGAAACCAATTATTGTTATTGTTGTTCCCTTACATTATTATTTTTATATCATCTCCGATTATATTGTGACCCCTTGGAATCCTCTGTATAGAAAGGAGGTTTTTTCATTTGAATCATCCAGGAATTGTTAATTTATGTAGTGTAAAGGAGATTCCCCCCTCGAAGTGAATAATTTTTAAGTACTTGATATATCTTTTCTTCTATGTTTTTAGCTCGTTGCATACCATTTGGTATTAGAGCTTTGGATTAGAGGGTTTTTCTTCTCCAAACATGAGAACTTGTGAGTTTCTCTATAACTTGTTTTATACAAGGCTTTAGAAGCTGAAAGTCTTATGACATGGATAAAACATCATGACAGGCATCATGTAAATATTTAAAATCTTGGTTAGCTATATTTTCATAGTTATGATCCAGGGAAATTATGGTTTTTGTAGGCTCCAAAATTTAGTCTCAAACATGTCACCTAGCGAAAACCGTCATAGCTTTCGTTTCAGAAATCTGATTTGAATTCTGTAAAATGAGACTGAAAGTGAGAAAATAATGTGTTTTAGTGCAGATATTTTAGGGATGAAGGTCAAAATTATGACACGTGGCACTCTTTAAAATTTCACGCTATTGAATCAATCAATAATCAGGACATTGTCGGAGATTGGGCATAACATTTTCTTTAAAAATCCATTTTTGGTATGACTTGTGGAATTGGAAAGAAGAATTGGAGAGCTACCACATTATTGAATTTTAGAACCTTTAAGATATGAAATTAGAAAGATACATCAGTTTCAATATTGAGCTCAAAAAAAGAAAGAAAAATGTGTATTTTTAAAAAAATTTGCTAAAATTTTGTTTGAAAAAATAATTTGAAGTGACTTAAAGGGCATAGTGAAGCATATATATCATTTTTTAACTCCAAAATACCTCAAAGGAAAAAAATGGACACATGTATTAAGCAGTTATAAATATCTACTATGATGCATTAAGAAGAGGAAGAAATTCAACATGATATATCAAAATTATGAGACCATCTACAACAAATTTCACACTCGCAAAGAGTAACAAAAAATGAAATGGAAGCTAATATAGATGGCTTGAAGAAGGGTATAGAAGCTAAGATAGATGGCTTGAAGAAGGGTATAGAAGCTAAGATGGGTGTTATGAATGAAAAAATGGAATATTTGAATAATGTTATGGAGGCTAAGATGGATGGTATGAAAGGTAACATGGAAGATTCAAAGAATGGTTTAAAAGCAGACATGGAAAGTTTGAAGTAAGGTTTGAGAAAGTTTCTGCAAGAAATTGTTCCTAATGGTGAAAAATAATTAGATGAAATTCATGATGAGAATAAAAGGAATGTTAATCATGATTGCATAGACTCTATCCTTGGATTGAAGACCTACCATATTCCAAATATTGATATCAAGAAGTTTGGTGGCAAAGATCCGGTAACATGGATACTACAAATGAAGAAATATTTTTATCTCCATAATGTGCAATACACACAAAAGGTATGCATTGAAACTTTATATTTATAACCCAATTAGTTTTTATGGTATCGATGTTCTTATTCCCATATACAATTTTTCACATGGTGAATTTTTACAGAGGAAATGATAGAACATTATCAAGCTACAAAGAGAAAAACCCTCTTTAGCCAATTAATAAATCTAAAATAGAAGGGTTCAATGGTGGAGAACATTGAGGAATTCCAAAAATTTAATATAAGGGTAATTGATATTCTATATGAGCATATCATTTATCTCTTCATAGGTACTTTAAAGGATAACATCCAACATGATTTTCTCGTCTGGGAGTGTAATATTCCAAAATTTGCATGCAGCAAGTTGGAATATTAATTTTTTCTTATTTCATCTAGGAGGTGAATAAAATGGCTAAAAGGTCCATGAAGTAGGAATAGGATCCTTCATAATGTCAAAAGGATCATTAGAGCAGCTTATTTTTCACCTTCCAGTGTGAAAAGGGGCAATTTGCATGAGGACAAGGTCAAGTTTGACCAAGTCAACAACACTGCCAAAGAGGTATAGCTTGCTTGGGAAGACAACGCAGTTTTGGAGGGAGAAATATTATTTGTGGAAGAAACCCTAATGTGTGGGGTCCGAGGAAAAGAGGCATTCACTTGCATAAAATGAGGAGGAGGCAGTCATAGTGAGATATATTTGAGCATATTGATTTTAGTCTGAAGACTAATTTTCATACTCGGCTATTCAGCTGAGTTGCAGTGCTGCTTAGCATGAGGGATTCATGTTTATGATTTCCTATCCTTCTTGAGAGGCCTCTTAAAGGATTTCACTTCATTTCTCCACATCTTGGCTCAAGGCCAAAGCCATTTCCATCAGTCACTGCGTTATTTTTGCTAAAGTATAACGTAGAGTTGTTGGGTGTTGCAGTGGAGGGTTCCACAACACCTTTCCTTGGCTCATCTTTCGGAGGAGGGAGTTCCTATCTCTTCGGGAGATTAGTGAATGAGGTTTGAGAGTTTATTGGCACATCTTGGCATCGAGGCCAAGCTTGTCTCATCATAGACAGCGCAGTCCAGCTCCTTAACTGCGTTATTTCTGAGCATATTTGCAGTAGGAGTTGCACCACTACTTTGGAGGGAAAGATCTTCAGGGATTGGATCACCCTTTCACTTGAGAGATCCATTGGATGATATCTATGCATCATTTGCAGCATCTTCAACTATCTTCATCCATTTCTATTTTCTTAGTTACAGCTTCTACCCAGCAACTCCGACATTTCTGTAGATTTTCCATTTTGAAATATATTCTAGCCAATCCTCTCGAGGATTGCGTATTATTTCTATATTAGTGTTTTCAGGGTTTGAGAGCTTGCTCCGCCTTATTTATTTGAGCTATCATTTCCATATCATGTATTTTGTTACAGTGTCTCTTATAAACTGCGTTATTTTAGCCAGGGCTTTTCTCATGTAGCAGTGTTGATTCATTTCTTTGTACATGTTCTATTGAGGCTTCCATTGTCTAGCTGGAGTGATTGATTCCTCCACACATTGTATACATTTTCTGCTATATCATATATTTATTGGCTACATATATCTTCATGTGCTCACAACTATAAGAATAACGTTGTCATTCCATCATATGAGCTTACACTTGTTGCAGTCCCTCATCGGGCATTTTCAGAGGACATATAGTAGTGGGAGATCTATTTAACCACTCTAGAAGGATTTCTTTGGAGCCATCTCTTAGATTTAGGGCTTAGATACATTTATCTAAGGGATCCAGGTCCTGCTTTCAATTCCTGTAGTAGCCATTACTGGAAAATGCGTTTTCCATTCATGCCTCGCTAGCTGTTCCAAATTTGGAATATTACAGTGGTATCAAAGCTGCTTTCTTGGCTCAGCCTATGAGTCTAAGCCCAAGAATATCAGAATATTGAAGAGGATGGGATTTATCTCATCATATTTTAGATCCATGAAGAACCTCCCCAAGGAGCATAAGCAGAAAGAAGAGGAAGAACCCTGCACTTCCTATTCTCATCAAGGAGACAAAGAAATAAGCAGGAGAAAGACTCCATATTTTGGAGAAGAAAAAGGGGATAAGCTTAAAAAGATTCTTCCTAAATATATACATATGATTCATGAATATTTTAAGGAGATCAGGAGAAATATACATGGAGAATCTCCTGGAAGGTTTAAAGAAAACTCTAGATTTGAGGAGTGTGAGCATGCACCTACACATCCTAATACTGAGCACAATCACATGCCCAGGATTGCTGAAAGAGAGATGGAAAGAGAGGAAGAGGTTTCTAGGAGGGAAACCCTTAGTGATTTCTTGAAAGAGTATGAGTCTCAAACTCAGAAATTCCAAGATCATCTCAGTTTTTCAGAGTTTTGCAAGATGAAGGTGAAAGGAAGAGGGCAGTAGGATATATTTCATCTATCTACCTTTGAAGATTCACATGTATGTTCAGCCAAAGCTTGGGTGGAGGAAGTAGAGACATTCTTGTAGCAGCACCACATTCCTGAGGATGAAGCCATTAGAATTACAACGCTGCATTTGAGAGGTAAGGCTTATGCCTAGTGGATCTTTGAATCCTTTTCTTTGAGAAATATAAACATTGCATCTTATGCTAGTTTCACTAAGGCATTAGTGGAAATATTTTATAGAAGGGTTCATGAAACACATATGGTGGAGGAAAATAAGGAAACTCAAGAAAAACCCTTGCATGAAAACTTGCACCACACTTTGCTAGAAGAAAGGCTTTCATCTCACACCTTTGAGCAAAGGAGCATGGAGATCTCTTTTTCAAAAATGGATCCAATCATTAGTGAGTTTCCCATTCATGTTACAGAGATTGAGGAAAACAACGTTGTTAGATCTGGAGTTGATCTATCACCTCATGCAGAGGAAGGAGGAGCTCTCGCTCCATGTAGAGGGATACTTGCATCTTTGCAAGGAAGTCCCTAGGATCTCATGTGTGGAGATCAAGGCAGAACTCATGTTTTACATGTGCCATTGTTGAAGAGGTGTGGAACCATGGAGATAGAAGGAGGAGGTATGGAGAAGACCCAGCATCATGAGATGAGGAGTACACATCCCTATTCATCTATGGAGGTTGATGCACCTAAGAAGGTGATTGGACTACGCAGTGGAAGCATGGAAAAATTTCTCCATTCATATATTCAGCCATTTATTGATAATGATGTCTCATTGTGTGGATGCATTTTGTTGGGGAGACCACTGGATCAGCAGAGGAGGATGGATGCTTCACATTTTGGGGCACCAACCATTGATTTTAGGAGGGTGGAAACATGGGGAGAGATTGATACAATGTTGGGAGTTTTGGGTAGACTCAAGGAGAGAGGGGGCATTCCCTCAACATTATTAATACCCACTTCCATTTCAGATTCTGCGTTGTGGCAGAAGCAGCAAGGGAAGGATAAAAACCTTCCAAATTGCATCTTTGGCATAGGATATGTCAGAGAGGAGGCTGACCATATGAAATGCGCTCTTCATGAGAGATCATCAACGCTGTCACTATGGAGGTTAGATCCATATTGGAGCTCCTAGATGTTGGTGGAGTATTCGAAGGATATTTTTACTTGCATGATCTTGGATGGCCAGTTGCATGAGAAGGGATACTCAATCAGAGATGAGATCATCTACTATCATGGTAAGATATTCTTTCCTTGAGCCTCCAAGCTCAAGGAGAAGTTGCTACAAATATCACATATGGATTTCCTTTTCAGCCACACACATTCTATGAGATCATACCACACCATCATGGAGGGGTATTTTTGGATGGGCTTTGAGGAGAATATATATCAGCATATGGGAAGATGCATGGATTAGATGTAGATGGAGGAGAGCCATGAATCTTTGAGAGAGTTAGCAAAACCACCTCTTTTCCCTTTGGAGATGAGAGGAGACTCACTTATGAGCCACTCCACTTGTATGAGAAAAACATATGGTAAGGGTGATGATTATTTTCATGATTATTTATATGATATATGTCCCTTAACCATACATGTGCAGGATGTTGCTCCAAGGAGGAGCATTCTTTCTTTAGAGCTTCATGGTCTAGTTTAGGCCATAAGCATGATTGATGGGAATTACCTAGGAGGACTTAGGGAAGAGATATATCATGGAGGACATGCTCTTTATACACCTTACATCATTATTTTCCTCCATACTTATGAGTAGATTGGATCAACATGCAAGTAGTTGAGAAACCACTTATTTTATCAGTCTCTATGGCAGTTGAGGGTCAAGCTGTGCTGGTTGCATTTGAGGGACCATATTCCTTCTCATTTGTTGCATATGGCAGCAAGTATGATTGTCATTTTTTCTCCCTATGGTTATATTGTTGCTGTCTTTATGAGGAGCATGCTTGGGAGAGAGACACATTGTATGGATGTGTCTTTTTAGGGATAAATTCATCACACTTTTTGCACTACATGTTCTAAGAGGAACATGAAATATGATATGGTTACCTCAAAAACACATTTTTCACTTTATGAGGTGAGCCATATGATGGAGAAGATGCCATATTATGATGACTTCCAACTCATCATATATGGAGATACTTGGGCTAGCTTGATTTGCAGCGTTGGAGGAGAGATCTTTGGAGATCTAGTTCTCATCTTGCCACTTGAGGACAAAATTATTGCAGCCCATGATTAGCCAACACTCTACACGTATCATAAGTGGAGAGATGGACAACATGGGGTAGGCTACATTTTCTACCATGTGCAGAATTTCAGCCCACCTACTTTGCCAGAGCCAAAGGTGGAGAACAGTTTCCAGGAGTTGCCTAGTTGGAAGGTGACTCATTTTGTATGGCTCATAACTTGGAGATGGAGGATCCATATGGGAAACATAATTCCCATTATATTTTAGATCCCATTCTTCAAAGGGACCTCTAGACATCACATTTTCATCCCCTTGAGTATCTCACCTTTGCATGATGATGGCTTGATAGCTAACTTGCATGCTGAGGAGGAGCAATGCGGAGGCTTGATTGTTGAAATAGCATCACTTCACTTGGAGGAGATCATTATACATGGATTCTATAGGGATATGAGGAAAGAACTCAATATATCCTTGCACTTGCTTGAGGACAAGCAATATTTGAGAGGGGAGGACTGTAATATTCCAAAATTTGCATGCAGCAAATTGGAATATTAATTTTTTCTTATTTCATCTAGGAGGCAAATAAAATGGGTAAAAGGCCCATGAAGTAGGAATAATATCCTTCATAATTTGAAAAGGATCATTGGAGCAGCTTATTTTGCAACTTCTAGTGTGAAAAGGGGCAATTTGCATGAGGACAAGGTCAAGTTTGACCAAGTCAACAACACTACCAAAGAGGTATAGCTTGCTTGGGAAGACATCACAATTTTGGAGGGAGAAAGATTATTTGTGGAAGAAACCCTAATGTGTGGGGTCCAGGGCAAAGAGGAATTCACTTGAATAAAAGGAGTACGAGGCACCCATAGTGAGATATCTTTGAGCATATTCATTTTAGTCTGAAGACTAATTTGCATACTCCAGTTGTTAAGCTGAGTTGCAGTGCTGCTTAGCACGAGTGATTCCTATTTAGGATTTCCTCTCCTTCTTGGGATGCCTCTTGAAGGATTGCACTTCATTTCTCCACATCTTGGCTCAAGGCCAAAGCCACTACCATTAGTCACTACGTTATTTCTGCTGAAGTATAAGATAGTTTTGCTGGGTGTTGCAGTGGAGGGTTCCACAACACCTTTCCTTGGCTCATATTTCAGAGGAGGGAGTTGCTATCTCTCCAGGATATCAGTGAAGGATTTTCAGAGCTTATTGGCACATCTTGGCATCAAAGCCAAGCTTCTGTCATCATAGACAACGTAGTCCAGCTCCTTGACTGTGTTGTTTCCAAGAATATTTGTAGTAGGGGTTGCACCACTACTTTGGAGGGAAAGATCTTCGAGGATTGGATCAGCCTTTCACCTGAGAGATCCATTAGATGAGATCTATTCGTCATCTGTAGCATCTTCAACTATCTTCATCCATTTCAATTTTCTGAGTTGGAGCTGCTACCCAAAAACTCCGACATTTCTGCAGATTTGCCATTTTGATGTATATTCTAGCCAATCCTCCCGAGGATTGTGTATTATTGTTGTATTAGTGTTTTTCAGGGGTTGAGAGCTTTCTCCCCCTTATTTATTTGAGCTATCATTGCCATATCATGTATTTTGTTGCAGTGTCTCTTATAAACTGCGTTATTTTAGCCAGGGATTTTCTCATGTAGCAGTGTTGATTCATTTCTTTGTACATGTTCTATTGAGGCTTCCATTACATAGCCGGAGTGATTGATTCCTCCACACATTGTATACATTTTTTGCTATATCATATATTTATTGGCTACATATATCTTCATGTGCTCATAGCTATAAGAATAATTTTTTCATTCCATCATATGAGCTTACACTTGTTACAGTCCCTCATCGGGCATTTTCAGAGGACATCTAGTAGTGGGAGATCTGTTTAACCACTCTAGAAGGATTTATTTCTAGCCATCTCTTGGATTTCGGACTTAGATACATCGATCTAAGGGATCCAGGTCTTGGTTTCAATTCCTGTAGTAGCCATTACTGGAAAATGCGTTTTCTAGTCATGCCTTGCTATATGTTCCAAATTTGGAATATTACAGGGAGCCTAGTTCATTAGAGAAGGCATTCAAGTTGGCAAGAAGAATTGAAAGAAAAATTATGACAATAATTAAGCCTACCACTCACAACCATAAATATGGAATTTTTTCTACTCCTAGCCTTCCAAAACGTAATATTTTGACACCACAACAATTGGAAGAAAAAATATCAAAAGGCCTTTGTTACAATTGTGATAGAAAATACACTATAGGTCATAAGTGTGTCGACAAGAAATTATTTTACTCAGATTATGAAGAAGAGGAAGAAAAGGAACAAGAAACTTTCAAATAAGAGGATATAAACCAAGAACCAACCCTATATAAGGAAGAAATGAATTTCACTATCTCTTGTAATGCATTGGCAAGAATTACCACTCCTCAAACTCTCAAGATAGAAGGACATATCAAGAAGAAAAAGGTAAAAGTGTTGATTTATTTATGTAGTACCCATATTTTTATTCATTGTAAGGATGCCAAGGCATTGAATTGATTCCTTTATCGAACACAAGAGTTTCAAGTGCTGGTTGGAAATGGAGGAACTATAAATTACTCTAGAAAGTTCCATAATATCAAGCTAACCATTGGGGGGTATGTATTTAATAGTCTAATGCTTTCCATTCCAATGGGTGGTGTTGATCTTGTACTAGGAGTCCAATGGTTACAATATTTGGGTACAATAGCTTTTAATTTTCAAGATCTTTTCTTGAAACTATTTTGTGAAGGAAAGGAAGTTGAATTAATGGGTATTGCGGGGAAATAAGGAAAGATAAACATATCTAATGGCATGAAAAATATTATAAAGAAAGAGAAAATGGGGCCTATTTCACAATTATACTCAATAAAGGATCAAACATCAAAATCATATATTTCTCTAGATCTCCAAAAATTCTTGAACAATCATTCAAATGTATTTGAGACTCACAAAGTCCTCCCACCCGTTCGTGATCATGATCACGCTATTCATTTGATTTCAAGAAGTTTTCCTCCTAACATCAGGCCTTACATATATCGCTATGCCCAAAAGAGTGAAATTGAACATATGGTTGCTGAAATGCTAGAGACCAAAAAAATTCAACTTAGTCAAATTTCTTTCTCTTCTATAGTAGTATTAGTGCATAAGAAGGATGGGTCATGGTGCATGTGTCTAGATTATAGGGAGATCAACAAGGTTGCTATTATTTATAATTCTCCCTTTCATCTCATTGATGAATTATTAGATGAATTACATGGGGAAATTTACTTCACCAAGTTGGATCTTTGTTCAGGATATCATCAAATAAGAATGAAAAATGAAAACATTTTGGAAACAACATTTAGAACTTATGAGGGTCATTATGAATTTTTGGTCTTGATTTTTGGGCTTACCAATGCACCTTCTACATTTCATGGTTTGATGAATTCCATTTTCAAACGCTTCCTCAGAAAATTTGTGTTAGTATTTTTTGATGATATACTAATCTACAACATGTGTTGGAAGGATCATGTTCAACATGTTGATAGGGTGCTCAAACTATTCAAGGAGAAACAATTATATGCAAAAACCTCCAAATGTTTCTTTGGGGTAAAAGAGGTGGAATATTTGGGTCATATTGTATCTCATGAGGGTGTTAAGGTAGACCCTAACAAAATTAAATCCATTACGAAATGGAAAATCCACACAACCATAAATCATCTGTGAGGATTTCCCCGGTTGACATAGAATTATCAAAAGATTTTTAATAATTATGTGAGAATAGTAGCACTTCTAACAACATTACTGAAAAGAGATGTATTTTCTTGGAATCTAGAAGTAAATAAGGCCTTTGAACACCATAAATAGGTAATGTTACAAACATCAATCTTAACTATGCTAGACTTCACAAAAACCTTTATGATAGAATGTGATGCCTTAGGAAATGGAATTGGTGTTGTTTAATACAAGAAGGAAGACATGTTGCTTCTGAAAGTTGTCAAATCAAAGGAAAGTATTTAGACAAACTTGTTTATGAGAAGTGAATGTTGGAAATAATGCATGCACTAAAATAATGTTGACCTTACCCAATGGGAATACATTTCAAGGTAAAAATGGATCATGAAAGTCTTAAATACTTTTTGGAACAAATTTTATCTTCAGAAGAGCAACAAAAATGGATCACAAATATTTCTAGTTATGAATTTGAAATCATCTACAAAAAAGGGAAGAAAAACTTTGTTGGAGGTGCACTCTTAAGAAAGGATGAGGATGTGGATTCATTGCTTCATGAAAGTTATATTATCCAACCATGTTGGATAACCGAAGCAAGGGATTAATGGAAGAATGGCGAAGAAGTGTGGACACTCATTGAAAATTTGCAGCAAGATACTAGTACATATGATAAATTTAGCTTGAAAAATTATTCATTATGGTACATAGACAACTTGTATCTTTGTAGTAATTATGAACTCAAAAAAAATATTCTTTTGGAATTTCACACTTTTCCCTTACGAGGGAACTCAGGATTTTAAAAAACTTACCATAGGGTTAAGAAGGATTCTTTTTTGGGATGGCCTTAGATATGATATTCAATATTTTGTGGAATAATGTTTGGTTTCCCCAAAAAATAAATTTAAGACAATTATGGATCAGGTTTTTTACAACCTTTATCTATTCCAAGTCAATGTTGGTAGGAGGTTCCAATGGATCTTATCATAGGTTTACCAAAATCCAAAGGAAAGTGTGTAATCATGGTGGTAGTTGATAGACTTACCAAGTATGCACAGTTTTGTGCATTATATCATCCATTTAAATCCAGTATAATTGTTACTGCATTTATGGAAACAATTCAAAAGATACATGGAAACACAAAGATTATTGTAAGTGACAAAGATCCCATTTTCACTTGAAATTTTTGGACGCAATTATTTTCTTGTATGGGCAGTCAATTATCTCATAGCTCATATTATCATCCTCAATCTTATGGGAAAATATAGATAGTGGTTTTTTTTTTGGAAGGATATATTTGTTGCTTTGTATTTGATAAACATACATAATGGGTGTTATAGCATCATTTATCACCTCTACATACTGGATGACTTATGAATTGGACTTGGGCAGCCCTTCCATTCATACTTGGTCACACTTCTTTAAAAACAATATTTTAAAATCCATACGCAACTCTGCCCAGTTTCATGCACACATGGGTCCATCCATAGCTGAGCTGCGTATGCTATTTAAAATGTGAAAAAAAATATAATTCTCCTATTAAAGAGGTGGGGTTTACGATTTTTCCTGTAACTTAACTACCCCAGGCCATGGCCTAACTATTCCCCAACTGAAAAAAACTAATTTGAGGAAGTATAAATACACCTCAAGGGAATGGCCTAAAGGAGGAGAGAAAGAATATTATTGATATTATAGCTTGTTTTAGCCTTGATCAAATATAATATTTCTATGCGCCTCCTGCACTTCCTAGGTTCAGGAAACCCTTGTTTCCTTGTGATGATCACTCCCATTCTATGTGACATCCTTTGTGCACCAATTATGGAATAATATTAGTGAGGCTAGGGCTAGAAAAATCCGGAGGATGGTTTTTCTCAAGGCTGTGGAAGATCTCAGGTGATTTATCCACTTTTTCTATACATTTTATCAGTAAAAGAAGTACCATCATGTTCCTCATGTCCATGTCTTGTACATTTCTTATACATGTTTAATGATATTGAATGGTTTATTTCATGGTATCTTTATGAGATTATATATGCTAACATGTTGACATCTAGTACATATATGGTGTACAAATAGTTTGTGTGCTTGTTCTTGACTTATTTATAGGTTCTGGAGCATGAGGAGTAGTAGAGGGTTTGCATCCTATGCGATCAACCTTAAATGAAGGATAAATGGGAAAGGCCATAATCCTCATTTTCTAGTTTAATCATAAAAATTGATAATTAGAGTTCTTCTTGTGATGACATGCCATCCAATCTATTAGGTCCATCAACCTAGGCCTTAGGGTAGCTTTACCTGAAACAATGGGTCAAGTGGTTACCTCTGGCTGAATGGTGGTATAACACTTCCATCCATACTGGAGAAAAAATAACCCCAATTATGGAACTTCATAGATATCATCCATCGTTCATCACATCATCCTTAAGATAAAATTATAAGGTTCAAGCAGTGGAAGATCACATCGAGCATCAAAAGAAAATTTTCCAACTCTTAAAGGATAAAATCACTTTGGCATATAATCTAATGAAATAACATGGACATGAACTTCACAGTGAAATATGATTTGAAGTAGATGACTGTGTATTTTGACAACTATAAACATACAAAAAAATGCCCCTTAAGAAAGCTAATAGGGATAATACATTATCACTAATGTACTATGGTCCTTACAAGGTGTTGCAAAGGATTGGTACTATGGAATACAAATTGGAGCTTCCTGCATCTTATCGAGTGCACCCATTTTTCCATGTTTCATGAGCAAATAAGGTTATAGGTGACAAGCTTCTAGTTCAAACAATATTTTTAAAACCCGATGAGGAAGAAAAAATCATATTGGAACCTAAATTAGTCATGGAAACAATAACTCGGCAGACACGAAATCGATCACTTTCAGAGTATCTCATTGAGTGGAAGAGCTTACCCACTGAAGACTCGACATGGGAGGATGATAATTTTATTCAAAAGCATAAAAAACTACTCAAGTGTTGAGGAAAACAATATTTTGAAAGAGATGGGCATGTTAGGTCCCTATAATACTAGTGTAGCCACTTATTTTTATTGTTATTGCAAACCCCTTATTATTATTGTTGTTCCCATGTAGTCCCCATATTGCTATTATTGTGCCCCATAGAAGCCCAATATTGTTATTGTTATGCCCTTACATTATTATTATTATGTCGGCTCTGATTATATTGTGACACCTTAAACTCCCAAATATATAAAGGAGCTTTTGTAATTTGAATCATCCAAGAATTTTTCATTTATGTAATTTAAAGGAGGTTTCATGCTTGAAGAGGGTAATTTTTAAGTTCTTGATCTATATTGTTTTCTATTTTGTGAGTTGGTTTCATAACACTCAATGCGATTAATATGTTTAGGGTGGAAATATAGGTCTTAAGCCATAAATGAATATTATATGAATTAAGATGAAAGAAAAACACATCACTTCTAAACGGTATATCTTACATCCAAGTGGATTTATGTGAACCATTACAATTTTCAAACACAAGTTATGGGTCAAAGGTTCCTTAAAATATAAGAAAGAAGAAGTTCATGGGTAATAATTTAACGAATATCACATGCATCCAAGGCGAGGAAAAACATTATGAACCTATGCAGCTAACCTCCTATGTGTATCCTTTTCCACTTCGTGGGAAAATTGGTACCATTAAGTATTTTGGAGAAGTAGATATTGATGTGCATAATTGTGCCAAGTTCAAGTGATGAAAATTTCTTGGTAGGCATAAAAGGCAGCCTCTAGGCCTCAGGAGCCATCAATAATTCCTTAAACCACCATAGATAAATCTATGTGTAGATGCTTGTCCTTCAAGTTGAAAAATAGAAACCATTAAAAAATTTAAGCACTCGATATAGAATTTCTGGAAATAGACATGATTAAGGGAGGGAAATCACATCTTAGCACTTGGAGTAAGCTTCTATGCATCTAAACCGAGGAATAATTCCTTCAACTGCCACATGAAATGTGTTGAGAGTATCATGTCTCTTCTAGTTAGGATATAAACATCATTAAAAGGATTTGATATTTAGGTATGCATTTTTTTACCTTATCCATGAAAACAGGAAAAAACTTAGGCCTCAAGCCATAAAAATATATTTTAAGAAAGTAGGGACATGAAAAAGGGCTTGAATCCCCACATAATATTTTTCTATGGGAATTTCAACTTTTATGAGGGGATATGGGATATAATAGGAGGATTTTAGCACCATATTTTTATCATTATTCCTTAAACATGATTGAGAAGGAAACCTTGGTGCTATACACTAAATATATTTCTAGGCATATTATCTCAATAATGTCACTTAAAACATGGGTCTTAATGCCCTATATATGGCTAGGGAAGGAAAAAATAACCTTAGGACCTAACATAATCTTATATCCATTAAGGGATATGAAGTATTCTTTACACAACAATGCATGGCCTCCTAAGTGCACCCTTGTCCTATGTTTGGGGATGCCATTACTACTAGTTGTTTTTTTGTAATATGTAAATGTCCTAATTACCTAGAAATTATCTAGGCAAGAAAGCTATGATTTAGATCCTAAAGGTATAATTTAGTAATTTAGACAACCTTAAGTATGGTTTAGGGAGGAAAATAAAGTCTTAATATATAAAGGTAGCTTCTAATGATAAAGGGAAAATAATGAGGACTTCATCAACTTGTAATATCCCAAAATGGAATAATGCATTGATACACAAACAAAATATTTGAAACACAGAAAATGTACTTGTAAAGATTCAAAAATCATAGAATATACAAAATAGGTGAGCCTTTTATTATTATTGGAGATGGATAAACCATACAACAGTGCTCAAAATATGAGACACTCAAGCCAAATACATAGGCTAGAATGACCTTGCAAACATGCCAAAGTAGGCACTGCGTAACTGGAGAGCTGTTGGAAGAAAATACTATGTTTTCCCTTCAAAAAATAATGTAGATATAGAAGCTGGCTGAAAGGAAAATGTAGATCTATGGAAATATGGAGCTCTAATGATGCCAAGATTCTAGATCTGGGCTCTATGGTGGCAACCTAAGATAACCTAGAAAGGAAATTCCAGATCTATGAGATTCGAAATTTACCCTCTTGGAGTTTGATCCCTGGTCTGCTGGGTAATGCAGATCTGAATCTATATCTCATCATATGATGGCTGAAATATTATGTACCACCAGATGTAAGCTTGAAGGGCTGATCCCTTCACTAGATCCTCAAGCTAGAATCTCAAGATCTAGATCCTCAATCCTCCTCTGTTGATTACAGTTGCTACTACACAACTGTTACTAAAAACTGCATTGTAAAAGAGGGAGAGTTTCAAGCCTACTGAAATATGTTGCAATAAAACTCCAGGTTGATGGAAATGGTGATGGAAAAGTGAGGGGATGTTCCCTCATAGGATTCCTAGATGAATTTCTAGAAGCTTCCTTCCTCCTCTGGATCTACAATGATGGACTCTGCAATCCTTGATGGCAATGTTGTTAATAGGAGTCCAATAATGTTTGGCCGGATGCCAGCTCTGAAATGAGGCTCCGGGAATGTTGATATTGAAGCTCAAGGTGACAGGAATAATCCTTCACTGGTTCTCTAGTTGAAATATTGAAGACAACCTCCTCCTCCCAAACCGATCTTCAGAAATAACACAATTTTTTAATATAGATGTTCTGCAGAGAGTAGGAACACTATGGAGCCAATTCTTGATGATGAAATAGAAGGTCAGAATACCTTCCCATAGAAGGCACACAAGTCCCCCATGGGTAAGGGTGGTATTCCTTCTTGGGAACACCCTGTGCTAAAAAACACTGCAGACTTAGCTAAAAATCATAAGAGTGCATGGAATGTCAAAAGACAACTCTAGATCTAAACAGATCACAAATCATAAAACTAAAGCCTACCTTCTATTGTGCCTTCATCTTCTTTATATATATTATGAGCCTTCTCAAGCCTTAGCCCACCTCATAACTACGTTGTACATGTGGACATAGGTCTCCATGTTGATTGTGTTGTCTCTCCATGACCTCCATCATGCGTGCATGTAATGATCACCCTCTTCATCATGTGTGCATTAAATGCACAACTTCCTCCATCATCTCATCGTGAATTCTCTAGGATATTCCATTTGATTCCTTCCATGATCTTAGTTGACTGCTTCAACCTCCATGATCTATCTCATTAATGAGACATTATCTCTATTCCTTTCACATTAAGTAGTTTCTCCACTACTCCATTATGTAGATCTATGACTAAAATATCCACATTCACACATAAAAAGTGGATTTTATTTATCTTTGGGGTTTGTGGGTCCCTCCACCCTCTTATTTACTTAATTAATTATGAAAATTAAGAACTCTAATATTCCAATTATCTTGTGGAAAATTGGGAGTATTACAGTCCTCCCTGGAAAAAAAATTCTTGTCCTCAAGAAACTACAAAATTGAATGCTACAGCAAAAATCCTCCCTCCAAATGGCATCCTCATATGGAAGGCCTCCCCATCTGTCACAATGTGTCATGCATGTCTAGCTCCAAAGTTGTCCATCTAGAATGTCTAGAATGGCCTGAAACTGAAAAGTTAAATACCCATCCTCATCAATGAATCTCCAAGTGGCAACCATATGATGACCAAAGATCTCATTTATACATGAGATACATAAAATGAAGTGGTTACTCCCCAAAGTGGAAAGTCACAACTCAAGAACTATCTCTCCAACCCATGATACATAGAGTAGATTGCATCTATCAATGCTCACAACATTAGCCCTATTGGCCATGTAGGAATCAAAAATAACATCAACATAGTGAAAAATAAGTAGTAGAGACATATGGATTAACATGAACAATCTAAAACCATATTCTCCTAATAAAAACAAACGTAGAAAAGGCTTCTGCTGCCATGCTAGATCATCATGAAAACAAGAGATCCATACTCTCTGAAAAGGAGCCACCGCAACAATGCTTTTTGCTACCATGCCAAATCAACATCAATGTAAACATGAGATCCATACTCTCTGAAAATAAGCCACTGCAACAATGCCTCTTGATGCCACACCGCATCATCATTGTACCAAATGTAGTGGCCATTTTCTCTCAAGAGAAGCCACCTTAATAAGGCATTTTGATGCCCCATCACATCCTCATCATACCATGAATACTGACCATAATCCCCCAACAAAATCCAACATTGTAAGACCTCCTGTTACCATTGCTGAGTTAGAAGTGGGTATGTATTTACTATTAAGTTCATCATCATTTTCCTTGATTCTTATCTTTTTCATATCTTAATGTGCTAATATATTGAGGAATTATGGTAAGAGATGAAGGAATTATTTGCAGTTATGATTTAACTAACTTTTACCCTTATTTATGCAGGAAAGTGACAAAATGAATGATTATTCTTCCCTGACGTTCGAACAGCAGAATCTGACAAGCAAAGGAAGGAATGGGTCGGTTGCGGACAAGGCTGAGAGAAAATCAGAAGGATCAGCATGGAATAGAAAAGATGTCTTAAGTTAGAAATAGGTTGTGAATCCCTCAGGATCGGGAGATCCTAAGGGATTTCATTTACCATTTACTCTTTACCCCTTTCTGAATATAAAAGAAGGTGATTGTAGTAAGAAAGGGGAGGAATCTCTATTATTTTTGAAGTTGTAATTTTAATTACAGACTGTGTCATTGGAGAACGTGATTATATTGTAATGCTAGTTAAGTTTGATGATTAATATATACTTGTTGGAGTTGGTGTTCTCTCGCATTATCTGAAGTAACTTAGCAGTGATCATTGGTGGCTAAGGGCCCAGCCTATGGTGAAGCTAATTTCTTCTTTGTGTTATATTTCTGATTCTTCTGGAGTTTTGTTGGTTTGATAATTTCTTGTTTCTGTGAGTTTATTTTATCAGTTGCTCATCACTTTCTTGTAACAAGATAGCTTACATCGCTATCATTTGATTTGAGTCTTGTTCATTACATCCTGAATTATCTAGATAGTGCATTGGATTGATTTAATCATCTGTAAGATTTTGATTATTGCTGTTAGACTCTCAGAAGTGATATCATTCCTATCTTGATTGCTTTATAGAGATTTAGTATATTTTAGATTGAATCAGCTAAGTAGAGGTGAGTTATTATTATTGTACTCTCAGCTAATAATGTTGATACTTGAATTGCTGTAAGATTTGATTTTAGTAGAGGATTGAGCTTTGATATTTCCTTTAATAATTGTAGTTGGAGTTTATTAGATGCTTCCATTTATTCTTGTGTCAAGATCTATACTACAGTTTAGGAAACATTACTCTCTGAATTAATAGCAGCCACACATTGTGTACACTCTTGAAACAAGGGGACTTGTCGGGATTGATGATTAATGTGGGATGATTAGGAGTTTTAAAAGGCACCTTTTATCAGCCAACATTTTGGCGCCATTTCTAGGGAGAGTGTAGCCATTTACAAAGAGTGATGTATATCTGATAATTTTTGTTGGGGAAGAACTGGGTATTGAAAACGAAAGGTATGAACCTACGTAAGGAGCGAGTAAAAGTGCTTGCTCCACCCGCTTTCCAACACAATTATAGAAAAGTGAAGTAGGTGTTTGATTCTTTTTTGTCGAAAGAGAACTGGATATTGAAAATCGAAGGTAATAACCTGGGTATGGAGCTAGTAAAATGTCCGCTCCCCCACTCGCTTTCCAGCAGAATTGTTAGGAACTTAAGGTAGAAATAAACATTTGAATTTTTTTGCATGAATGACTAAGAAACCTGACAAGGAAAAAATTATTCCTCCTAAACCTGAAAAAATCTAAGGGACTGGTGACCCTTGGACGATCAAATTTTATTGAAGAAATATTAAGAAAATATGAGTCTCAGTCATCAGTAGGACCCCAAATTATTGCTGCCAAATTTCTATTGACTTCCTTCAAACTGAAGAATCACCATCTGTAGCTAACGTTGAGATTCATAGTAAAACCGAAGGGGAAGAGTAGATTTTTCAAGATACTGAGAACGTACAAGCCTTCCCTTCACAAGAAAGAAATTCTAGCGACCTCCGTGAAGGAGAAGGAGAAACAGGTAAGCCTGAAATTAAATTACCAGAACCAAGATGTCCTGAAATAGTGACTGAGAAGAGGATACCCAGTCTTCCAGATCAAGGTAGTGCTATTAAAATTTTTCCGGCCTCCATTGAGCATCCTAGGAAAAACTCTCCAGCTCTGGATATCCCTGAAGGATATTGGCATATTTTTGACCAAATGGCTCATAACCAGTGAACTCAAAATTCTACATTGCAATACCCTATCATTGACACAACTGTCAATGCTCCCACGAAGGCTATCCCATTAGAAAACATTCCTACATTTCATGGGCTAAATTTAGAAGATCCTGATGCATTTATCTTTGAATTTGATGTCTTATGCAGGGGTTATGATTACACTACCGACCCCCAAAAACTGAAGCTATTCCTCTCTACTTTGAAGGGAGCAGCTCTGTGTTGGTTCATGGGACTTGGTGGAGGCACCATCAATGATTGGAACCAAATGAAAACATCTTTCCTTAAAAAATACCAAGATTATTGCCGAACTAGAGAACTAAAAGATGAAATCTTTCAAATGGTAGCTAAGCCTAGCGAGACTTTGGAAGAATATGTAGAACATTTCCAAGATAATCTGCAAAGATATCCTTATAAAAATCTACCTGATAATTTTCTAAAAACAACGTTGATTAGAGGTATGAAAGAACAATGGGTAAAGACACTAAATATAATGGGTAAAGGTGATATTTATCAAGAAAATTATAATGATATTGTAGATTTCTGCATCAAGTGTTCCAGGGGTAGTTCAAGGCTAAAACTAGTCAGACGTGATGCAAACCTCAGAGATAGAAAATCTTCAAGAGAAAGCGTTACACGAAGTGAAATCGGAAATCTGTTAGAGGATTTCAAGACTGATATCCTAGGGACCCTAAAAACGAAATTGGGTGTCATACAAGCTAAGAAAAAGTAGGCTATAGCAGAACAGAACTTCGCTATTTTCTACCCCCGATGTAGACAAAAGCACAGTCATCAATAATTCCATCTAGATGCAATACGAAAATGCACCATATGCACTAAAGAGCACACCACAAAAATCTTCCCATCACTCCTAGGATTAAAGGTAGTCTTCAAGGAAGCAGAAGAAGAATTAGAACTAACATATCTGTTGAACCAACGTTGCCAATGGAAAGCACGTTAGATAGGTATGCCTACCGATCCATATTCGTTTTTTCCTTCCTTGCAATATAATTCTCAGCAATATTCAAGGGCAGCATGGTAGAATCAGCCATGTTTTTTGCAACCTCAAGCATTTTTAATGCCACCATGGCCCAATCAGTCAAATCCAAATAACAATAGTTGGCCAAATTTCCCTTACCCACCACCATTCTGGCAAAACAACCCTTATTCTTCCCAATGGTCCCCTTCCACTTCACAAAATAAGAACTGGCAATCAAATTGGCAAAGAGCTATAAACCAGCCTATGGGAACAGTCCCTCTACCTCAACCAACTTTACTAGCACCTTACATATTGTAGTAGAACCCTCAATCCAATCTATGGCCACAACTCTCAGCCCAACCCAACCCGAATCCCAATAATAGACCAGTCCAATCTGTACAAATTATGGAAGGACCGGAGCCAGAAACTGAGTTGAGGGAGTGTAATGAACTCAAATTAAGGTTTGGATGGATAATTGAATCAGAGGGGGATAAAAATGTACAATTAGAAGATCTGTTACCTATACAACAAACACCTCAAGTGGGGAATATGGTTAAACAGAAAAGGCACGATAAAACTATTACCACTTCTTCACCATTCCCAGAGAAATTGATTATACCCCGCTCAATAGAATACCTCAATTTTGATCTTCTGGGAGAATTAAAAAATTTGTGCGTAAAAATACCTCTCCTCCAGGCTATTCAGGACATTCCAATTTATGCAAAAAATATTAAGGAATTGTGTACGAAAAATCCTAAGAGGAAAATAAAACAACCCCAACTGTCCACGTAGTCGGAACTTTGTCTGATTTATTATCAGGCAGAGAAACACTAGTGAAATATGAGCACCCAGGAAACCCTATAGCCACAGTAAAAATAAATGGATGTTCCTTCCCCAATGCATTAGTTGATTTAGGAGCAGCCATTAATATTCTCACAAGAACAACCTGTCAAAAACTTGTCATTACAGCATTGGATCCAACCACGACCTTGCTGGAATTGGCTAACTGATCGGTTGTCAAACCAGAAGGGACATTACAAGATGTAATGGTGTCTGTAGATTCTTGGGAATACCCAGCATATTTCTTGATCATCAATCCTAGAACCGGCTAGATGGACATCCTTTAATATTAGGAAGGCCTTTGCTAGCAACTGTTGATGTTTATATCAGCTACCGGATAGGAATTATGACTATAACCAGGGGGAATGATGTGAAAAATTTAGCTTTATACCCCCCTGCTCAGCCGAGCTTGACTATTATAAAAACCAGGAAACAACCTGCAACATACTTCACATAAAATATTCGGTCACCATTAACTGTGGGAGATGCTCTTAAATTCAAAAACCAAAATGAAGACGATATTATTAATACTTTTATCAATCATCCTACCACAGTATTAAGTTGAAATGCCACATGATTAAAGTATTCCTTGACAATGAAATCGAAGAATATCCCTTGAGAGAATCAATGACCAAAGAATACCAACAACCACTGTTTATAATAGCAAACCTATTGAAATCAAGCCAGGGAAAATCCTGAACATTAACAGGTCTAAGTGATGACCAACAACAATTTACTCAAGTTATTAGGAAAAATAAAGAGGCTTTTGCTTGGGACTACTCAGATATGAAATGGATTGACCCTCAGCTATGCATGCATCACATCTACACTGAAAAGGATGCAAAAACCATTCGACAACCTCAGCATAGATTAAACCCTCACCTAAAAGACATTGTTAAAGAAGAACTTCAAAAACTGATAGATGTCAATTTTATCTATCCTATATATGACAGTAAATGGGTTTCTCCATTAGTTGTGGTTCCCAAAAATAATGGGAAATGGAAAATATGTGTTAACTATAGAGAGCTCAACAAGGCAATGAAAAAGGACCACTTTCACCTTCCATTTATTGATCAGGTCTTAGATACACTGGCAGGGAAGAAATTTTTCTCTTTCCTAGATGGCTTCAGTGGCTATAACCAAATTCAAATTTCCCTTGAAGACCAGGATAAAACTACCTTTACCTGTCTGTGGGGAACATTTGCCTACAGGGTATTACCTTTTGGATTTTGTAACGCACCTTCCACATTCCAATGAGCCATACTCAATATTTTCGCGGACATGATAAATCTTATACATCTTAAAAGCTTTCCATGATCGGCCTTGTGGTGGACATTTTGCAGACCGCAGGACTGGACATAAAGTCTTACAAATGGGCTATTATTGGCCCGCCATTTTTAAGGACACCAAGAAGTTTGTCCAGGCATGCGACAGCTGCCAAAGAATGGGCCGCCGTGGACAATCTGACGAGATGCCCCTACATCCACAGTTATTCATTGAACCTTTTGAACGATGGGCGTTAGATTTCATTAGCCCAATAAACCCATCATCTAATCAAAAGACATATATACTGGTTGCAACTGAATATGTTACTAAATGGGTGGAGGCAAAAGCATTACCAAGGGCAATGAAGGACTCAGTAATCCACCTTCTTTTCCAAATTTTCATCCAGTATGGCTTGCTTAGAGAAATAATCATGGATGGAGGGCCATAATTTGTAGGCCATAAGATTGCTACAACATTAAAAATTCATCATATCATGCACAAAATCACATCTCCATACCACCCACAGGGAAACAGATAGTTAGAAAGTACCAATAAAGTAATCGAGGCAATAATAACAAAGACGGTCGCATCTCATAGACGTGACTAGGCTACCCGATTGCCAGAAGCCCTGTGGGCATATCACACAACATGGAGAAATACCACAGGATACTCTCCATATCAACTAGTGTTTAGCAAAGAATCTATCTTCCCAGTAGAATTTGAAATTCAAACATTGAGGATAGCTCAAGAAGTGGGCTTGGACTTGAATGAAGCAATGATCAATAGGCTACGTCAAATCAATGAATTGGATGAAATCTGGCTATTAGCTCTTCATCATACTGCACTAATCCAACAACAAAGAGCGAAATGGCATGATGCCCTCATCAAGAAGAAGATCTTCCATGAAGGTGATTGTGCACTTTTGTATGATTCTAGGTTCCAAGATCTCCCGGACAAACTCTAGACTAGATGGTTAGGCCACTATGAGATACAAGAGGTGCATGATAATGGCACCCTTACATTAGCCATCGTTGATGGGTCTGGATACTCTTTTAAAGCGAAGGGACATCGAGTACGCCTCTATCACAAACCGCTTACAAGGGAATCCTTTTGGCAACAGATATGGGAAGATTCCACAATACAAATTCTTGCTAAGGAGGGAAACCCTTCTACAGCGCTAGTCCAGTGAAGAAATGTACATTTTTTCTTGAAACCCGTACATAAATTTTCCTTTCTGTTTGATTGGATTTGCTTGATAATAGATTGTACATTAGTTTTTTCTTTCCTCTATTTTTCCTTTGCTGTTCCCTATAGGGAACAACAATGATCGTGTGTATTCTCTCTTGTTGTTCCTTACATGGAACAGTTGTTGTTCCATACAAGAAACAACTACTATTCCTTACAGGGAACAACAATTTCTTTGTGTATTTTTATTTTCTATTCCCTACAGGAATAGAATTTTTCGTGTGAATTTTGTTTGGATGTTCCCTACAAGGAATATCTGTTGTTCCCTCTATGTAATAGAAATTTTGGCATGTACTTTTTCATGTTGTTCTCTATAGGGAACAACTATTTTTCCCTACAGGGAACAACAATTTTTGTGTGTATCTTGCTTTGCTATTCCTTACAGGGAACAACTGCTATTCCCTATAAGTAACATCAATTTTTGTGTGCGTTTTCTCTTGTTGTTCCCTATAAGTAACAACACATTTTTTACATATTTTATTTTGTTGTTCCCTATAGGGAACAACTGTTGTTCCCTTTAAGGAACATCACTTTTTGTGTGGTATTTTCTTTCGCTATTCCTTTCAAAGAATAGCACTTTGTGAATATTTATGAGAACATCCTCTTTCTCTTCCTTGCATAATCATCCCTAGACCACCACAGTTTCACTCTTTATCATCTTCTTAATGGCATGAAAGGTACAATACGTATTTAAAGACAACAAATATGGAGGTCTAGTGGAACAGGAAAATACCGTGAATATTATCATCTTTAACAAGATTGATTTTTTGATGATCATCACTAAAGTATTATTTCTTGCGCTTCTTGTGCATGTTGTCCTTTTTTCTTTATCATATCACATCACGACAGCCTATCATTTATTCATAATTCTCGGTACAAGCCTTGATTTCACCACTCCAATATCCTTGATGATCCTTTCATTAATAAGAGTACCTTGCCAATCCATTACCCCTGTACTTCACCGCCAACGCCTTACCCTTTCATTCATTTAGTAGTAGGCGACCTATTAATTCAAAGGGGGGCGGGGACCTCCAGTGTACTTATGAATGCGCTGCCATTTTTTCATTGGATTTTGCAGAATGATAAGACATTTCATGATCGCAGAGCATGTGGTATGATAACAGCCCTCAATAATGGTATTTATATTTATAAAGTATCACTTATCACAACCATTTGTTGTTCCATTACTCAGCTCAGTTTGTCGCTGTGTTTTTTTTGCTACACTTATCATTTGCAGAATTCCAGCACTATGGGAGGAAGAGTAGTACAAAGAGAACTACTAATACTAGATGTTTCTGATGCAGCTAGGGAAATTTTAGCTCAAGCCGGGTGGATAAAATACTTTATGAGATTTCAACCACCCAACGAGGAAATTTCCATCGAGTTCTTACGAAATCTACAGAATGGACAATCTATGTTAAGGAGCAGGCAAATCACTGTATTAGATGCGGTGATAGTGGAGGTATCCGGGTTACTGGAAGAAGGACTTGTGTGGGATTTCAAGTGGTTGAAGCTGTATGACGCTATCGAGGCTTTCAGAGACGAAGGAAAGGAGCTGGTCAAAAAGGGCAAAGGCGTTCGGCCATCTTCTCTTAGAGAACCATGGGGAGAACTAGCAAGAATCATCTAGAGCTAAATTACATGCGACGGGCACAAAGACATGGTAAGGCCACATCAACTTAAACTCTTAGCAGTTCTAAAACAAAAGTGCTCTGTTAATTTACCTGCATTATTGAACTCTTTATTGCATGACACCGCCGAGAGGCTAAGACGGTCCCAACACATAGAAGCCGTAGTAAGCCACCACTGTCTAATTAGGCTAATAGTCAGCTATAACGTTGCCCAACAGAAATGAAGCTGGGGTGATTTAATATTAGCTCTTGAAGGAGGTTTAGCCCTGCCTACACCTAACCCAGTTCAGAAAAGGAAGAGGACTAACCTTTCAAGGAACATACCCCAAAATCACAGACAATCCACAAGGTTGACGTCAAGATTAGGAGTGGCCAAAATTCCTAAAGGTAGTACTAGTCAACTTATAGAATTATCTAGCCCAGTAAGTGAAAAAAACTTGTAGCTAGAGTCAACAGGCCAGGATAACCCTGAATTAGATAATGAGGAAGAAACAGGGCATTCTGGAGATGAACAAAGAAATGAATCGAGACTTCCCTCAACACCGAGCATGAGTCCCCAAGGTGATTTTTTGCATGATTCGAACTGGCCCAGGTCCTGGCCAACATGAATTATTACATGCAGCTTGAAAGCCTACTCAATATTAATTTAGGAGCAACCCAATCTCCTGAGAATGCTAGCGATATCAAAAATCTATCTCCCTTAAAAGATGCAAGCCATGAAGCAAAAACTGATGTAGAGGCCATTTGGGAAACAGAGCACCAATTCAGTGACACACTTCCAGTAGAAAATAGCCAGGTAGGCCTAAGTACAGAAAAAATAGGCCAAGGAGAAGAAGTAGAGACAGAGATGCTTTGGGAAGCCAATATTCAATCAAGAGACACGGTCCTCTTAGAAAAAATCCAGGATGAGCAACCAGGCTCTTTAGGGGAAGAAACTATTAATGAGACTATTAGCAGAATAGTTGCTACTCCGAGAAAGTATAGAGCCAAATTGAAAAATCTTAGGAAAGAACAACAGAAGCTGCACAAAATAGTAAAAAGGCTGAGAAGAAAAATGTAATATTCTCAATTAGCCCAAGCTAATGGGAATATTCAATTTTTCTTTGTCTTATTTTGATTTTCGTGCTGATGAATAAAATGTGAAGGAGGACATGTAAAACTCCTAAAAACATCAAAATAAATCAATGCCTATGAAAGCAGAGACATATCCAAGCCATGTAAATAAACTCTTGTAGGTGTGAATGGGTTTAAACCATGAGATTGGATCAACTTTGACCATGTCAACAGTGTAGTATAGATGTAATGAACCTCATGGATAGACAATGCAGTTTTAGAGGGAGGCTCCACATGGGAAAGGAGCTAACTCATTTAGGTGATTTAGGATTTGGAAAGGCTTTCATCTTATAAAAGAAGGAGGAGGATAACAGGAAAAGTTTTTTGATGTTATTATTTTCTGAAGGTAATGTCTGCTTAGACATCCTTTGTTGGGGTTTCCTGTTGAGGAACTCCCACCTTCTTCCTTGAGCATCTCTTGGAGGAGTCTTGTTTGTCTAGTCCACTATCTAACATTTGGCCAAGCCACATCTTGCATCTACAATGCAGTTATGCTTAGGATTGGGTTGTCCATGTGAGATGCAGCAAGTGGAACTCTAGATATGCAAAGATCTAGCTTATATTGGAGCCTCTTCTCAGTGAATGTGTCTTTTAACTTCCTGGAAGAGTACATCCACAGTTTGAGCTTCAGATCTATACATTGGCATTAGGCCAAAGCATTTCTAGGTCCTACAACACATTCCCTCTTCCATGACTGTGTTATTTGCAAAAGTAGAGATGCAGGGTGTCTTGGCATCATTTTAGAGGAGGAATATCTCTGGTAATTAGATTCTTCCTTTCACTGCGGTGATCCATGGATTGGCCAAAAAATCCATGTTAGTTCAGATCTGATCTGCTGTATATGTTATGATTCATAATTTTCTGAATACTTCTACATGTTTTTGACATAGATCTCAGATCTAATCACTGTTGTTCATGATTTGCAGAGATCCCCAAGGGGAATGTATAAAGGAGCCTATCTTGTACACAGATCTGAAATAGATCTATCATTCCATGTATAGATCTACTCTAGATATAAGTTGTAATCTACTACATGCTTCAGAAATGAAAATAACGTTGTTAATCTTATTCTGCCATTTCTTGTTGTTGTAGCAGCTCATTTTGAGGCTTTTGTCTTGTATATTCATTCTATTTCTATTATACACTGTATAAGCTGCATTGTAAATTCATTTTTCTGATGTATAAATGAAAGATGAACCTCCATGCTGGTCTCATTCTTGTAAATTGATAAACTCCATTATTTCTGAAGCAGTCTCTTGCATATAGCTGCAACCCCTCTCTTTGGGTGAATTTCAGCTACACTAGTTTGTGGGAGATCTGTTTAACCCACCTAGTTTGATTTGTTTTTGCTCTCCTTTTGGATTTAGATCTTAGATGAGCTAATATAAGGGATCTAGGAGCTGAAAACTCATTTATGTGCATATATTTTTTAGGAGTGCGTTATTCTAGTAGGCTTGTTGTGTTGTTCCAGATTTGGAATATTACAGTGGTATCAGAGCATCAATATTGGCATAGCCTATGCATTATTTGAGCCAATATGTATTCAGAGGGATTAGATCCTCTCACTGAAAAAGAGCAGATTCATCATGAAAGAATACAGAAGAAAAATTATTACACCACTGAAACCCCTGTCTATGGAAGAATAGAAGGAGTAGAGTTCTCTAACATTCTTTCTCAAGCTTTGCATGAGCTTAAGGAAGAAATCAAGGGAGGGAGGAATGAAATATTAGTATATCCTTTGAGGAGGTTTGCACATGATGAAATCCCCACTACTTCATATGATGTGTGTGAGAATTCAGCCACACAATCTGTTCCACAACATGGTAGTATTCCCGCTTTCTTGTCAAAGGAAGGAGGAAGAGGAGAAACACCAAAGGAGGGATCTCTTGGTGTATGTATCCAAGAATATGAATCTCAATCAAAGAGATTCAAATAGCATATCAGTTTCCCAGAGTTCTGTTGACTGAAAGAAGAAAGATCCTGCAACTACAGTAGAAGGAAAGGGTGCATGCAACACACTTTGGGTAGATTATCTCTACCTAGATTTGATCGATCACCTAAATACTCAACCAAGTCTTGGGTAAAGAAGCTTCAAACATACTTCCAGCTGCATCAAGTATCAGAGGAAGAAGCCTTGAGAGTAGCAGTGTTGCATCTTCAAGGGAAGGCTTATGCTTGGTGGTTGTTTGAGTCTTCTTCCTTGAAAGGGAGGAACGTCTCTTCTTATGCAAGATTCACTAGGAGACTAGTGGAAAGACATGATGAGAAACATTTTGAGACTTCTTGGGGGGATCAGATCAAGCCTAGGAAGTCTGAATCTTTGCATGAGTTGTAAGATTCCATGGAACCAACTCCAGTCCTAAACATTATTGAAGGTGTTGAAAATTTGTTGCACTTTGTACCAGAGGAAAAGGCCCCAATTCAGCAAGATCTCTTTTCCCAAAGAGAATACTTGAGGATTCCTTCCTCACTAGGAAGTCAAGGAAAAGGATTTCTTTATGATGAAGCATTCTCCACTAATGGGGAGAAGGGAGAGAAAGAGCAAAGAAGATCCTCTAGCACTATGCAAGCAGGAGGAGATCTATTTTTAAGTGGAGATGAAGATGAAGCAATGGCTTCCCTTAGAGGGATTCTTGCATCTTTGCAATGAATTCTATAGGTTCTTCCATATGGAGGACATGAGCAACATGTGTATTTGGTTAAGGAAAATGAGATAGAACAAAGGAGGGGTCACACAGCTGATCCATTATCTAAAAATGGGGCAAGGGCTCCAATCAGAGGCACTCTTACACCATTAAGAGGGGTCGCCAAGTTTCATGGTACTTCCACACAAAAATTATAGATGGATTTGCGTAGTGGAAGCAGTCATGATATTTTCCCATCTATTTATTACATGGGGATGAACCATGAGACGTCATTATCATGTCGTGTACCATCTGGGAGACCACCTGAATCATATTTGATGGAATATGTCTCATACATTGATGCTCCTTTCATAGATCCAAGGGAGGAGGGAGCACTAGTCTCCAAGTTTCATGGTACTTCCACACAGCAATCATAAATGTATTTATGCAGTGGAAGAAGTCATGATATGTTCCCATCTATTGCTTACATCGGGATGAACCATAAGACATGATTATCATGTGGTGTACCATCTGGGAGACCACTTGAATCATATTTGATGGAAGATGTCTCATACATTGATGCTCCTTTCATAGATCCAAGGGAGGAGGGAGCACTAGTTGACCATGCTACAATGCTGAGAGTGTGGGGAAAATATAGAAAAAGGAAAATCATTTTTCCTTTGACATCATTATCCATTCTCACCTCTCAAATTGCGTTGAGAAGGTATGCTACAAGAATAAAGAATGACACCATCATGAAGCATGAGAGACAATACTTTCATCATAAGAAATACTTGCTTGAAGGACACTCTTCTATACATAAAGAGAGATGGTGGTCTCACATGCATGCATTGGCAAAGGCATAGGGGTCTTGGACAAATGATAGCCTCCCATGGGAAGCTAACTTCCAAGATCTTTCCTCTTCTCTTGAGCATGTGCATAAGCAAGGAGGGAAGCAAGGAAATATTGGCAACCTTCCACCTTATACCTTTGGCATGGGAAATTTCAAGGATGAGAATAACAACATGATAGATACTTAAGAAGACACACTATAAACACTGACATTGTTGGGCACACTAGATCCCTATTGGAAATCCCAACAGCTGGTGGAATATTCCAAGGATCTCCATACTTGCATGATTTTGGATGACTGGTTGCATGAGGAGAGCTATTCAATATTTGATGGAGTCATCTGTAATCATGGTATAATATTTTTGTCTAGAGCCTTCAAGCTCAAGGGGAAGCTTCTGCAAAGGGCTTATGAAGAGTTCCATCTTAGCCACACTTATTCTATGAATCTCAACAATATCATATTGAGGAGCTATTACTGGGAGGGCTTTGAAAGGGAAATATATCAGCATTATTAGAGATGCATGGATTCTGTGGAGTTGGAGCAGCAATATGACGCTAAGGGAGAATTAAGTCAGCCCTCTTTTCCTTCCCTTGAACTAGAGAGTATATCTATGCACCACTCCATTGATAGGAGGATAATTGTTGGTGGAGAGCATGCTCTTAATACATGTATTTTATATTCTAACTTCATGCATTCTTACACCATGTTTTTGCAGGCCATGACTCCAAGAAGGAGTTTTATATTTGGTCAATCTCTTGGAAAATATGGGGCCAAAACAATTTTTGTACTTGGCCACTCCCTTGGTGGACAAAGGGAGATCTTGTTTCATGATGGGTGCTTTCCTAAGGCAACAATCATATCTCACACATTCAGCTACAGTGAGATGGAATGGGCTGCAAGTAAGTGGTGGGAAACCACTTACCACATCTTGATCTAATGCAGGCAGGAGATGCCCTATGCTGGTACCATATATAAATTATGACCCACCTCCGCATGTTCCAATTTCTGTTTATATATTTGTAGTTTTTCTTCCATACATGGACGATGTACTGGTCTTATTTTGGGGATTGTATGGAGGGAGGATAGGAGGCATGTGTGTACCACATGGGATGGAGACTCTCTTTGTATGCTCTACTACATATTTCAAGGAGAGTATGGGTTCATCCATGTTTGTTTCAATAGCATTCTTGACACTTTATGGAATGAATCATGAACATCTCATAATGATCTTGGAGAGACAACTCATAGGAGGATGGATTGGTGAACACTCAGCTTATGCAGAAAGTTGGGTCCTTGATGGTGTCACCAATGGGGAAGGAGAAGTGTTACAACACTCACCCTATCAGTTGCTTAAGGAAAAGAAAAATTTTGGAGGGGAGGACTGTAATATTCCCAATTAGCCCAAGCTAATGGGAATATTCAATTTTTCTTTGTCTTACTAAGATTTTCATGTTGATGAATAAAATGTGAAGGAGGACATGTAAAACTCCTAAAACATCAAAATAAATCAATGCCTATGTAAAAAGAGACATATCCAGGCCATGTAAATAAAATCTTGCAAGTGTGAATGGGTTTAAACCATGAGATTGGGTCAACTTTGACCAAGTCAATAGTGCAGTCTAGATGCAATGAACCTCATGGATAGACATCACAGTTTTAGATGGAGGCTCCACATGTGAAAGGAGTTAACTCATTGAGGTGGTTTAGGGTTTGGAAAGGATTTCATATTATAAAATAAGGAGGAGGACAACAGGAAAAGGTTTTTGATGTTATTATTTTCTGAAAGTATTGTCTGCTTAGACATCCCTTTTTTGGGTTTCCTGTTGAGAAACTCCCACCTCCTTCCTTGAGTAGCTCTTGGAGGAGTCTTGTTTGTCTAGTACACTATCCCACATTTTTCCAAGCCACATATTGCATCTACAGCATAGTTCTACTAAGGATTTGGTTGTCCATGTGAGTTGTAGCAAGTGGAACTTTAGATCTGCAAAGATCTAGCTTATATTGGAGCCTCTTCTCAGTGAGTGTGTCTTTTAACCTCCTCGAAGAGTACATCCATAGTTTGAGCTTAAGATCTATACATTGGCAGCAGAAAAATCATTTCTAGGGCCTACATTGTAGTCCCTCTTCCATTACTATGTTACTTTCAAAAGCAGAGTTGCAGGGTGTCTTGGCATCATTTTAGAGGAGGAGGATCTCTGGTGATTGGATTCTTCCTTTCACTGTGGCGATTTGTGGATTGGCCAACCAATAAATGTTAGTTTAGATCTGATCTATTGTATATGTTATGATTCAAATTTTTCTAAATACTTCTACAGATCTATGACTTATATCTTAGATCTACTCACCATTGTTCATGATTTGCTAAGATCCCCAAGGGGAATGTATAAAGGAGCCTATCTTGTACACAAATCCGAAATATATCTATCATTTCATGTACATATCTGCTCTAGATCTGAGTTTTAATATACTGCATGCTTCAGCAATGAAAATAATGCTGTTAATCTTATTCTTCCATTTCTTGTTTTTGTAGCAGCTCATTTTGAGGCTTTTGTCTTGTATATTCATTCTATTTTTGTTATACACTGTATAAGCTGCATTGTAAATTTATTTTTATGATGTATAGCTGAAAGATGAACCTACATGTTGGTCTCATGCTTGTAAATTGATAAACAGTGTTATTTCCGAAGCAGTCTCTTGCATATAGCTACAGCCCCTCTCTTTGGGTGAATTTCAGCTAGACTAGTTTGTGGGAGATCTGTTTAACCCACCTAGTTTGATTTGTTTTTTCTCTCCCTTTGGATTTAGATCTTAGATGAGCTCATCTAAGGGATCCAGGAGCTACAAACCCATTTTTGTGCATATATTTCTCAGGAGTGCATTATTCCAGCAAGCTTGTTGTGTTGTTCCAGATTTTGAATATTACAAAAAATAAAGGAAATCACAACGGAAAATGTCTTAGAAAAAACCCTAGAGACAACAAAAACAGCTGTAAAAATAGAATCACATGAAGGGAGGGCTACAGGGAGTCAAACCGAACCCATACCCACTCCACCAGTCATCATTCAAGAAGAACAACATCTAATTTTCGTAGATATAGCTACTCAGACAGAGGATGTACCCTCTCACATCATGGCTACTCAGACATAACACATCCTTTCTCATAGCATGAGCACTGAGACAAGAATAAAAGCTGAAGACATCATGACATAAAATGACCCCATTATTCTGAATCTTCAGAAAGAATTAGCACAGGCTTGGCTCATGTTAGAGTAGCTTGAACAAGAAACTGTTCCCCAGCAAAGATATCAAGTGTTGTAGAAGAAGCTTTAGGAAATGAATGCGACAAAGAGAAAGACCTTCGATACATACAGAAAATAAGAAGAGAAAATAGAGAGAATCAAGCTCAGATTATATAGGGTCATAGCTTAGACAAACACCATCTACTCATTATATACAGACGTCTTGGCATGCAGGGCTCCTGCCACTAACAACGCCTTGTTTTTGTTAGAATGATACTTGCTGTTGAAAATTAAAGCCGTGACAGCTATAAAACCAATTGAATTAAAAACAGTTGAAGATTTTATAAATTGTTGCAAACAACATGATGTAATGGTTCAAAGGTTGCTTTGTGAATTTTACCTGCAAAATTTTGTATTAGCGGATGAGATGGAAAATAACCCCAACCCTTTTGTGGGAGATGTTCAATTCCAGGCCTTTATCTCATTTGTAGTCAATCAACTTAAATGGTTCAAAGCTCATAACGCCTTCCAAAGACAAGAGCATGGGTTGGATCTTTGGGTAAGAAGTGAACCCAAACACCCTTTGCAAGTGCTTGCCAACCACAAGAGTCTGATGAAAAGGGAAGGGGTGATCAAAATTTTAGGGCCTATTCATAAAGAGATTGTACAAAAAAAAGTATCATATTTTCAATCCATTCAAGAAAGCTCTCTGGCTGCGTGCAAGCTTAGGTGGATGGTCTCTACTAGTAGTGTGCAGGATAGGGAGCCATTTAATTACAAAAATTTTAAAGCAACTGTAGCCCATTTTTTCACATATAGCAACCTCATTTTAAGAGAAGGACCCTATTGGTTAGGATGTAAGTTTCATAGCCCCATCATTTAGTATCCACCTGAAGGTTACAGGGCCATATATGAATTTCCTGAAGGAAAGGAAGGGTCCGCTTTTGCACTCTTAGCTAAACATCATGGTTTCAGACCAATTTTTGATGCCCCTTATCCACCCTACTCTCTAACTGCACTCCATCAGAATTGCTTTTCATGAGGACATGAAACAGGGTATGCAGGGGAGTATGTTGATTTACGAAATGGGTATGTATTTACTATTAAGTTCATCATTGTTTAACTTGATTCTTATATTTTTCATATCTTAATGCGCTGATATATTGAAGAATTATGGTAAGAGATGAAGCAGTTATTTGTAGTTATGATTTAACTAAATTTTACCCTTATTTATGTAGGAAAGCGACAAAAGCAACGATTGATGTTCCCTGACATTGGAACAGCAAAATCCGACAAGAAAAGGAAGGAATGCGTCGGTTGTGAACAAGGCTGAGAGAAAATAAGAAGGATCAGTGTGGAATAGAAAATATGTCTTAAGTTAGCAATCAGTTGAGAATCCCTTAGGATCGGGAGATCCTGAGGGATCGCATTTACCATTTACTCTTTACCCATTTCTGATTATAAAAGAAAGCAATTGTAGGAAGAAAGGGGATGAATCTCTGTTATATTTCAAGTTGTAAGTTTAATTACAGAATGCATCGTTGGAGAACGTGATTATATTGTAATAATACTCAAGTTCGATGATTAATACATAATTGGAGTTGTTGTTCTCTCACATTATCTGAAGTAACTTAGTAGTGCTCGCTGGCGGCTAAGGGCTCAGCCTCTGGTGAAGTTAACAACTTCTTTGTGTTATATTTCTAATTCTTGTAGAGTTTGGTTGGTTTGATAATTTCTTTTTTTCGTGAGTTTTATTTTATCAGTTGTTCATTAGTTTCTTGTATCGAGATAGTTTACATCGCTATCATTTGATTTGTGTCTTGTTCATTACAGCATGAATTATCTAGATAGTTCATTGGATTATTTTAATCATCTATAAGAGTTTGATTATTGCTATTAGACTCTCAAAAGTGACATCATTCCTATCTTTATTGCTTTATAGAGATTTAGTATAGTTTAGATTGAATCAGCTAAGTAGAGGTGAGTTATTATTACTGTGCTCTCGAGTGTTAATGCTGATACTTGAATTGTTGTAAGATTTTATTTCAGTAGAGGATTGAGCTTTGATATTTTCTTTCATAATTGTAGTTGGAGTTTAGTAGATGCTTCCATTTATTCTTGTGTCAAGATCTATACTACAATTTCGAAAACATTACTCTCTAAATTAATAGCAGCCACATACTATGTACACTCTTGAAATAAGAGGACTTGCCCGGATTGATGATTAATTTGGGATGATTAGGAGTTTTAAAAGGCACCTTTTATCACCCAACATCCATCCTCTATCATTTTCATGCAATTTATGGGAAGAAATTAGTTCATACTCTCCCAATAGTAACCAAAGAATCAAGGAATCTTGCTGCCTCCTTACATCATCATGATGCAAGTCGTGGATAAACAACACAGCAATGGACATGTGAAATGTCTCATCAAAATAATAATAACAAGTTCCCTTATGCCACATCATGTGAGAGTTATGATTTCTCCCAAACCCAAGTACATACATGAACATGAGGTATATCCCAAACAGAAATACGTGTAAAGACATGAGACATATCCCAAACAAAAGAAAATACAAGGAAATAATATATCATGTGATGTCCAAACTCTCTCATCAATAACCAGTGCAACCATGCCTCCTGCTACTGCATGTCATCAATGACATACATGGCATGGATCCTGGGAATGTGAGATGTTTGGTATTATGCATAATCACCCAAAAGTAACCAGCGCAAACATGCTTCTTGCTGCCCAGTATCATAGATCTGTAGGAAGGTAGGAGACCTCCTGCTTCTCATCTGGATCCACTCATCCCAATGTGGATGATGAATCATGCCAATATCAAAATTTGTATCCTCCCATTGTAGAATAACAACATCCTCTAAATAAATAGTTTTTCACTCCATGAAATGTTCAAGTGCACCTCCATTGAGGTCTCTCCATGAGATCCTCTTCTCATCAATGGCCCTCCAAAACCAATAAGGTTCTGGATCTACTGTAGGTAGAAGTTTCTCTTTGAGTTGTGAGATGTTTTTTGAGAAACAGTCATATTGAAAGGGGAAAATATTTCCCATCTCAAGATTTCTACCATCTATCATCTTCTTTTCCATTGCTTCATGAATGAATCTGCCATTTGATTGCTCCCACAAGGAATGGGTCCTCTTCTTCTCACTGCTTCTCATTAACAATGTTGTAGATCTGCAAGGTAAAACATTTGTTTCCTCAAAGCAAGGCACAATGTTGATCTCATAACTATCCATTTCACATAGGATCATACTCATCCTATTTTCTAAAACTCTACACTTCAACTCAAAGGGTTGAATGTAGTCCATTAATGACAAACTAGGATGGTTCTTCCTTCCTTCCTTGATTAGATCAAGGGTCCTCTATGCAGTGATATGATGTTGCTTCAAATCAGCATGTTGTTCTAACCCTTGGTTATGCATTGGCCCTGATTGAATGTTCCCATAAGTTTCAATAAGAGGTGTTGAAACAATATGAGATGGAATTGGATGCATACCTTGGATCAACTGATATGTGGGAACCTCTTGCAAGACCACAAGAATTCCTCCAACCAGGAAAATGGTGTCTCCAACTACTGGTAAGAGTGATGGCTACTCTTCTATCAAAGTACCTGTTAGTCATTAGTAATTTTTTCTATTTGTAGATGACTAAATGTTTGTCCTAGATTTCTAAAAACAAGATTCCTAAATATTTTGAGTTTTAGAAATCTCACTGCCTTCATTATCCTTAAACAATTTTTTTCATTATTCTACTATATTTTCATTCCATGGTTAACCTACCACTCCTAAAGGACCCCTCATGGGATTATGTCACTCATCTATATCCTATTTTCACACCCATAACCTCAGCACTTTATTTTTCCTTTGCCTCACCCCTCCACTTTCCATCTAGGATTACCAAACAACCTATTTCTTCCCATGTTCACCAGGTTCCTCAAGCATTTATGATCTCAAAAATATCTCTCTAGGCTCTTTAGGTAAATCAAGTACATTGGTTAAGAGAGATGGCTAGGGTTTTGTCTCGTTCTGTTGCCGCCCTCGCCGACTCTGCTATTCAGGCCTCTGAACCTGCTCAACGCCCCGCTGCTGTTCCAAAGGGGCAGCTTAATGGGGAGACTCTCGTTACAGTCCTTTGCCTGGCGACGCTTCCGCATGGACTATGCGCCTCATCTCTGGTGGTCGAAGCTCATTCAATGGGCACGCTATTTGCTGAGCCCAAGGACGGCGCAGACCCCTCTATTGCCAAGATCCACGGAGTCTATCCACCAGTGCCTGCGGAGGCCTCCATTTATTTCAAAGGAGTCTCTTAGCCCCGAAGTCTTTCTGCAATCTTCGAACATGCAGTTTCTGTAGGCCTCATCATAAGCTCTGTCTCCGCCTCTGTTTGCAACTTCTGGCAGATGCGTCCCTTGGATCCGCACCTGTGGACTGCAGTGGAGTTTTTAGCTGGCGAATACCTTCCCACTTCCCCCTCCATACCTCGGCTGGGCCAGGAGTTACTGGGTCTCCTGCGAACCTTCCCCCTTTTTTCTCAGAGCTGTATTAAAAAGATGGGTTCTAATGACAGCGCTGCCTTAATGCAGATCCAGCATTTGTCTACAGGAGCTTCCCACCCTCAAAGACTTTCTTTGCAGAGGTTTGGAGATGTACGCAAAAGCAGAACCGCCCCTCGCTGTTGCGTTGACTCTGCCATAAAAAAGCACCCTGCCACTTTTCAGATCCAACTCCGGATGCTCTCTGGCAAAAATCTTTTGCTTTGGGTTTCTTCTACAGATTTGATACAGAATCTGAAGCTCAAACTGGAACGACGGACTGGGATTCCTTCAACTCTCCAGAGACTTCTTTTCCAAGGTAAACCTCTTGAGGATCTTCTTCCCCTCTCTGCTTACAACATTATCAGAAATGATTCCTTAGTGTTCACCCTCCGTTTGAGAGGAGGGGCAGTGGGACAATCTTCTTCAGCCCCTCCCCTCTCTTACAAAAAAGCTGTATCTTCTCAGAACCCCAAACCCCCTGCAGCCCCCAAACCCCAGCCTTTTCTGGTTGACAAACTGGATGAAGTTCCTACTATTGAGATCCCTTTGCCAGTTTTTTCAGATGATCTTCAAAAATATGCAGATAGAGCCATCATTTGCAGATTTAATGGACTCTGGCCGCGAACAAAGGATCTCTTTGATTGGATCCACGAAAACTGGACCAGCAAATGCCAGGTCAATTGCTGCTCACGAGGATTCTTCATAGTATTGTTCAATCACTCCAAGCATTATGAGCAGGCCTTACAGGAAGGTCCCTGGTTTTTTGGAAATGCTGGGCTCTTCTTAACCCCATGGTTCCCAGATTTCATCCCTGCTACAGCTACCATCACCAGAACTCCTGTCTGGATCAGGCTTCCCAACCTACCTCTCCATCTTTGGCATCTGGATGTGTTTAGGCGCATGGGCGATGCCTTGGGACGCTTTCTCACTGTAGATTTTGAAAGGGCACTTCAGAGCCTCTACACATATGCCAGAATATGCGTGGAGGTTGATATCAGCAAAGGCTTGCCGGATCAATTTATCATCAAGGCCGGCGACTTTGTTTGGACTCAGATCCTAGACTACGAGAACACTGCATTCCGCTGCCGTCACTGCCACCAAGCAGGGCATCTGCAGAACTCCTGCCCCACTCTTGCAGACAAGAAGACTAAAGGAAACCATGCAAAGTCCAATTCCAAAAAATGGACCCCCTGCTACCCGCCGCCTGCTGCAAATTCTTCATCCCCAAGCTCTGTTGATGATGGGAGTGACGCAGATTCAGATCTTGCTCCTCAGACTGAAAACTTGTCCACCGATGTTCTCGAGCATCCCCCTGATATCACCGTCACTCAGAAGCGAAGCCATGAGTCCGCCTCCTCAGATTCAGATAAGGAAGCCCCTCTTCTGGAGAACTCCAGTCTTCAAATCGTCCCAGCACATACTCAACAGGATGGTTGGGTTAAAGTCAACAAAAAGAAAGGGAAGAAATTTCGTGTGGAAAACTCTACCAATTCTGGGTAGGAGTCGATTCATTCCCGCTTTCTAGTTTCTTCTTGCTGCCCCTCGCTTGTCTTTTTTCTCTCTCCGGTGACCGATGTTGATTTCAAATCATTTCCGGTAGGCCGTGTCTTTGTTTCTCTTGATTGTACTTTCTTATGTACCATATTTTGCTTAATAGAATTAGTCCAACTTCAGAAAAAAAAATCAAGTACATTGGATTTTGGATCTTCAATACATTAATTTTCCAAAAACTCTGTTTTTACACTTGAAGGCCCCAAACCAAGCTCTCAGTCAAAGACCAAGTCAAAGGATCCTCCCACTAGGTCATTAGGGTTTCATAGGTTGTAGGGTCATACTTGGTGTTTTAACCACTACTTTTCCTGTATTAGGAGCTGGCTCAAATGTGAAAGAAGATCAGATCATTCTTGTCCAAGAAATATCAGAAAAATACCCAAGGAGGACTACTTTATCGAGATTCAAGTTCTGCATAAAGCAACTGTGCATTTTGATATTTCTGCAAGAGTGTTAAAGTGACTATCAGCAAAAAATTGGTAAGTTAAGATACCTACTGCTCAATGAAGACATTCACATCAAATATAGAGGGAGTAGTTTGTTTTCAAGAATAATCAGGGTTTATAAGCCTGATTGGGCCAGTAGTATGCCAAGAAAGGATCCAATGTAGCAAATCACATGAAGGAGGCACACCAAGAAACCAAACATGAAGAGAACTTTTTCAGAAATTATAGATGAAATAGGGAAAAAGCTGAGGTGAATTGGACAGAAAAGAATGAACTTGAAAGGGCTATAGAGAACTTAGAAGACAACACTGATACTTGTTCTCAAATAGCCTAGAAACCTAGGGTTTTGGAAATATAGTGAAAGGAGGTAAAGTGAAGATGTTAGGCCTCCATGATGACAGAAGAAGGAAGATTTGTAGGGACTGTTGTGAGTGACACACTGGGTTTGCCAAGATAAAGTGTCTCACTACCTCAAAAGAAGAAGGATTCAAAGAGTATCAGTGGAAGAAGGGTCAAGCTCTCATTTCAGTCATTTACACTCAATGGTCAAAAGATAGAAAAACATGGTATGAGCTCCAAGGTAAGAACAAAGAAGTTTTGAATATACTGCCACTATGTAAGTGCCTAAGATTGTCAGAGTGAATTTATCATGTTTCAAATATCAGAAGGGAAGATTCACTTCAAGGTTTCCATGACACCTATTGAGTGAAAGTATTGAAGGACATAAACAAGCCAAAGCACAGTCAATCATGTAACTCAAGAAAAATTTGCAGAACAAGGAGGTGAAGAGTATCAATGGGCAAGTTTTAAATTACAAATTCAAACACCTACATATCAAAAGTGGCCTAAGGAGGTGAAAGGCATTGTTTAAAACCCATGTTTGTTACATAGTAATTTGTCACTGTCCCTGCAATCCCCTGTCCCACACATTGGAGGGCCTTTTTCCATGACCTGTGAGCAGTGACATAACCTGAAACCACTTTCATGGCATCCCCCTTGAAAAGGAAAATCATTCCTCTAAAGAAAGTTTCCTCTGAAAAACCCTAAAAACTGATCTTTTTTCCTTGGCGTGACTAGCTAGTTCAGCCCTCACGCCAATGGGGAAAATCCACCAAAGAGGGCACGCCAACTGGTGCTCTCTCCTAGTGCATTTCCCATGCGAAGCTTAATAAGGATTGTTTTTTAAAAATAAATGGCAGAATTTTGATTCCAACCAACTCCTGAACAAGTCTCTAAAATGAGTTGGGAGGTTTGGCTCCGGATCTCCATGTATGGGAAGTGGTTTTCCACCTATGATGGAAGCTTGTTTGAGGATAGGGCCAATCCCACAATTGTAGGGATCCCAACTCCCCTTCCACCATCTATATAAGCTTGCTATTTTTACCTTAGCAAGCTAGAAGCAAGAGTTGAATCTATAGCAAGGAGACTATCGCCAGGTAGTCTTTGAGAGCCAAGTTGAAGAGAGAGAGCTTTGTCCCATTCCCGACGAGCTTCATTGAGACGTGCTCCACTGTCGACCCACCGAAGGAAGATCCAGTGTCAGAGCCTTGCGTTATATATTTCTTTCTTATTATTAATGATAAACAACTTTGATTATGGTTTCATTCATGTGTCTTTATTTTTGATGCAATGAATTACATCCTCTCTGACTGATGTATGTTTACAAGATTTATATTCTATGTTGTGTATCGTTGTGTTTCTTTACTTGTGTGTAGGTGTTCGGACGTGTTAAGCAGAAGGATCGTGATCTGCCAAAGTGGAGGATGGGAAGCATCATCCTTTCCTCAATGACCATTGCGTAGGACCTAAGGTAGGAAACTTGTTATATTTTGTCGTTTTTGTAACTAGAGACCTGCGTCACTGCATGTCTGATTGTTGCTAGACCCGATCTGGGCTAGTAGGGATCACCTCTATCCGCAGCGGGGATTTTCCTCTCCAACAAACTGGCGACCATACTGGGGACTTTGATTGAAGTTTGTCTTGTCTCTTTCAGTTGCTTTTGGCTTCTGTTTGCTTTATTTTTTCTTCTGGTCTATCTCTTTCTGGTGTAGAACCTCTATTCAGCTCCCACCATACCTGATCTGCTCCCTGTTTGCTCTTTTTTATTTTTGTCTTTAGTAAACTCGATTGGTGCATTTTTTTTCCTGATAGTCACGCCAATTGGTGCTTGTTTCTAGTTAGGTGCCCACGCTAACCCTGTTTTGGTGCTAGATGCAGCCAAACAGTCACGCCATTCCTGTGTGGTGCTAGGGTTTGCTTGTTCTGAGCTCTCTGAGTCTGATTTTTGGTTTTGGTGCATCTTTTCCAACTGTCTGAGAGTTTTGAAGGCCTGTTTGACTGTGTGTGGCCTCCATCCTCCGGTTTTTTTCCCTCTACTATGGGTTTTACATTCTAGCCCTAGGGCATCTAGGTGTTATTGTGTGCTGAGCCTCCCGTAGGAGTTTTTTGGTTTTCGTTTGTCCAGTCAACTTCGTTTTGCTTCCTTGCATTCGTGTGGTTGGTTTTTATTGTATCATTGTGTGATTTGAGTGATTTCTCTTTGTCTCATTCAATTTTCACTTTTGTCTCATTTTGAGACTAGATCACACAGTTTATGTGAGTTTTTTGTTGTGATTCCTCTTTGATTTGAAGGATTTCTCCATCAATTTGAGGTCTGATTGTGTGTTGAGTGAACTTGCTTGTTACTCTTTCATTATCATTTCTCAAATTGGTCTCTTATTAGTTTTCATTTCGTTTGGTGCATTTTGCTCTAAAACATTGAAAATACAAAAAATCAATTCTTGTGCTTTTGATTAGTTAGTGAAAATTGAAAACTTTTCAGCATTATTAGTGTTATATAACTCTAAAGCAAAAGCTTTTAGTTTCATTAGCATGCATTAGAGACACTAGTAGTTGTTTTGTGATCATTTTCTTATTGTTTGAAAAGATCTCAACCCTCCCATAGTTAGCTATTCATCGAACAAAGTGATTTGTAGTGGCATGTAGTATGCATTTAGAGGATTTTTGAGACATAACATTTGGTAGGGCATGAAATTGAAACATAATTGAAGATCAACTCTAAAATTTATTCAATTTACCTTAAGGCGTCATTGAAACATTAACAAAATATTTAGAGGTCTAGGCTAGTGACGTGTTCTGGCGTCGTTAAACCTAGTAGCTGTTTGTTAAGTCCCTATATTAATAGTGTAATCCCTTATTATGTTAGTGTAGCCCCACTTATTGTTATTGTTGTACCCCTGTAACCCGCATATTGTTATTATTATGCCCTTACATTATTATTGTCAGGTCGGCTAGGATTACATTGTGGCCCACTAGGATTATATTTTTGCCCCATGGACTCCTATATATAGAAGGAGGTTTTGTTCATTTGTATCATCCAAGAATTGTGCATTTATGTAATTTATTGGAGGTTGCCCCCTCGAAGTGGCTTATTTCTAAGGCGTTGATATCTTTTTTCTTCTATTTTTGGAGCTGGTTACACAACATTTGGTATCAGAGCTTTGGATTCTAGGGTTTCGCTGCTCCAAACAGGTCATCGTGGTATTTTCGCTATAAATTTTTTTCTACGAAGTTTCAGAAGCTGAAATTTTTAGGAAGCTTTTATAAAAATTTCAGAGCTTGGTTCGCAATATTTTCTGAGATATGATCGGTGGAATTCAGGTCTTTGTTCAGGCTCCTAAACAGGTCATCGTGGAATTTGCGCTATAAATTGTTTTCTACGAAGGTTTAGAATCTGAAATTCATATGGTGCGAAGCTGAAATCTTGAGGAAATTCGTCAAAAAATTTCAGAGCTTGGTTCACAACATTTTTGGAGATATGATCTGTGGAAGGTAGTGCTTTTTTAGGCTCCTGAATTTCATCTGAAAGAGGTGATCGTGGGAAAAGTTCAATAACTCTCTCTACCGGGCATCGGATTGGAGGCCGAAATTTAAAAGAATTAAACGACTGTGAAGCTCTTTACACACCAGAGACATAATTGAAACAAAGCACACGTGGCAAGTAGTACAAGTTCGCTATACTGAACCAGTCCATAATTAGGTCATTGTGGGAGATTGGACATAACTTTGTCTTGGAGAATCGAAATCAAGTCAGACCTGTGGCATTCAAAAGAGAATTCATAGGGCTACTTTTTTCCTAAATTTCAGATATTGAAGAGCCAAAATCACAGAGATAATACAATTTCAATATCGAGCTCTTCAAAAGCAAGTAAAAGGTGTGTATTGTTTTTCCCGAATTGCATAAATCTTGTTTGAAAAATCAGTTTGAAGTGAGTCCAAGGGCCTATTAAGCATATATTTCAGTATTTCATTCTGAAATTCCTCCTAAAAATAATTCAACACCCATTAATCCCTCATAAATCTATACTATGATGCATGAAGTGGAAGAATTGCAGTATGAGATATCAAAATTACGGTACCAAGTGCAACAAATTTCGATCTTACGAAGAGCAACCGAAGATGATATTAATAAAAAAGAAGAAATGGAGGGTTAATTTCAATATTTGAAGGATAAAATAATAGCTAACATGGATGATAAAGTAGTGGAACATCACAATGAGCATCAACAACAAGTTCTCCAACTCTCAAAGGATAACCTAACTTTGGTGCAAAATAAAATAAAACAACCGGAAGATCAATATCACATCAAAAGAAGTTCTGAAGTAGTCACAGAAACAAGAACTCGACAAGTACAATCAATTTCAAATTATCTCAGCAAGTGGAAGAACTTTCTTGTAGAAGATTCCACATGGGAGGATGATAATTTTATACAGAAGCATCAAGAAATAATCAAGCGTTGAGGACAACACTTGTTTGAAGGAGAGGGGCATGTTAAGTCCCTATATTAATAGTGTAGTCCCTTATTATGTTAGTGTAGCCCCACTTATTGTTATTGTTGTACCCCTGTAACCCCCATATTGTTATTATTGTGCCCTTACATTATTATTGTAAGGTCGGCTAGGATTACATTGTGGCCCACTAGGATTATATTTTGGCCCCGTGGACTCCTATATATAGAAGGAGGTTTTGTTCATTTGTATCATCCAAGAATTGTGCATTTATGTAATGTATTGGAGGTTTCCCCCTCGAAGTGGCTTATTTCGAAGGCGTTGATATCTCTTTTCTTCTATTTTTGAAGCTGGTTACACAACATTGTTGTTTGCCTCTTGGCTTTAGACAGTACTACTACGGACTTGTGCTCCCCGTACCGTCGCATATATAAAGGGAAACCCCACTAGGTTGCTATCCTTTATCCGTAGGAAGCCAAGTCCGCCGCCTTATACCTGTGATACACCAGACACAACATTCGGGGATATTTCATGCACGTACGTCAAGTCCTTGGTTGATTTCTCTTTCATTTTTGAACCAAGGTGTATATTCCAGTTCACGAATATCTGGTACACCCTCCTACCTAGAGTTTTAGAGTAGTCATTTCGATCTTTTCTGACTCATTAAATTTGAAAGGATCATCAAGCACTTGTCCCTTCACGGTTGTTTCCAAATTGAAAGAGATAGAGTCACCTTTTACTCATTTCTCGACTCTTAAAACATGAAACGATAAAATTTTCAAGTTTCAATGTGGTAAAATTAATCACCTGCGATCACACACCCTTTTAGAGATTGTTTGTTGGCCGTTTGATTATTTGCCTTGGTTTTACCCCGTGTTATTTTGTTTTTATCTCTTCCTCTTTTCGTTACTATCACAATGGCGGAACCCTCAGTTTCGTCTACTGGTAATCCTTACACAGACGATTCGTCAGAGGTCACTAAGTCCTCTGCTGAACCTCAGTAGCCTATTGTCTCCGAGATTCCCGACGGGGGACCGGTTCTATCTGAGGTTCCCTTTGGAGGACCAGTAGAGTTCAATTGGCCCTTATCCAATGCTTGGTTTGGATTTGGAGTAGGGGAATATTTCCCTCCTCTTACATTGGGTTTGCCTTTTTTAGCTGTTGTTATACCTCCTAGTCCTCGCCGTATTTGGAAGATCTCGCGGCAGGGTCAGATATGGACTCACCCAGTCCTTTTTCGAGTGAGGAAATTCCTACATCTGGTGAAGATTACCCGCTTTTCCCAGAAAACAACCCCGAGTCTTCTTTCATGTCTTCGCCTGGTCCTTTGCTTCCAGCAGGATATAGGTCCGTAAGTCAGATTGTGGCCACTGTGGCCTCCATGGGAGTATCCACTTCGTCTACGAGGCCGGTTATTCATTTGTTAGGGATGTTTCCATTGACACCTCTCACGTCATCTCCTCAGGTTACATCAGTACCTATTAGGCCTACCGTCTGCGTAGCTGCATCAACACCCGTTGTTACTACTCAGTCCATTAGGACCACATCACTTCTTGAAGACGTCTACATAGCATCTGCTATTCTGGAGAGTATTTCTCCTGAGGAGTATCGGTTGTCTTTACAGACGTCGAACTCCGAGGTTGGTCAGTCCTCCCAAGATCCCAACTATCCTTATTTTTCCCATTATGGACCGGATGGTACCCCTGTTTATGTTTTTCCATATCAGTACGATGAGCAGGGAAACCCTCTATGTTTTCCTACTCCAGAGGCTTATCAGTATGTCCAAGGTTTTCTGTCTGCCCAGGCTGGGCAACCTTCTAACCCGCAAGGACAACCCTTCCAGGGCCAACCTTCGGGCCAGCCTGGTTATCTATATGACCCGCAAGGACAACCCTACAGGGCCAACCTTCATGCTAGCAGGGGTTGTTGTATGGTCTGCAAGGGCAATCCTACAACCCTCAAGTTCAACCTTTACAGCCTCACTCTATGGTCTAACCAGGGCAACCTCAAGGATCCACAGGCCAACCAGGGTATCAACCTAGACCATTGTATGGTCCTGGGGGGAAAATCCACCCTTATAAACCTATGGTGCAACCTTGGAAACCCTAGTTTCCCATCGGTCCAAATGTTTCACAACCTGGTTATCAGGCATAGCCTGGCCCTATCCTGCCCTTAGGCCAACTGGCTCAACCAAGCTAACCTAGTGTCCTTTATCATCCAGTTCAACCTGTTGAACCAGAACAGCCTGTTCACTCGGGTCAACCTGTTCAACCAGGGTAGCCCGCTCAGCCAGGTCAACTTGTTCAACTAGGCCAAACTACACATCCAGTCAACCCTACTCAACAGCCCATTTATTCCATGTCGCAGCCGAATCCGCCTATGTGCCCAACTCATTAGGCTCAGCAGGGCCCCACTTACCAACAGCTCGCTCGACCCCAAGGCGGTTATTACCTTCAAGGTCAATCTCGACTGGTTAACAACCCGCCCCAAGGTTCTAATTATTATCTTCAACAACCAGGCTATACCTATACTCAACAACCATACACTGCTCAAATAGGGCCTACATATAATCAGGGTGAGTACCTCGGTTATCAACCCCCTTACAATGGTTATCAACAACCCTATCAACCTAATTATACGGATTATACCCCATATGGTCAGAATCCTCTAGGACAGACCAATGGGGGAAAATTTATGCCCAACCAGGGTGGAGTACATGTATAGGTCCTTATTGAGGGCCTGGTATGCCTTTCAATCCTCAGTTTCCTTTCCTTGCTACGTTGGAATTGCCTGACGTATCTAAGTTGACCAATGATTCGATTCTTCACAGTCCTTATTGGCCTCCAGTTCCCACCAAGGTGCCTGGTGACTATCCTAAATTTGAAGGTAAAGCTAGAGAGGACCCCCAAGCTCATGTCATGACCTACCATCTATGGTGCTCTTCAAACTCTTGGGTCGATGATTCAATCCGTTTGCATCTTTTCAAATGCACTCTTACCGGTGCTGCCGCTAAGTGGTATATAGAATTACCCCACGGTATCTTTCAAGACTTAAATACATTAGCTATGGCTTTTCTGACACATTTCCAGTTACCGGTTCGTTACGAAGCCAGGACGCATCTCCTGACTTCTCTCAAGCAGGATAAATCCACCCACATATCTGACCATATTCATGAGTGGCGACCTTGTCATAGACTAATCAAGTTTGATATACTTGATCAACTTCTAACTCATTGGTTCACTACCTCCTTCGTTAACAAGATCACTCAATATATTGCTATGGGGGCATGTGTGATTGAAGAACAAGCCATCACATGTGCCCAGTACCTTGATTTGGTGTACTCTTAGTCCAACATGCTATATGATATCTTGACTAATGCCCCATGGCTAGGGACCTCAAAAGCACCAGCTACCCCATCGGTGGATGGTGTTATCGGTTCTGTTTCTCAGACTTATCGGAAGTCCTCTAATGGGAAGAAGAAGTCAAATTATTCCAATAATTTTTCTCTTCCCGCCCCTCCAGATTCTGGTAAGACTATGGAGGTTAATGCCGTTCAGGCCAATCATGCAGAAAAGGCCTCCAAAGGGAAGAAGAAGGGCAAAGGAAAATCCAAACCCGATGCCCCGAAACCATAGTCTTCTAAACCTCGTGCTAATGATGGTTCCCAACGCAAATCGAAGTACACCTACCTTATATGTGAAGGAGATCATTATACCAAAGATTGTCCCCAACGATATAAAGTTAGTCAACTTCTGAAAGGCTCCAAAGGGACTCTGGCAGTTCTCAAAGAACCATTCCCAGCTCAGCAGACCCAGATGGTTGAACAACCTTCACCATCTACACCATTTGGGTCCCAAGTTTTTATGATGAATGGTGCTGCACCCGTTTCGATTGCTACGGGCTCGAAGGATTATGCTGGATCATGCCAGGCAGCTGGTAAGGAAGTCATTGATGGCCCACCTCCCTCACCTATCTCTGGTCCTTTAGAAATTGAGAATCCCAGCACTGAACCTGTTGTGAGGCCACCTTCTAAGGGTGTTCTGCGAAAATCTTCCTATAATCCAAATGCCCGTACCACTTAGCACTATATAATTGTTGAGGATTTGGCATAGGAGCATTCTGCAATGTCTACGTTGGAAGTGCTTCAAAGTTTCCCCTCGCAATGGAAAGCTCTGTTGTCCGCAATCGGTGGAATTGATCCTGTCGATTCTAGTCTTCTCACCTTCGACCTGGAAAATTTTGTCCCCCAACTTCCGTATAAAATTTCTCTTATTATACAAGTCGGGATCAGCAGCCTCAACATCCACAGAGCCATTGTGGACTAAGGTGCTTCCACCTGTGTTATGTTGTCTTCCTGCTGGAAGGCCATTGGCTCTCCAGCTCTTACTTCATCACCCAATTCCCTTGAGGCATTTGATGGTCGGGAATCAAAACCCTTGGGTGTTCTCGGGAGTTTAGTAATCACGTTACATGGTAAGACATTCAATGTAGAAGTAGAAGTGGTTGACTCCAAGCTCATCTAAAATCTTCTTCTTGGTCGCAGTTGGACTCACACCATGTTATGCGTTCCGTCCACCCTCTTCTAGCTTCTAAATTTTCCTCATGAGGGAAAAATTATCACTGTTGATCAGTTGTCTTTCTTCAGCTCATCCTCCATGAACAACATACCTTACTTGGATTAGACCCCAATCCCCCCGACAGTGTAGGACCCAGTCTTTTCAAGGACCCCATCCTCATGGGTATTTTTCCCGCGCCACCACTGCACACCGTTCAAGTTAACATGATCTCTAGGTCAGATGACCCTTGGATCATCCCTTCGCCTGAAAAGGTTACCTCTTTCAGATAATTGATTACTTTAACTCTAGTTGATATCAATTATTCCGAGATTGTCGCTTCGTCAGATCCTCCTCCTCCTAAACATGCTCCTTCGAGCATGGCTCTAGATGTATACTCTCAATCCCCTTGGCTTGGCGATGCAGATTCTCCCGATCCTTTAAGAGAAGTCTTCCCCTCTGATGAAGCTATCGTTGAAATGATGTCTCTTGAAGATCTGCCATGGAGTGATGGCCATCATCGTTCCTCGTTCATGCCCAGCCTAGGGGCAATGTCTAATTGTATAGAGCGCTTCACATCTCAGGTTCCCACTCCACCTCTTCAAACACCGATATTGACTCATGAGCTCCTTTCTGAGGGAAATCTGAGTAACATCATGAAAACCATGCCTATCAAAATCTCCGTCAAACCGGGGGTATTCGAGAACATTCGTGTGGGATTTACTTATTCTCCCGAAGAGATTCAACTATACACGAACCTTTTTCATTAATTTAGAGATGTTTTTTCATGGTCCTATGAAGAGATGCCTGGGATTGATCCCAGTATAGTCGTGCATGAGATTCCCACCTATCCAGGTGCAAAGCCCATGTGTCAGCGTCTACGCCCAGTGCATCCCTAAAAAGCTGCAGCTATAAAGGCAGAAGTTGAAAAAATTCTTAATGTGGGCCTTATATATCCAATTCCCCTCACAGAATGGGTTTCTAATATCGTCGCTGTAGATAAGAAGCAGGGCACTATATGGGTCTGTGTTGACTACCAAGACATCAATCGGGCCTATCCTAAGGACAATTATCCCACTCCTTTTATAGATCATATAATCGATGACTGTGCGGGGAGTGAGATTTATTCCCTCATGGACGGCTTCTCAAGTTACAATCAAATTAATATTTTACCCGCTGATCAACATAAGACCACCTTTATCTATCTGTGGGGTACTTTTGCTTACAAAAAGCTCCCGTTCGACTTAAAAAACAGTAGAGCTACCTTCCAGTTTGCTATGTCCTATGCTTTCCATGACATACGTCATATTGTTCAGCCATACCTAGATGATTTTCTGGCCCATTCAGCTCAGCGTGAGGACCATCCTGAATACCTTCGCCAGATTTTTTCTCTGCTACAGATGTTACAATATTAGGCTCAATCCTCACAAGTGTGTCTTCGGCGTAGATTCTGCTCGTCTTCTGGGATTCATCGTCTCCAAAGATGAAATTCTCCTTTACCCCCTCAAGGTCGAGGCCATCGTTAACCTCCCATCCCCATCCTCGTTGCATCAACTGCAGAGTCTTCAGGGGAAAGCCAACTTCTTACATCGCTTTATTCCAAACTATGCATAAGTGTCCAAGGGGTTCATGCGACTTTTGAAATAGGATGTTCCCTTCCATTGGGATGAGATTGCTCAGCAATCCTTTGATAAACTTAAAACGTTGCTCGTCAATGCACTGTTAATACGTCCTCCTGACTACCATCGCGATTTCATGCTTTACTTGGCTGCCGCTTTTAGCAGGATAGCTATGGTTCTAGTACAAGATGACAATGATGGGAATGAACATGTATTTTACTATTTGTCTCAGAATCTTCTCGACACTAAAACGCGATATGCCCACATCGAGAAGTTGGCGCTTCCTGCGGTCTAGGCCATTCAACGGTTCCGCCATTACATCCTGCTGCATATGGTAACTATGATTTCTGACTGTAATCCCATGACATACATCTTGTCTCGAAAATTGCTAGGGGGCAAGTACTCCAAATGGATTACGATCCTTCAGGAGTTTGATTTGGAGTTCACAACCGCCAAATCAACAAAATCATTGGTCTTTGCTGATCTTATCTACTCTCTCCCAACAGACTCCGCTCCATCCCAATCTGAGGACCACATCCCGGATGAAACGATTTTTCTTATCAGCACTCATGACCCATCATATGGTGACATCATCATGTACTTTCAGACATCCACTTTCCAGTCCGAGTTGACTAAGGATGCTCGACAACACATTTGGCATCAATCTCAACCATATCGCATTCTTGGAGATACCTTGTATTGTGTCAGAGTTGATCCTGTTCTCCGCCGATGCTTGACCTTGGAAGAGGCTGAGAATGTCCTAAATGACTGTCACAGTGGCAGATGTGGTAGTCACATGTCCAGATATGCTACCACCCAGAAAATTCTGCATGCGGGTTACTTCTGGCCATCTATATTCAAGGACTGCATTGTTGCAGTTCGAAAATGTCACCTGTGCTAGGTTTTTCAGCACAAGATGCGTGTGCCACCCCTACCTTTGCATCATGTCATTACCATAGGCCCTTTTACCAAATGGGGCATAGATTTTATGACATGTAACCCTCACTCGGCCGAGGGGGCATGCTTATGTAATCGTTTCCATGGAATAATTCACTAAGTGGGTTGAGGAGATGCTTACATTAGCTGCCGATGGTAAGACAATCGCTCAATTCATTTTCAACCATGTAATTACGCGTTTTGGAGTTCCTCAGGCCATTTTCACCGATCATGGCACTCATTTTCGGGATTACATGATGGCAGAGCTGACATTGAAGTTGGGTTTACGTCATGATAGCTCAATGCCATACTACCCTCAGGTGAATGGCCAGGTTAAGGGCGTGAACAAGGTACTGGTCACGATGGCCACTGTCACCACTACCTGGATTGGGGACCGTGTGGATATCAACCTTCCCACTGCTTGATCCTGTTCATACCCCTGGGCACACTCTTTCCATCACCATTTCCATTTTGTCACCAGATGGCCTAGTACCTGTCAAAATTGGGACTGGACCTCTTCGAGACAATTCAGTTATGAAATAAACGTCGGATACTTCGAGCTCCAATACTTGGTTTTGAAGCCTGAACTTATCTTCGTTTTTGTCCCAAATATTGATCAAATACTAAAGTAACTCATATTGTACCCTAATACATGGTGTCATGAAGAATTTTTTCAGGCCGCAATCCCGGAGAGCATTCATACATGCCTCGTTCTCCATGGCCATTTCATCTTCTTCACTATGTTCCCTTTCTTTCCATTCTATCACCATTGTGACTATGTATCTACACCAAATGGTCATAAACACGTTATTAGATCCCTTCAACACTCAAAAATCCGATTGATTGGTTCATATTTTGTAAACTTTAAGCAGAAATTTAGGTTGCGCCACTGGCGTGACTATTTTGCTGACAGTCGCGCCAACTGGCGGAACCCCTTTATAAAAAGGACCCAATTAGTATGAGTCCCTGCCCGATACCTACGCCAATTGGGCGAGCCCTAAAATTTCAAATTTCACCTCAGGGATCCAAAATCACAGTGGAATTCTACAAAAAATGGATTAAAAAAAAGCTAAAGGGAGCACCTCTTACCTGGGAAAGACAAGAACTGAAGTGATGCACTAGATCGTCCACAATCGTCGCCACAAGTTCGTACAGGAAAAACTCATTGTTGCTCTCCACAAGAGGTAAAAATTAAAAGTAAATATGTTTTTACTATTTTTGGCATATTTATAACTTTCCGAGATCAAATAAGGTTTTGAAGCTCATTTTTCTATTATTTTATTATATTTTGTCGAAAAATGGGTTTTACGCTTGCTTCCTTATGCAGTGACAAGTTTTCTCATGACTAGGACGACGATACAAGTTGTATTTTATAATTTTTCGGACTTAGTAAAAACACTAAAATGTCACTACTGGAGTCGTCTTTTAGCTCTTTTCTAACTCTCTAAACATGAAAAGATTTCCAAGTCTCTTGTCATTTTGATCTCGTTAAATTGGCTGTGAAACGACATCTACCTAGTATATGTTTACCCCTTTTTCGGGCTGGGATAGATTATTTATGAAAAATGAATACCCTAGCCTATTGTGACTAGGAGGTTCTCTCAGACATAGTTTTCTACCTTTTCGGATCTGAGGAACTATCAACGAAAAGGGACTGTTGGAGTTTACTTTTCCGCTGTCCTTTCAAACTCTCTAAACATGAAAATATGCCGAGTTCTTCCTTTGTCAAACTTGTTAAAATCTGATGACATCGGATTCTGTCATAATGACGATACTCAAGTTCCTCCTTCCTAGGGCTTGTTAAATGTACTAGGTTGGATTTTTCCGAAGGAAAAATTTATATCACAAGCATATGCTATCCCCTTCATGCTTGTTCTCAACAATAATTGGGGTACTCACCAAAAATGTTGGGGAAAAATGAAACCAGTATCATCGTCATGTCGGCAGTATGTCACTCTTGAACATGGCACTTGTCTACATTCGTGTCAGGTTGGGGGAATCTCATCTCGTTTTCTGCTTGCCTCCATGGGTTTGGGTAATCCTTTTTGACCACTCATCCATTCTTTGCCTTGTCATCATGACCTTAGATATTTTGATGTCAAATACTGCCAAATCTAGTGTCGTGCCACCGATAGTTTCAACCCTCCTCTAATTCTCTACTGATCCTGATTCACATACATTATGATCCTCTGTCTCACGTCGATGATGTGGGAAATACTATGGACACCTTTTATCAAGGTCGCTTCCTGTCAACTTCAGCTCATTATCCAGGAAACTAATCTAGAGACTCTCTTCCAGTACCTTGGAGCCTGCATGCCTCAATGGCCAGTTCTTTGCATTCGACGCAAGGTTTTCATCATTGGCCTTCGATCGAATGATTCTGTGGGTGTTCGACACCAGCTCACTGTTCACATTCCGTGGATTGTACCTATAGTACCTTGAGGGCCATTTTCATTATTGGTGGTTCCTCTCGCGTCTGTTAATGGCTTTCATCATTGGCTGGTAATCAGACGATGTCCTTGCATGTTTGACTTCAACTCATTTATTCACATGCTAGGACTTGTACTTTGTCCGGGTATAGATGGAGCGCAAGACCCTGGGTTTTTTCTGATGGAATCTAGGCTATGGATTTTGTGGATTATCATGATTGGTTACATGACTCATTGATTGGATGGTTGTGACCATACTTGAGTCAGCTTATTCATCCTTTCTGGATGGCTTTGTCCATACCTTGGATCCTGATTATTGTATACTCTGTTATGGATGGTTGTGCCCATACCACATATCATGTATTTTAGATATCATTTGTATTTGTCTACGCAGGTTTTCCGACGGTAGTGTTTTCAGTTGGGCACGTAATCATAAAGCATTTCATCCCTCTCTCTCTCTCTCGGGCCTCATGCTTTAGGGGGCATCTATTACAAAGTAATTTTTCACCGTCCTTGCAATCCCCTATCCTGCATATTGAAGGGCCTTTTTTCATGACCTGTGAGTAGTGACATAACCTGAAACCACTTTCATGGCATCCCCCTTGACAAGGACAATCATTCCTTTGAAGAAATTTTCCTCTAAAAAACCATAAAAACTAATCTTTTGGCCTTGGCACGACTAGCCAGTTCAGCCCTCGCGCCAATGGGGAAAATCCACCAAAGAGGGTGTGCCAACTGGCACTCTGTCCCAGTGCATTGCCTGCGCCAAGCTTAATAAGGATTTTTTTTTAAAAATAAATGGCGACAATTTGATTCCAACCAACTCCTGAATGAGTCTCTAACATGATTTGGGAGGTTTGGCTCTAGATCTCTAGGTATGGGAAGTGGGTTTCCACCTATCATGGAAGCTTCTTTGAGGATAGGGCCAATCCCACAATTGTAGGGATCCCAACTCCCCTTCCACCATCTATATAATCTTGCCATTTTTCCCTTAGCCAGCTAGAAGCAAGAGCTGAATTTGTAGCAAGGAGACTATCACCAGACAGCCTTTGAGAGCCAAGCCGAAGAGAGAGAGCTTTGTCCCATTCCCGACGAGCTTCATTGAAACGTGCTCTGCTGTCGACCCACTGAAGGAAGATCTAGCGTCAGAGCCTTGGGTTGTATCTTTCTTTGTTATTATTAATGATAAATGACTTTGATTATGGTTTCGCTCACGTGTCTTTGTTTTTGATGCAATGAATTATATCCTCTCTGACTGATGAATGGTTACAAGACTTAGATTCTATGTTGTGTATCGTTGTGTTTCTTCGCTTGTGTGCAGGTGTTTGGACATGTTAAGTAGAAGGATCGTGATCTGCCAAAGTGGAGGACGGGAAGCATCATCCTTTCCTCAAAAACCATTGCGTAGGACCTGAGGTAGGCAACTTGTTATATTTTGTCATTTTTTTAAATAGATACCTGCGTCACTACGTGTATGATTGTTGCTAGACCCAATCTGTGCTAGTAGGAATCACCTCTGTTTGCAGAGGAGATTTACCTCTCCAACAATGATATTGGAAAAAGAGTTTTGTGAAGGTTTTCCCTTGTGTTTCAGTCTCAAAGGTGCCAAAATCAAACCCATCAAGCCCCCAGCATTACAGAAGGAGTCAAGTTCACCATTTCAGCAAAACTGCATACAAACAGTGAAAGGAGGTATGTGAAGATCAAAGGGTTAATTCGAGTTTTATAGTAGAGGTTTCACATCAAATTGAAGAAGCTATTATGTGGCCAAATTCACCAAAGTGTAGGAATAAGCTCTTCATGCCTCAAGGAACCAAAGGAAAGTCTAAGTTCATCATCTAATCACCTGTAGAAGTAAACAATGTAAAAGGATCAGTAGGAAGAGGCAAATGGTTGAGTTGAAATGAACAATGTAAGTAGCAGAAGACCAACTTCATCCTTTGAAGTCACTTACAAAACCAAAATAATAAAGAGTTGGTAATAAAGCAATATAAAAGAAAAAATATATGTCTTAAGACACCTGCAGCAAAAAAGGTCAAATAAAATATCAATGAAAGTGACAAACACTCAAAACATTAGGATATGGGTTCAAAAATGATTTAATTTGAATCCAAGACATATATAAGGGGGATTTCATCTATCATTTAACTTATTATTCACTTGCAAAGAATAAAAAACAATCAAGGAGGAAACTGTGAATTTTCTAAGGCATATCAGACAACTTTACCCAGTGTTGCACATTTAAGGCAGCGCTACGCATTCTGAGTCGGGCACTGCACCCCTGCCGAAAATCCCTTTGAAAATTTTCATTGCATTGCATGCCTATAGGTATGCACTGCATGTTCAGAGGCACACTAGGAGACCCAACAGGCCAGTGCATAAATACTTCGGCACTGCATGCCCAGCATACAATGCTACGTGCAACCTTGCCCGATAGGCCTGACAAGCCTGATGCCATGTTCACACTGCGATTTTTCCACTCGGCACCTCATTCACCAACCAGCGTTGTGAATTCATCCACCTGACAGACCCGACAGGCCATCCACTGCGCGTTCAGCGCTACGCCCTCGGCCGGCCCCACAACCCATTCAAGCACTGCGCGTTTGAACAAGAGCATCTCCTGCATCTGCAAAACGCACAAAATACCTCAGAAGTACCTCCAATCTGTCATCAAGGTTCTTAAAAGCATATTTTATTGGTAAGTGGATGTCCTTACCTCCCTCGGTACTTTTTGATGGTTTTCTAAGGAAATAAAGCCTAAGGAGATGAGCTAAATGTCATCAAAAGCCTCCCTCATCTACAAACAAGGAAAGACAACTCATCAAGGGTATTAATTGATTTTTCCTCCTTCTCACAGTCATACACCCTACCCTCACTCATTAACTCTTCCACTTATGTTTTCTGCCTTTTTCATCACCATCCCATTTACCCTTTTGCACATCAATTTCACAAAGCAGAGTTATGTTTTTGGTTTACAAAGCAGCAGTGATCAAGATGTCAGGGAAGGGTAACAGTGAATGTGGTGAGGGAAGCCCAGTGCCAACAAGAAATCAACACCAATGAGGGAGGATTAATAGATTTGACCCTCAAGACACAATGGAGCTTAATGCCTCTCCCATGACTATAACATGTTTCCAAAATGTGGGGTGTTTTCACTTTTGTGAAAGAGTTCAACAGGTACAAATCCATCCTGAGCTGACTAGGCTGTTCATCCTCAACTTGCATGAGAAACAAGTAAATATTGTAGGTGTATATTTTGAGTTATCATTAGATTCCATTGCTATTGCCACTGGGATACCGAGTGTTGGTCAAATGTGGTTCAAACAGGGCAGTTTAGACATAAGCCACTATGAGCCATTCCTCAAGCCCAGATACAAGGACTACAATAAGTCTATATCTCCTTTTTCACATCTGCTCGAGAGGTATGCACCTCTGATGAGGTTCATTATGAAATACTTCACATGTGAGGGAAGGATTTATAGGCTTTATTACTACCACATAATATTGCTCATGCACTTCACTAGGGTTAAGATGCTGCATTTTCCTTACTATCTCTACAAGAGTATTGAAAAGATGTCTTATTTTTTGTAAAAGAGACACCCTTCACAACAAATGTAAAGCCTCTTTCACCATTCTCTCATCAAGATGGTTTTGTTGCATCAAATAGAGAAAAAGGGTATTCTATGAGAGGTTTTCATTGCCCATGAGGTCTTCACAAGCCCACAACCCCATCCTCAGCAAAATATACCCTCATCATCTCATCCTCCTATCCTTACTCCTCCATCATCTCCTGATGAGCATGTTTCACCATCTACACATATTCCTTCACCTCAAGACAACCCTCCTTCATCACCCTTTCCTAGTGCAACAGACAATGAGGAAAGTGATCATGAGCAGTCAAATGAGAATGAAGGAGAGGGCAATGATAAATCAAGAAATGATGAAGAAGAGTACAGTAAAGAGGAATAAAATGAAGAGGCGAAGGGCAGTGATGTTAGCATGGAAGAAAAAAATGATGAAGGGAGTGTAGAAAGCATGGAAATAGAAGAAAATGAGGATGTTAGAAATGATGAGGAAAGTAGAAGTGAGGAGCAACACAACAAAGAGCATGATAGTGAAACTAAGAGACATAATGACAATGAAAACAGTTAGGCAGCTAGTGATGATAAGGGCAATGATGATGTTGAAGATGAAGAGGGAGAAGGTAGGATGGATACAAATGAAGAAAAGGAAGAGGCTGATAATAGTAGTGAAGATCACAGCAAAGAGGAAAGAAAAAATAAGAAGGGAGATAGTGACAATAATGACAACAGTCATAATGGCCAAGAAGGCAGTGAAAACAATGAGCCTCACAGTGGTAATGATGATAGTGCAGAGAGAAGTGCCAAAGACAGTGAGGCTCCTAGCAGTGATGAGGAGAAAAATGAAGAAGTAGACAATAGTGAAGGGACAGAAGAAAACAATGCAGAAACCAATGATGACACCTCTAACAGTGAGAACACAAATGAAGAAAGAGGTCAATAAGACATGGAGGTAGGTGTCAATGAAGATGAGGTAAATGATGAAGAAAGCAACCAAGGTAATGATGATGATGAGGTGGGAAATTGCTCACAGAACTAAGAAGATAGTGAAGCTGATATCAGTGAAGGAGAAAAGGATGATGATACAAATGAATAAGTGAGCCAAGATGTTAGTGAGCCAAACAAAGATGACCAAAATGATAGAAGCAAGACTGAGGACATGGAAATGGTCAATACTGAACCTTTTCCTTTGACATATCAAAGAGGAAGTAGGCATGTGTTTTTTTCCTCTAAAATGCAAGAGACCATTCCCTCTACATCAACAAATAAGCTTTACAAAGGCAATGATAAGGTCACTTTTGTAGATAAGAAAGGTAAGCATCAAACTAAACAAGAGTGCCAATTCATTGACCTTGACAGTGAAAACGAAGATGAGGAGAGGATTACAAGCATCTTGCTCCAAAGCAAGGATTCTCAGGTCAGAGACCTAAAAAGATAACTTGGCATGGAAAATTGTATTATTGAGTATTATAAGGATGAAAACAACCAGCTCAGGAAGACACAAAGAGACCATGGCCTACATAAAAATATGGCCAAGCACTATACATTTAGAAATCAAATTGCAAGGGCTAAGCTCAAAGGAGCCCTTGCCGAAATTCAAGAACTCAAGGAGGCCAAAGATCAAGAAAACCTTGAAATCATAGCTGATGATTCCATACAATCATCCTAGACCCCATGAGGAAGGTACTTGCAAATTTTGGGAACTTTCTGGAAATTTTTGGTTTTTGCTGATTTAGAGGGCCAAGGGCGCATCACTCTTGGTGCTGCGCTTTTTTTCAGGGCATCCTCAAGAGATAAATTTTTCATTTTTGGAATCCTCAGCTCAATTGCAGCATTCTCACAAATTTTTAGGTCATTTGGAGCAGTTTTGTTCCTCCAAAAGGCCTAAAAACATTCCAATTTTCACCTTTCTGCCATGTTTTCAGGGTTGGAGCTACACCTTTAGCAGCCCTGGGAGTTTTATTTTCTTAACAAGTTAATGGGGCCTAATCAGAAATCCAACAGAATTTTCAGAAATAATAATGAACAGGCTTTCCAACAAGCCATCACAGAGCCCATTTCAACATCGGGAAGGCCTTCAACTTTCAAATGCAAGGCAACCCAATTTTCTCATGTAGGCGTTGCTCCCTTGGCCTGTCAATGCATCCTTAAATCTCAGTGTTGTGCCCTTGCAAAAAAAAAGTCAAAAAAACTTGCCGGGAAATATTTTGAAGTTTTTGGAGAGCCTAAATGTCAATTTTTTTGCTAAAAGTGGCTGAGAAGATATTTTTCATTTAATGCATTAGGATATTTGTGCTTTGGGCCTTGCATGGTCTCAAAGGAAAAAAGTCACATTTATGATTAATTAATAGGATTATAAAGACCTAATTAGGGTTTATTCCTCCTTTCTTGTTAAATACATCATTGAGGCCTTATTATACAGGTTGGCATTTGATGACTCTTACGATTAATACATAGACTTAGAGATTGAAGAGAAATTGGTATTGCTGTTTATGGATGGCTTGGCTTGCTTGATAATGGAGAAGGCTTGCTTGCAGGATCCTTGAGCATATTTAATTGTGATGTGTTCCTATTTAGTTCAAGTTTTCTTATGTTATCATTATGGTTCATATTTCTATGTGGCAGTAGGATAAAAGTTTTAGGCTAAGAAATGTTGTTAAAAGGCACCTTCGCTCTGTTTCTCCTCTATTTCCTCTATGTTTTCCTCTGCTAGGTCAGTTTAGATAATTCTTAGTTTCTCTCTAGACCCACTTATGCTTGTTTATATTATGAATGATTCAATATAGAAAATTTCAAAGATGTTTTATGGATAGCCCTTCTTGCTTGATATTACTTAAACGTTGTTCCTAAGATATTTACTTTGAAGTATCACTGATTAGATTTAGTTAAATAGGTCTATAATTTTCTATGCCCTTTGCCTATTCTAAAAATTTTCTTTGGAGGTCTTTATAGCTTTGATTAATGAATTTTAGGCATTCCCTCTTCCTTGATCTATGTTATATGTCTATATTAAATGTTTTCTAATCATCAAGGTAAAATCACTAGAAGTTTTACAAGTTTCTTGCCTTCTATAGTTGACTGGATTGTTTGTCTTGAACGCTTATTTTCTTGAGTGTAATCCGAGAAGTTATTATTTTGCCCTCTCTTTTGATTATTTCTTCATGCTTAGTAGTATTAAATACTATTTCTTTTTTAAAGGTATTTTTTCAAGGATTCTTAAATGCCCTTTTACACCGACTATGTTCACAAACTTGATGTTCATTTCATCTTACACAAACCTTGAAGATCCATTTGACCATGTTATATTTTCCCTGTGATGCACCTTGATTCATTGTTGAAATATCCATGACCTTTTGTAGACTCCATAGCCCAATTACTTGAAAATATCTCACTCCATCTATTCTACTTGATCACCTACCCAACACAAACAAACAAATCAACCCTAAACTTAACAACTAGCCTAAAATCAAACCCTAAAAGCAAACAAGTTCACATCCTTTGCAAAAAATAGAGAGAGCCCTCTCTGAGTCTAGAAACGCTAGGTCCTAAGACTCCAAAGACTTGTCTGATGTTACCCCCGTTAATTTTTTCTGACCAATCTAAAAAATTACGGGGTCCTAACATAATGGCAAGAACGATGGGACTTTTGAGTCAGTGACATCGTAAGTATCCCTTAGGAGCTCTCAAATCCCTGTCAAACCTAGAAAACTCAAGTGTTAGCCGAGAGTATAATTTGATTGTTTCACCATCCTAGAAAAATGATGATTCAATTGGAGGACACTCATTAAAACCTTAGGGCTACATAAAGGAACTCAGAAAAACCCAAAACATCTCTATATTGGATTTTATCAATTGTTGGTGGTGGACCACAAATACTTGACATCAAAATAGTAAAAAAATCCACTTGGCGACTCCACTAGACTCCAATATGCATACTAGATTTACTAGTTCTCATAGACTTCCCTAGGATTGTGTCAAATCATTCCTGAGCAGTTTAGAGGCCTAGTCACACACTATGTGAGTTTATAAAACATTAAGAGAGGCATGCCTTCCGAAAAAATTCATAAACATTCAGCCCCTCTGCATTATTGAATTTAAAATATGACTTCGCAAAGGATTAACACTAGATCTCACCCTGAACCTAAGCCTCCGACCATATTTGATGACTCAGAAAATATTTTGTGGAAAACTTCTAGAACTGAAGATTCAACTACTGTTAGGACCATTCATAGAGAAATTTTTGTCCCTAAACATCTCACAGCCTTGCAAGATCCCTAGTTTGACTTACACCATACAAGAAACCTTTTCAGAACTAAGGTACAAAGTGGGATTGACCAGACTGACCCTCAGCACATAGATTTTCAGTAGAGTCCTAGTAGAGAAGACTCTCCTTCCACTCTTCCTGAATTTAAGCTTCTCCTTCACTTTTCTTCTTTTCATTCAAAATATGCTCAACATTAGTTTGATGGTCCAAGTACATCAGCCACACCCATTCACACATCCACTGTGAAAATCACTCCATTTCATCCTCCACCTCCTCTCACAAACCCTCCCCTTGTATATCCTCCTTGGATTCCATTACCGCCCATCATGGAAGCATGGTTTGCCCCATTAGTTTTACCCCAACCTTTAGTGCCCATGGCTCCAAAGTACCAATCCAAAATACCTCACTTTACCGGAGCTGAATCTACCACTTACTAACAGCATGTATATAGGATGAATGATGCCTTTGAATATTAGGAGATAGAAGAGGAGACCATAAAAATGAGGATGTTTTCCCAAAGCTTAGGAGGAGAAGCCAAGAAATGGTTCAAAATATTGACTCCTAACAACATACATGATCTCCTTCCTTTTACTAGGCATTCATAAACAAGTGGGAGATTAAGAAAAAACCTCTCCAAATCCTCTCAAAGTACACCAACCTTAATAGAAATGTCAGGGAAAGTGTCCAAGACTACTGCACTAGGCTCAATAGTGTTTTCAATGTGCTCCCACTGAACATGAAGCCCCCACAAGGCTTAGCCTTAGAAAAATTTCCAGAAGGTTTTGATCCAGACATGACCTATCAATTGAGAGAGAGAGATCCCCTAACTTTGGAAGACATGCAAAGGGGAGCTGTGAGTGTAGAGGCCAACCTGATTGAAAAAAGGTGCTAGGATGAGGTAAGAAAAGAGAGTTACAAACAAAGATGAAACTATGGCATCAACCTCCTCATTTGATGCCAAAATTGACAATTTAGTGAGGGTAATGGAAAGAATGATGGAAAGGATCAACTTGAGTGAAAGAACACCTCCTAGGGAAAACCAAGAAAATCCCCAAAACAGGAATAGGAACCAAAAATTCAGAAGAGACCCTCCCTAAAATAGATAAAGAGACAATGACCAACAAATCAGGCCTCCTTTCTAAGACAACTATGTAGATGAAGAGGAAAGAGAGATTGAACAGCTGGAAGAAAACCATGTAAACTTGATAGGCTCTGATAATGAGGGTGATGTTTATCTCAATGAAGAAGAACAAGGTTTCTTCTCCTCAAATCAAATTGAAACAAACTATGAAGATTCTGAAGACTACAAATTAGGATTTGAGAATGACATAATGGAGGTCCATAGGAAATATGACCTTAGGAGAAAATAGAACCAAGATGTCTCCAAGAAAAAAAAATAAGACACTGTTGTTAGGAAGACCCCTGAAAACAATCCTAAGAAAACAGCAGAAAAAACCACCATAATAACTAAGAAACCTGATGAAAAAAAAGACAAAACTAGCCAAAAAAATGGTGACCCAAGCTTCCCTAGTACCTCCACTAGTGGCCCTGGAAAATCTTCTCTAAGTGACAATCCTAATAAAACTCAGCAAACCAAAATTGCCAAAAACACTATTTGTGACAAAACAGATGTAAATATGTCAAAAACACTAGCACCTTTGAGTTTTGAGGGAGATATTGCCAAAATAAAAATATCCATATCTCTTACTGAACTAGTAACCCAAGATGTATATAGGTCCCAAGTTCTGAAAGTTTTGAACATAGGAAATGACACCAACACTCTAAACTTAACCAATGACAAGCCTAACTTGTTTTTTGGACTTGAGGTAGAGGGAAAATATCAAGAAGGAGTTGTCCTCCCTTTCTATGTTAGCTTAAACATTCATGACAAAATCTTACACAATGCCATGCTAGATTTTGGTGCCTCTCACAACCTCATGCCAAAAGTAGTGATGAAGAGATTAGGCCTAGAAATAAACAAACCATACAAAGACTTGTACTCGTTCGATTCGTGTAGAGTCAAATGTTTGGGTCTAATCAAGGATCTTTGTGTCAATCGAGCACAAATCCCTACTAAGGTCCTAGTCATGGACATAGTAGTTGCTGACATTCCCTCGAAGTATGGCATGGTTTTATCTAGATCACGGGGAGCCAAAATTCAAGGGAGCCTCCAAATGGACATGTCATATGCTACCATCCCAGTCTTTAACCAAACAAGGAGATTTTACCGGTAATCTCACATGAAATATATGGTAAGAAACCTAGATAGGCCAAATAAAACCCCTGTTTCTTCCATTCATTCAGAGCTTGACTCATTTATCTTGTATAATGAAAATGAGAAGGAGCCTAGCCTACGAGAACAATCAAATATATCCCCAAATGAAGAACATGACAGCCAAAACTCTAGCAGCCCTGAGCAACAACATAGTGGTGAATATAAACTAGAAACACTTTGGAACATGAGATTTGATGGCTCTTGTGGCAAAGCTGGTTCAGGATTTGGTGTCTGGATACATAACAAAAATGAAGGCCATTCCTACAAACTATATTTTCAATGCACTAACAACATTGCATAGTATGAGGCTCTCCTCGTTGGTTTACATTTGCTTAAAAACATAGGAGCTAAGAAGATCTTAGTCCAAGGAGATTCAGAGCTAATCATTAGGAAAATAAAAGGGGATTATTCAGTCAATAATCATAGACTAAGAGAGTATAGGAATGATTCCCTAGACCTCCCGAAAACCTTTGAGAAATATGAACTCACTTTCATCCCTAAAGCTCAAAACAGCCTTGCCAATGAACTTGTCTTTGCTACCAGAAATTGCAAAATACCCCATGCAAAGGAACAATACACTGTCAAAGTAAAAAACCAGCCTACAGTACCTAAGAACATAGACTATTGGCAAGTGTTTGAGGGTGATAAAAAAATTTATGAATTTTTCCAATATAGGAATGAATTTGCAATACCAAAAACAAGCTTAGGGCATGAAGAGGATTATTTTGCTGAAGAACAAGCCCACAAAACAGAGTTGTCCTCTCCTGCTGATATAAATCTGCTTGAACATCCTTATGAGGCAAAATTGTTTGAAAATCTAGATCAAAAGGACCATGAGGTATTACAATGTAAAGATGATACATTACCAAGGGGCCTTGAACCATTAGAAGAGTTGTTTGATTTTAATGATGTGGCTAGAAAGCCAAAGATGGAATCCACCGAGACTAATGTAGAAGAATGTAACATAGGCAACATAAAAGAACCCAAAATGATCAAGCTCTCCAAAACTCTTCCTACTCACATAAAACAAAAATATATTGAGCTTTTTAAAGAGTTTAAGGATGTGTTTACATGGAGGTATGAGGACTTGAAGTATTATGACACAAGCATTATTCAACATAAAATTCCTCTCAAGGAAAATTAGAAACCATTCAAACAAAAATTGAGAAGAATAAACCCCATCCTAGTACCTTTAGTTGAGAAAGAGATTAAAAATATGTATGATGCTTGGATCATAGTCCCTCTTAGGTATTCAGAATGGGTTTCAAACCTTGTGTCATTTAGGAAGAAGACCACAGTGATCAGGTTGTGCATAGAATTTATAAATTTGAACAAAGGCTCCCTAAAAGACAACTATGTTTTACCCAAAATGGATCATATACTACAAAGGGTGGTAGGTTATAAGAGAATATCATTGCTTGATGGCTTTTCATGGTACAATCAGGTACTAGTACTTCCAAGTGATCAGCACAAAACTACTTTCACTACACATTGGGGCACATTCATGTATGTCAAGATTCCCTTTGGGTTAATGAATGCGGGGGCCACCTTTCAAAGGGCCATGGACATATATTTTTCAGAAGAAATAGGTTACTTCATAGTCATATACCTTGATAACATCACTTTTTATTCTAAGACTAATGAAGAACACCTAGTCCACTTGAGAAAGGTCTTTGAGAAGTGTAGGAAGTATGGCCTATCTCTGAATCCAAAGAAAACATTGTTTGGTCTTCAAGAAGGAAAACTCTTAGGCCACATCATTTCCGAAGAAGGGATAAATATAGACCCCAAAAATATTGAAGGTATACTAAAAATCAGCCATCCTAGAAACATTAAAGGGCTGCAATCTTTCATTAGAAAGATAAAATTCCTGAGAAGTTTCATTCCTAACCTCGCTGAACTCCTAAGAAATATCACAAACATGCTGAAAAGAGAAGTAGCAGTCAAGTGGAACACGAAAGCCAAATAATCCTTTGAACTAGTGAAACAAGCCCTTTCCCAAACACCAGTTCTAATCAGCCCCAACTTTACCAAGGATTTCTTCATTTTCTCCCTTGCATCTGAACACACTATTGTTGTTGTATTGCTTCAAAAGAACATGATAGGACAAGAATATCCCATAGCCTTATTCAGCAATGTAATATTCCCCAATAGGAAAACTCAACAATACATGCACAAAAAATGCATTTTTCATAAATCTATGCTATGGAAATCGAAATCAACCCATGGATCCATTATATCTACTATTATAACAATTAGAGATAAGAGGAGATCAGAAACAAATGAATTTTTCCTAGTTAAACAGGCCTCCTATGCTCAAAACAACCCAAAAACACTGAAACCCCAAGATTTACTACAACACAAAATTACTGCATAAACTGACAGCACAGTTTATAGAGGGTCTATACTCAGAAATATAGAGACAAAATATATATGCTCATTTATTGATCAAATAAGCTTAAAAACAGAGATCTAGTCTCTTTTACATAGATCCAAGATGACCCAGCAAGGGTTTCTTGACAAACATGATATACATGAAATATTTGTTGCAGGTCTATGGCTGAATCACATTGTATAGCTGAAGCTTTGCATAAAAATTTCTAAACATACAAAGAAATGGTTGTAGACTCTCCTACTAGATTTCCGGGAAAAAGATTGATCCTCCTCCTGGGAAAGTAGCTCATAAAAGTGGGGTTTTAACCCCTCCCACTGCAACACCCTGAAAATAATTTAGTTTCTCGAAGGGACTGTGCTATAGCTGTAGGTGAATTCTTGGCCAAGTGCCTGATAGTGGAAATAATATACAAATTTCTCTCCTCAGATTTCTTAAACAAGATCTCCAAGTAAGAGTGGGAAACTCCTGCATGAGAAAACCCTAGCACTAAACAGTGCTACAAACTTAGCTAAACAACTAAAGCTTGGAATAATTCTAAAAATACCAATCATAAAAAATATAATCTTCAATCATGCCCTATACGGCTGCCATTCCCTCCATTATATAGCCAATGAGATTCCTCACCAAGGGTCACACCCAATTATGAGGTTGCTTCCATGCAAAGGCTCGTCCACCAAAATTACACTCTCTGCATTAGTCCTACTCATATTTTTACGGTGATGTTTGATTTATTCAACCTTGACTTAATCTTCATGGATTTTATCTTTTCACACCCAAGGTGTCTTCATTTTGACTAGCTAGATTGAACTTCATTCACACTGAGCTGTCTTTCTTTATGATCTACTCCTCATATAATAATGTTGTTGACTTGGTCAAATTTGACTTTGTACACACATTTTAGAAATTGTTCACACATGAGGATGTTTGATCTAGTTATTAACATGATCCCTTTTCACATTATGAGGGATTTTATGCCTATTTAAGAAACTTATGGGCCTCCTTACCCATTTATTCATCTAACTAGATATTAAGAGAAAAATTAATATTACTATTAGCTGCATGCTACTTTAGGAATATTATAGTCTTCCCCTTCCAAATGTTGCTTGTCCTCAAGAAACTAAAAGGTTGCTGCAAAATCTCCTGTCCTCCTCTTGGGGCCTCCATATCCAATAGTTTCCACCATTGCTTTGGATATTCTACAACAATTCTGCCTCTCAATGGTTCCTCCCAAGTGTGTAAACTAGCCTTTGGTGGATAAAACAAATGGCTCTCATCATGAAAGAATGGAAGTTCTATATGGAAACCTTCTTGCTGATCAATGACCTCTTCAATATAGAAGTGATGACAATCATGGGGAATTTCATCACCAATGAAGGACTCCCATCTCCATGCTATCATTAAAATGAAATGAATCACCTCCAAGCTTGGTAATTCATAGAAAATCTCTTCCCTATTTCTCATGAGAGGCATGTCCCAAGTGCTCCAAACAATCATATGGCCCACCTCATAAAGAAACAAGTGATCTTCTATAGTGGCCATATAGTCTCCCATGCTCCCCTTGAAACATGTAGTGCAAAAAGTGTGGAAAATTTCTTCGCCCAAGGACACATCCAACAAATGTGTCTCTCCTCCAATCATGTTCCCAAAAAAAATAAGAACATATTCAACATATGGAATCATGATTAAAGTCATGTTAGCTGCCATGTGTAGTAAAGGATAAGGACAATGGTCCCTCATGTGCAACCAACGTTGTTTTACTCCTAACTGCCATAGAGTATGGTATTACAAGTGTTTTTCCCAACACTTGTTTGTTGTCCCATCCTTCTTGTATGCTTGGAGAAGGTGTATGATAGTTGGTTTTAATGAAGCACACGATGAAGAATGAAATATCTTCCGAAAATATTTTATGGAATGGACGACATCTCCATTGCTCAGGGCACCAAGTAGCCCATGAAGCCCATAAGAAAAAGTGTCCCCTCTTGGAGCAAAGCCCTATACATGACTGTTAAGAAAATAAAAGCATATAGTAGATACATTATGATGCTCATAAATACAAGTCTTACCATACACTTGATTCAAATCAGTGAGGTAGCTCATGGATGAGCTGCCTCTCACACCCAATGAATAAGGAGGTGGTAATGATAACTCTTCCCAAGAGCTATGTTCCTCCTCAACCAGCATATGATCTATTCACTTCCTCATATGAGAGTGCATTTCCTCTTTGAAGTTTACCCACATGAATCCATCTAAGATAGTATGGTATGTTCTAATGAAACCAGTGGGTTTAGAAAACAAGATGTCATAGATTGCATTAAGTAGTTCATCTTTAAGGTTGGAGTCTCTAGTCAAATAGATTTGATCATGAAAATAAATGACTCCCCCAACTAGTTTATACCTCCTATCCATCACTTTCCATCAAGAACCTTACATGTGAAGAGGTTCTTGGAATATTCCATCAAGAGTTGGGACTGCCAATATGGAACTAGGCTCCCCAACAATGACATCACTGTAGAAATTTAAAATGTAGCCCCTGTCATAACATGGCTCTCCTATTTGACATGCTTGATGCCAAAGTCACATGTTGGAGTACTATCAACTTTCTTTTGCTCCCTTTCTTGCAGCTGATCTTGCTTAGGACAAGGTTGAAACAGATGGAAGTGAACCTCTCCTTGAAAAAATTTTTCCTTCCAAAACGTCCTTAATTTGGCCCATGCATGCAAAAGTGTTGATATGCTCTTGTCATGTTCATAAATATTCTGTGTGTGTGTGAATATCATTGGCTGCCTCAAAGATATGGAGTGGCTATTTGACATCATATCCATGTCACCATATACTTCTGAATTCTCCTTTTTCAACCAAATAGTTGAGTGGGAGATAGCAATGTCCATTTTAGAAAATTGCTTACCTCTCCTTTGAACTCATAAAATATTCTCTGTGCTGTTCTAGATTCTCCCAAGTCTCCCTCCTTAGCCAAATATGTAAAATATACCCATAGTTGAGAGAACACTTTATTCTTCTTCCAATCAGTGGGTCTCCCTGGTGGAAAGCCTCCATGTAAATAGACATCAAGGTATAGAGTAGGATTTATATGTGTGTGGACTGATTTGTCCTTGCCTTCACTACACAAATCCTCTTGCCTCCATTGTGTATCAATATTTTGAAATAAAGAAGGGTGTGTGCTCCTCATCATATGATGCTTTTCCTTCTCTTTAACTCCTTCTTTCTTCAAGATCTCACCATTTGACAATGATGGCACATGTTGCACAAGGATTGTGCCATGATCTCCATATGTGAGATTCTGTGGAAATCCTTGTAAGAGTGCAAGAGTTTCTCTCCTTGGAGCAAGTGCTCCATATTCCTCCTCATGAGGTCCTAGATGTGCTCTTGATATGACTGTGTTGTTATCTCTAGCCTTCTCTTCCTCCTTATTAATAGTTGAAAGTGACTCATCATCAATAAGAGACCTTAGATCTTGGTCTTCCCTTGAAAGAGGAATCTCCATGTCTTTCTCTTGAGAATAATGTTCATCATGTAATGGGGACTTTTCCCTTGGCAAGGCATACAAGTTTTCATCCCCCTCAATGTTTTTCTGAAATGGAGTTGGATTTATAGATCCTTCTAACTCACGCAATGGTTTAGTTTTTTTTGGTTTGATAGGCTCCATAGAAGATTTTTCATAAAATTTATCATCAAACCTTTCCATTATTATTCTAATTAACTTTGCATAAGTATATTCATTTGCATTCTTTAAGGAAAAATATTCAAACAACCACCAAGCATAAGCCTTAACCTCAAGATGCATCGTTGCTACTTTGATGGCTTCATTTTCTGAAACTTGATGTTGTTGCACATAGGTGTCTAGCTCCTTCACCCAATCCCTAGCTAGACATTTAGGTTATCCATCAAAAGTAGATAGAAAGAATCTACCCACACCATACTCCTTGCTCCTTGTGCCCCTTTCCTCCTTAATATTGCAAAACCCTTCGAAGTTCAAGTGATCTTTGAACCCCTTCGATTGAGATTCATACTCTTGCAAATAATCTCCAAGAGTCTCCTTCTTTGGCACATCTCCTTTCTCCATCTCACTTTCCATGAACATATGACTGGTAGAACGCTGTAGATCTAATGGTATGGCTGAATGCTCACACCCATAATATGAGGAACTAGATCTTTCCTCATGTACTATTCTTGTTGAGGGATCTCCATGATTTTCCCTCCTTATTTCTTTGATGTCTTTGCTTATACCCTGCAGAGTTTAAAGAAGAAATTTTGAGAACATATTTCCTCCACACAATAAAGGTTTGATTAGAGCTCTGATACCATTGTAATATTCCCAAATAGGAAAAATCAGCAATACATGCACAAAAAAACACATTTTTCAGAAATATATCCTATGGAAATCGAAATCAACCCATGGATCTATTAGATATGCTATTATAACACTTAGATATAAGAGGATATTAGAAACAAATGACTTTTTCCTAGTTAAACAGGCATCCCATGCTCAAAAAATTCCAAAAACACTGAAACCCCAAGACTTACTACAACACAAAATTACTGCATAAAGTGAGAGTGCAGTTTATAGAGGGTTTATGCCCAAAAATATAGAGAAAAAACAGATCTACTCATGTATTGATCAAATAATCTTAAAAACAGATATTTAGTCTCTTTTACATAAATCCAAGATGACCTAGCAAGGGTTTCTTGACAAACATGATATACATGAAATATTTGCTGCAGATCTATGACTGAATCATGCTGTATATATAAATCTCTACATAAAAATGGTTGAACATGCAAATAAATGGTTGTAGACTCTCCTACTAGCTTTCCGGGAAAAATATTGATCCTCCTCCTGGGCAAGTAGCTCATAAAAGTGGGGTTTTAACCCCTCCCACTGCAACACCCTGAAAATAATGCAGTTTCTCCAAGGTAATGCACTGTAGCTATAGGTGAATTCCTGGCCAAGTGCTTGATAGTGTAAATAATGCACAAATTTCTCCTCTCAGATTTCTTAAACAAGATCTCCAAGAAAGAGTGGGGAATTCCCACATGAGAAAACCCTAGCACTAAATAGTGCTGCAAACTTACCTAAACAGTTGAAGCTTGGAATAATTCTAAACAGACCAATCATACAAAATATAATCTAAAATCATCCCCCATATGGCTGGCATTCCCTCCATTATATAGTTGATGAGCTTCCTCACCAAGGGTCGCAGCCAATTATGAGGTTGCTTCCATGCAAAATATCCTCCACCAAAATTACGCTGTCTCCATTAGTCCTACTCATATTTTTACAACTCTATTTGATTTATTCAACCTTGAATTGATCTTCATGCATTTTCTCTTTTGACACCCAAGGTGTCTTCATTTTGACTAGCTAGAATGATCTGCATTAACACTAAGCTATCTTTATTTATGATCCACTCCTCGTATAATAATTTTGTTGACTTCGTCAAAATTTACTTTGTCCACACATTTTAGACCTTGTTCACACATGAGGATGTTTGATCTAGTTATTAACATGATCCCTTTTCACATTATGAGGGATTTTATGCCTATTTAAGCAACTTATGGGCCTCCTTACCCATTTATTCATCTAACTAGATATTAAGAGAAAAATTACTATTCCTATTAGCTACATACTAATTTAAGAATATTACAAGTTAAGCATTGAGGGATGCTTCTCTGAAATATAACATCATCGAGAAACAAGCCTTTTCCTTGATCAAAGCATTGAAGGATTTCAGAGTTTACATTTTGCAGTCACATGTTATTTCTTTTGTTCCACATATAGTTGTTAAAGACATTCTGAATCAGGACCTTGATGGTAAAAGGGGTAAATGGATTGCTATTATTTTAGAATATGATTTAGAAATCAGACCCACTAAACTGATTAAAGGACAACGACTCGCAAAAATCATGGCTGAATCAAATTTTCAAGCACTAGACATGAATATGATTGATGCATTAGAGGAACAGGAAGAGTTTACAACTCCACACATTGAAGAAGTATTTTTGAATTCATCTTGGTTTGCTGATATTCTATATGAGCTGTTTTATCTTAATGCTCCTCCTACTTTATCCAAAATAAATGCTAGATTCTTGAAACAAAAAGCTTTAAATTTCTGCATTTTAGATGGAGCTTTGTATTGGAAAAATTATGTTTCCATATTGCTTAAATGTTTGCTTGAAGATGATGCAGATAGAATTATGCATGAGTTCCATGAAGGAGAGTGTGGTGGTCGCCTTTACTGGAAAACCATAGCCAATAAAATCCATAGATATCATTACTGTTGGCCCACTCTTTTCCCCGATACACACAATCTAGTTGAAATTTTCCATAAATGCCAAATCTTTGATGGCAAGAAAAAGTTACTACCTTTTCCCTTGCATCCTATCAGTGTTGAAACTCCTTTTCAATAGTGGGATTTAGATTTCATTGGAAAAATACACCCTGCCTCATCTGTGTAACACAAGTGGATTCTCACTGCTACTGATTATTTCACCAAATGGATAGAAGCCATCCCTTCAAGGAATGCTACCGACTTACTCATCATAAAATTCCTTGAAACCAACATCTTGTCTAGATTTGGCTATCCCAAAAATATCATCACCAATAATGCTGTTGCATTTAAGTCCAAAATAATGGTGGAATTTTGCTACAAATACCACATCACATTAGGGCACTCCACAACTTATTACCCTCAAGGTAATGGGATAGCTGAGTCCTCTAATAAAATTTTGGTGAACATCATCAAGAAGATGCTAGAAGAGAATAGAAAATCATGGCATAGAAAACTAGTGCATGCACTATGGGATGATAGACTAACAACTAAGAAATCTATCAATATGTCTCCTTGTCAGTTGGTTTATGGTATGGATGTTGTTTTCCCAACATCATTGGGAGTTCCAGTTATGAAGCTTCTTCAAGAGGTGCAATAAGAAGAGAATGACATGTAAAGGAGGCTAAACCGATCCATTCATTTGCAGAAATCAAGGGAGGAAGTTTACAAAAGAACACAAGAAGTGCAAGAGAACATAAAGAAAATATTTGACAGAAGGACTAAAGCTAATGATTTCCACATTGGAGACACAATGATGAAATGGGATTCCAGGAGGGAGGACAAAGGCAAGCATGGAAAATTTGAAAATTTGTGGAAGGGTCCTTACATCATTCATTCAATTAGAGGAAATAATGCTTTCTTTTTACAAGAGCTGGATGGAGTAGAGTTATTTGGAGGTCCTGTCAATGGCAGGATGCTCAAGAACTATTTTTGTCAAAATTCCTAGTTTTAAGCTTTCATTCATTGTACATAACATTCCCTAATGAAAGATCTAAAAAAAGAAAACCAAAAAAAAAGAAATAAAGAAAAGAGTGCAAGGAAAGGAATAGGTACAACCCCATACCCAAAAAAAATATTTTGGAAAGTGTGCAAGCCTAAATGCCACTATTGTTAAGGAAAAATAGTCTTGTTTAGTCATCTAGCCTAATCATGGATCAACATGTTTTGAATTTCTGCTGATAGCATAGTGAAAGAAACATTGTAAAAACCACGTAAGCTTGACTTGTCAATAGGTTAGATTAGGAAGAAAAGATGTTGGTTATAAATTCTCAAATCTGAACCAAAGAGAAAAGATAGGGATGTCTAACAAATGATAGAACACAATTCTCATGTTTTCTAGTTTTGTTTGTACAAAAATAATGTCTGTGTGCAAGTTGTCCCAATGCCACAACCCATGGTAAATCAGATTGCTTAATATTGGTTTAAATCATGTTTTCAATTTCATGTTAGTAGATTAGAGAATGAAGTCTGTCAAATAGCTTAATCTTGACAGATGAATAGACTAGATAGAGAATAAAATAGTTCATTAGCCTATTCTGAACTCTTGGAAGTGATAAGTGTACAAGTAGGTAGTTTCTCATGCTTTCAAAAGAAAATAATGTCAAGGGTTTGCAAGTTGAAGTGCACTCAAAGGAAGAAAAAATGTTAGACAATGTATGATGGGTAGGTAGAAATGAGGTTGAAACAAGTATGTCTTTTCATACTTTGAGATCATAGATTCAAGAAAACATGAGCTAATAAAGGAAGAAAGATCTTCCCAATGGATAAGGCATTGGTCTTCAAAACTCAAAGATTTGAGCTCTGAGGTCCTGGACACCTCCTGAAAAGGAGCTGGCCTCCCCAAGTGGAGCCACTGTTAGTCATCAGTAATTTTTGCTTTTTGTCTATGACTAAATGTTTTTCATAGATTTCTAAAAACAAGATTCTTGAATATTGTGAGTTTTATAAATCTCACTTCCTTCTTATCCTTAAACCATTTTTTTCATTATTTTACTATTTTTTCATTCCATGGTTAACCTACCACTCCTAAAGGACCCTTCATGGGCTTATGTTACTCATATATATCCCTTTTTCCCACCCATAAGCTTAGCACTCTGTTTTGCCTTTGCCTCACCCCTCCACTTTCCATCTAGTATTACCAAACAACCTATTTCTTCCCATGTTCACTAGGTTCCTCAAGCGTTGATGGTCTCAAAACTATCTATCTAGGCTCTTTAGATAAATCAAGTACATTGGATTTTGGATCCTCAATACATCAATTTTCCAAAAAATCTATTTTTACACTTGAAGATTCCAAACCAAGCTTTCAGTCAAAGGCCAAGTCAAAGGATCCTCCCACTAGGTCATTAGGGTTTCATAGGTTGTAGGGTCATCCTTGGTGTTTTATGCACTTCTTTTCCTATGCTAGGAGTTGGCTCAAATGTGAAAGAATATCAGCACATGCTTGTCCAAGAAAGATCAGAAAAATCCCCAAGGAGGACTACTTTATTGAGATTCAAGTTCTGCAAAAAGAAAATATGCATTTTGACATTTATGCAGGAGTCTTAAAGTGACTATTAGTAGAAAATTAATAAGGAAAGAGACATGATCCTCAATGAATATATTTACAACAAAGATCGAGGGAGAAGTTTGTGTTCAAGAAGAATCAGGGTTTCTAAGCCTGATTGGGCCAGCAGTATGCCAAGCAAGGATCTAATGCAACAAATCACATGAAGGAGGCACACCAAGAAAATCAAACATGAAGAGAATTTTTTCAGAAATTATAGATGAAATAGGGAAAAAGGTGAGGTGAATTGGAAAGAAAAGAAGGAACTTGAAAGGGCTATAGAGAACTTAGAAGACAACACTGATAATTGTTCTCAAGCAGCCCAGAAACCTAGGGTCTTCAAAAGATAGTCAAAGGAGGTAAAGTGAAGATGTTAGGCCTCCATGATGAGAACAGAAGGAAGAATTGAAGGGACTGTTGTAAATGACATCCACGGTTTATGAAGGTAAAGTGTCTCACTACCTCAAAAGAACAAGGGTGCAAAGAGTATCAGTGGAAATAGGGTCAAGCTCTCATTTCAGTCATTTACACTCAGTGGTCAAAAGATAGAAAAGCATGGTATGAGCTCCAAGGTAAGAACAAAGAAGTTTTGAAGATACTGCCACTGTGTAATTGCCTAAGGTTGTCAAAGTGAATTTAGCATGTTTCAAAGATCAGAAGGGAAGAGTCACTTTAGGTTTTCATGACACTTGTTGAGTGAAAGTGTTGAAGGACATAAACAAGCCAAAGCACAGTCAATCATGGAACTTAAACAAAATCTGCAGAACAAGGAGGTGAACAATATCAATGGGAACGTTTTAAATTATAAATTTGGACACCTACAGATCAAAAGTGGCCTAAGGAGGTGAAAAGCATTGTTTAAAACCCATGGTATTGGCAAAAGAGTGGTGTGAAGGTTTTCCCTTGTGTTTCAGTCTCAAAGGTGCCAAAAGAAAACCCATCAAGCACCCAACAATACAGAAGGAGTCAAATTCACCATTTCACCAAAATTGCATACAAACAGTGAAAGGATATCTGTGAAGATAGAAGGGTTCAACTGAGTTTTATAGTAGAGGTTTCACATCAAATTCAAGAAGCTGTTGTGTGGCCAAATTCACCAAAGTGTAGGAATAAGCTCATCATTCCTCAAGGAACCAAAAGAAAGTCTAAGTTCATCTTCTAATCACCTGCATAAGTAAAAAATGTAAATGGAGCAGTAGGAAGAGGAAAATGGTTGAGTTGAAATGAACAATGGAAGCAACAGAAGACCAAATTCATCCTCTGAAGTCACTTGTAAAACCAGAATAATAAAGAGTTGGTAAGAAAAGCAATAGAAAGGTAAAAATATATTTCTTAAGTCACCTGTAGCAAAAAAGGTCAAATAAAATATCAATGAAAATGACAAAGGCTCAAAACATTAGGAGATGGGTTCAAAAGTGATTTACTTTGAATCCCAAACATATAAAAGGGGCATTTCGTCTATCATTCGAATTATTATTCACTTGAAAATAATAAACAACAATCAAGGAGGAAACTGTGAGTTTTCTGAGGAAAAGTGGGCAACTTTACCTGGCGCTGCACATTCAAGGAAACGCTGCACGTTCTGAGTCAGACGCTGCACCCTTACCAAAAAACCCTTCGCAAACTTGCATTGCGCTATGTGCCTGTAGGTAAGTGCTGCACATTCAGAGGTGTGCTACACGTTTCACCAGGAAACCTGACAGGCCAGTGCATAAACACTTCGGCGCTACACGCTCGGCACATGATGCTAACTACAGCCTTGCCGATAGGCCCGACAACCCCGACAGGCCCGACAAGCCTGACACCATGTTGACACTGCTCATTTTTGAACTGAAACCTTGTTCACCAGCTAGCGCTGTGCATTCATCCACCTGACAGACCTGACAGGCCAGCTGCTACGCATTGAGCGTTGCACCCTTGGCTGACTCGACAGCCCATTTAGGCACTGAACGTTCAGCCAGGAGCACCTTATGCATCTACAAAACAGTCAAAATACCTCAGAAGCACCCCCAAGCTGCCATCAAGGGTCTTCAAAGTCTTTTTTATTGGTAAGTGGATGTCCTTACCTCCCTCAGCACATTTTGATGGTTTTCTAAAGAAATAAACCCTAAGGATATGAGCTAAATGTCATAAAAAGCCTCCCTCATCTGCAAACAAGGAAAGACAACTTAGCAAGGGTATTCAATGATTTTGCCTCTTTCTCACAGTCATACACCCTACCCTCACTCATTCACTCTTCCAATTGTGTTTTCTGCCTTTTTCATCACCATCCCATTTACCCTTTTACACATCAATTTCACAAAGAAGAGTTAGGGTTTTGGTTTACAAAGCAGCAGTGATCAAGATGTCAGGGTAGGGTAATAGTGATAGTGGTGAGGGAAGCCTAGTTCCAAGGAGACATCAACATAAATGAGGGAGGATTAATATATTTGAACCTCAAGACACAATGGAGCTTAATGCCTCTCCTATGACTATCACATGTTTCCAAAAATGGGGTGTTTTCACTTTTGTGAAAGAGTTCAATAGGTACAAAACCATCCTGAGCTGACTAGGCTATTCATCCTCAAATTGCATGAGAAACAAGTAAATCTTGCACGGGTATATTTTTATATCTCATCAGATGCCATTGCTATTGCCACTGGGATACCTAGTGTTGGTGAAATGTGGTTCATGAAACAGGTAGCTTGGACATAAGCCATTATGAGCCATTCCTCAAGCCCATATACAAAGACTACAATAAGTCTATATTTCCTTTTTTCACATCTACTCAAGAGGTATGCACCTTTTATGAGGGTCATTATGAAATACTTCACATGTGAGGGAAGGTTTTCTAGGCTTTATTCGTACCACATAATATTTCTCATGCACTTCACTAGGGTTAAGATGTTGCATTTGCCTTACTATCTCTACAGGAGTATTGACAAGATGTCTTATATTATGCAAAAGAGACACCCTTCACAAAAAATGTAGAGCTTCTTTCACCATTCCCTCATCAATATGGTTGTGTTTCATCAATTAGAGAAAAAGCATATTCCATGGGATGTTTTGATTTCCCATGAGGTCTTCACAAACCCACAACCCCATCCTCAGCAAAATATACCCTCATCATCTCATCCTCCTATCATTACTCCTCCATCATCTCCTGATGAGCATGTTTGACCATCTACACATGTTCCTTCACCTCAAGATAACCCTCCTTCATCACCCTCTCCCAGTGCAACAGATAATGAGGGAAGTGATCATGAGCATTCAAATGAGAATGAAGGAGAGGGCACTGATAAAACAAGCAATGATGAAGAAGAGCATAGTAAAGAGGAAGAAAATGAAGATGTAGAGGGTAGTGATGTCAGCATGGAAGAAAAAAATTATGAAGGGAGTGCAAAAGGCATCGAAACCAAAGAAAATGAGGATGTTAGCAATGATGAGGAAAGCAACAGTGAGGAGGAACAAAGAAAAGATCATGATAGTGAAACTAAGAGCCATAATGATAGTGAAAACAGTGAGGCTCCTAGTGATGATAAGGGAAATGATGATGTTGAAGATGAAGAGGCAGAAGGCAGTATGGATACAAATGAAGAAAAAGAAGAGGCTGATAATAGCAGTGAAGATCACAGCGAAGAGGCAAGCAATAGTAAGAAGGGAGGAAGTGACAATAATGAAAACAATCATAATGGATAAGAAGGTAGTGAAAACAATGAGCCTCACAGTGGTAATCATTATAGTGCAAAGAGCAGTGCCAAAGACAGTGAGGCTCCTAGCAGTAATGAGGAGCAAAAGGAAGAAGCAAAAAATACTGAAGAGATAGAAGAAAATAGTGTAGAAACCAATGATGAAACCTCTAATAGTGAGAACACAAATGAAGAAAGAGGTCAAGAAGACATGGAGGTAGATGTCAATGAAGATGAGGTAAATGATGAAGAAATAATCCAAGGTAATGATGATGATGAGGTGGGAAATAGCTCACAGAACCAAGAAGATAGTGAAGCTGATATCAGTGAAGGAGAGAAGGATGATGATACAAATGAAGAAGTGAGCCAAGATGTCAGTGAGCCAAAAAAAGATGACCACAATTATAGAAGCAAGACTGAGGACACTGAAATGGTCAACACTGAACCTTTACCTTTGACATATCAAAGAGGAAGTAGGCATGTGTTTCTTGCATCTAAAAGGAAAGGGTCCATGCCTTCTATATCAAAAAAGAAGCTTGAAAAAGGCAAGGAGAAGGTCATTGTTGGAGATAAGAAAGGCAAGCATCAAACTAAACAAGAGTGCGAATTCAATGACCTTGATAGTGAAAATGAAGATGAGGAGAGGATTACAAGCATCTTGCTCCAAAGCAAGGATGCTCAAGTCAGAGACCTACAAAGACAACTTGGCATGGAAAATTATATTATTGAGTATTATAAGGATGAAAACAAGCATCTCAAGAAGACACACAGAGACCTTGGCCTACAAAAAAAGATGGCCAAGAACTATGCATTTAGAAATCATATTAGAAGGGCCAAGCTCGAACGAGCCCTTACTGAAATTCAAGCACTCAAAGAGGCCAAAGATCAAGAAATACTTTAAATCCTTGCTGATGCTTCCATACAAGCATCCCAGACCCCCTGAGGAATGTACTTGCAAATTTTGGAAAATTTTTGGAAATTTTTTGTTTTTGCTGATTTGGAGGACCAAGGGCGCAAAACCCTTCGCACTGCGCTTGTTATAAGGGCATCCTCAGGAGGTAAATTTTACCTTTTTTGAATCCTCGGCTCAACTACAGCATGCTCACAAAATTTTAGATCATTTGGAGCAGTTTTGGTCATCCAAAAGGCCCAAAAACATGCCAATTTTCACCTTTCTGCCATGTTTCCAGGGTTGCCGCTGCACCTTTATCAGTCTTTGGATATTTTATTTTTGAACAGGTTAATAGGGACCAATCAGAAAAACAATAGATTTTTTGTAAATTAAACTCAACAAGATTTCCAACAAGCCATCATGGAGCCCATTCCAAAATCGGGAAGGCCTTCAAATTTCAGCTGCAAGGTGACCTTGTTTTCCCGTCCAGGCACTGCGCCCTTGGCCTGGAAATGCATCCTTAAATCTCAGTGCTGCGCCCTTGCAATCAAAAAGTCAAAAAAACACACTGGGAAATATTTTGGATGTTTTTGGGGAGCCTAAATGTTATTTTTTTTGCTAAAAATGGATGAGAAGATATTTTGCATTTAATGCATTAGGATATTTGTGCCTTGGGCCTTACATGGTCTCAAAGGAAAAAAGTGACATTTATGATTAATTAATAGGCTTCTAAAGACCTAATTAGGGTTTATTCCTCCTTTCTTGTTAAATACAACATTTAGGCCTCATTATATAGCTTGGCATTTGATGACTCTTATGAGTAATACACAGACTTGGATATTGAAGAGAAATTGGTCTTGGTGTTTATGGATGGCTTGGCTTGCTTGATAATGGAGAACGCTTGCTTGCAGGATCCTTGAGCATAGTTAATGGTGATGTGTTCCTATTTAGTTCATTTTTTCTTATGCTATCATTATGTTTCATCTTTCTATGTTGGAGTAAGGAAAAATTTTTAGGGTAATAAATGTTGTTCAGAGGCACCTTAGCTATGTTTATCCTGTATTGCCTCTTGTTTTCCTCTACTGGGTTAGTTTAGATAATTCTTAGTTGCTATCTATACCCACTTATGCTTGTTTATCTTATGAATTATTCAATACAACAAATGTCAAAGATGTTTTATGGTTAGCCCTGCTTGTTTGATATTACTTAAACATTGTTCCTAAGATCTTTACTTTGAAGTATCACTGATTGGATTTAGTTAAAGATGTCTATAATGTGCTATGCCCTTTTCCTATTCTAAAAATTTTCTTTGGAGGTCTTTATAGCTTTGATTAATGTCTTCCTTGATCTATGTTATATGTCTATCTTAAATGTTTTCTAATCTTGAAGGTGAAATCACTAGAAGTTTTACAAGTTTCTTGCCTTCTATAGTTCACTAGATTGTTTGTCTTGAATGATTATTTGTTTGAATTTAATCAGAGAAGTTATTGGTTTTCCTGTCTTTCTATTATTTCTTCATGCTTAGTAGTATTAAATACCATTTCTTGTTTAAAGGTATTTGTTCAAGGATTCTTAACTACCCTTTTACACCTACTATGTTCACAAACTTGATGTTCATTTCATCTCACACAAACCTTGAAGATCCATTTGACCATGTTAGATTTGCCTTATGATGCACCCTGATTCATTTTTGAAATATCCATGACCTTCTGTAGACTCCATAGCCCAATGAATTGAAAATATCTCACTCCATATATTCTATTTGATCACCTACCCAAACCAAACAAACAAATCAACCTTACACTTAACAAGTAGCCTAAAATCAAACCCTAAAAGAAAACAAGTTCACATCCTTTGCACAAAATAGAGAGAGTTATTGATCAGCAGTTGTCATTGATGTCAACCCAAGCAACACCAAGGGCTAACCCAATATTGCATGGGAATTTTGACCTACCAAATTAATATATTCTGGGTCAATAATGCTTCTGATGGTTTCTACTTGTCGAGATGTTTCTGTCGATATATTGCATGCCATGTAATTCTTCACAGTTTGAGAGATATTCATGTTTGAAGTTTGTACCCCCAGTTAGTGGGCTAAAACCCCATGGGGTTGGGGCATGGGTCATTGAAAATTCATAAGAAATATTTTTTAAGCTCCTAAGATCCCTCCCACATTCACTTGTTGAAGCTCCTCTCAACTTAAGCATTCATATAAATTGTGATCTTCATTTCCTCCTTATGTATGGGATTTTGCCATCTGAAACAGGTCATCATTGATTTTTCGCTCTAAATTTTTTCTATGAAGGTTCAAAAGCTGAAAGTTTTATGAGGTGAAGACGAAATCCTAAGGAAGCTTCAATAAAAATTTCGGATCAAGTTGCACAATATTTTTGGAGTTATGATCTGTGGAAGTAAGGGTCTTTGTAGGCTCCTAAAATTCATCTCAAAGAAGTGACCTTGGTAAAATCATCATAACTCTCTCTCTGAGTATTGGATTGGAATTCCATAAAACGTGGAAGATAGTGCGCAGTCTTTAGTTTTCTCTCTATCAATTTCAGAGGAAAATGAAGAAAAATGACACGTGGCACGCCGTACAAGTGTGCTCTGCTGAAACAATCCATAATTAGGGCAATGTGAGAAATTGGGTATAACTCTCTCTTGAAGAATCCAAATTGGGTAAGACATGTGGCATTGGAAAGAAGACTTGGAGGAATACTATAGGACTGAGAATCATATATTGAGGATCTAAAATAACAGAGATACAATAGATTCAACATCGAGCTCCTAGAAGGCAATAAAAAGCTAGATCATGTGTTGTCAAGGATTGCAAAGGACCAGACTTTATACGGAAAAAAAGAAAAACAAGCTGCAACAGAGGGTAGCATGACAAGAAAAGCAACCAAGGTGCATAACAGCAGCAAGAATTTCATCATATGAAGTCTTCAAGTGGGCAGCACTACATACAATCATTGTAAAGGTATCATTGTACTTAGTCATTGTAAATACATTATTGTACAAATTGTACTAGTGTCTATCTACCAAGGGTTGAAGAGGGAGTGTTGGGAGGTCTAGGATCATCATTAGGTGGTTGTGTCAAAGTTGGGGTTATGGTCTAGTATATCTTCTTCTTCTACATCATTCTATATCATTGTAAAGTGGACCATTTTCCCTGGTACGGGAGTCCATTCTTATTTTATTCTTCTATAGGGTGGTAGGGTGGCGCTAGGGTGAGTTGTAGCTCATTGGGTGTTGGGGCATCCGTTTAGTGAATACTGAAGAATCTCGGGCATTGGAGCATCCATCTAGTGGGAGCTGGAGAAGAATGCTTTTCTAGATTCTAGGAAGTTGGAGCTTTATTTTCAATTGGAGTTGAAAATAATTATTAGAAAATCATTCGGTGGTTTTTTTCCCAGAGTGGGTTTCCACCTTAAAAACTGTGTGCATTTGTGTTCCTCTTGTTTGTTGCTATCTTTGTACAAACACTGATAATAATTGAAGATTAACTAATTCTCTAATTGAAAGAAATACTGATTCACCCCCCTCGCAGTATTTCCAACAATCGGTATCAGAGCTTGGTTCCTTCAATAGCAGTTTAACAGCTGGAAGGAGGTCATGGAGTATACCAAGAATGGTGTACCTCTATTAAATGAAAATAATTAGGCACTTTGGAAAGGAAGAATGGAAGTCTATCTCTTGGTGCAAGGTTACGAAGTATGGGACACTGTTCAAAATGGATTTACATCAACTGCGGATGAACAAGGTAAGAAGATTTTGGTAAATGATGCAAAAGCAAAGAATATTATTCTCAGTGGACTTATTGACTCTGCTTATCATAAGGTGTTAGGTTGTAAAACTGCCAAAAATGTATGGGACAAGCTCGAGAATATACATGCAGGTGACTCAAATGTCAAAGAAGCAAAGCTTCAAATCTATAGAGAAAAATTTGAGAAACTTAGAATGAAAGAATATTGCAACATTGTTGCATACTTTCAATACGTTGATGAAATAACCAATACTATGGAAGGATTGGGAGAGCCAGTTGACGAGAAGACTATTATACAAAAGATTCTTAGAACGTTACCAGGGAGATTCAACCCAATGGTATCGGTCTTAGAATACAGTGCAAATCTAGACAAACTCAGCAAAGAGGAATTACATGGAGTTCTCATAGCATATGAAATGAGACTTGATGAAGAAGAGGGTACTTCGCATCTAGAAACTGCGTTCGTTGCGTCTAAGAAAACCAATAAGGATAAACAACCTTCAATTGAAAAGACATGCACTTGCAAGTGTGAAGAAAAGGGAGATGATGAAGAAGGTCTTTCAGATGAAGAATATTCTTACTTCACAAGAAAACTACAAATTGGTAAGGGACAATTCAAAGGTAAACTTCTATTGATATGTTTCAGCTGTAATGAGGTTGGGCATTTTGCAGCAAAATGTCCAAACAAAAGTAATGGCAACTCAAAAACAAGGAAAGGATTTAAGAAATTCAACAAGCAAGGATCCAAAAGGAACTTTCTCTCTAAAGAATATAGCTCATCATCTGATGAAGACAATGATAGTGAAGAAGAAGCCAATGAGAGAGTATTTTTTATGGCCAAGCACAATAAACCCAAGCACAATAAGCAAGAGGTATCAAACAACGAAGAAGAAGAATGGACCATAGATGAATTTTATGAGGAAGCAATCAAGCTTATGAAAGATCTCAAGGCAGAGAAGATCCGTTCCAAAACTCTTGAAGAACAAGTTCAAGGTCTCAAAATTGAAGTTGAAGAACACAAATGCATTGAAGAGTCACTTCAAAAGAAGTTGGAAGAAAGAAACTAAGAAAGGGAAGAATTAGAAGTTGAAGTAGTCTCACTGCGTGAGGAAGTGAAGAAAGGAAAAACTATCCAAAAATATGCCAACAGCTCAAGGGCATTGGAAGAACTCATCAACAATCAACGATCTTACAACGACAAAACTGGCATTGGTTACAAAGAAGATGAAGAAGGACCTTCTACAAAAAAATACAATGAACCTATGAGATCTGACATGCATGTAGACTTCATTGGACAAGATTCGCAAGAACAACCTTGCAAGACAATTCCTCGACGAAAATTTCCATCCAGGTACCAACATATTTTTTATGGCTACTATTATTCATGTGGAAAATTTGGTCATAAAGCTGTAGAATGTCGCACGTACCCTAGGAATGAATACAATTCCAGGAGATCTTTCAAATATGAACCTCCCAGGGCTCAACAAAATATCAATAGATTTGAACATTTAAGAAATAATATTGAATGTTACAAATTTCGAAACTTTGGACACATAGCCAAAGACTGCAGACTTGAAAATCCTCCAGAAGAATCTTTGAAGCCAGAGAATGAATGAACATGGAAGAAGAAGAAGAATGATAATTGTGCTCTCGCTCTCAAGGCTCAAAAGAACAAAGATGTGTGGTATGTTGATAGCAGTTGCTCAACGCATATGATTGGAGATAGAAATAAATTTGTATCTCTGAAAGAGAAGAAGGATGGAACCGTGTCCTTTGGAAATGATGGATCTTCAAATGTTATAGGATCAGGTACTGTCACTCTCGGAAGAAAAGATGCTCTAGCCAAGAATGTTCTATTGGTTGAAAACATGAATCACAATCTGCTCAGTGTTGGACAAATGTGTGATCAAGGACACACAATATTATTCAACTCCACGAAATGTGAAATCAGGAAAGGCGTGTATGGTGAAATTGTGGCTACAGCAAGTCGAGCTCCAAACGACATATATGTTTTGGATGAAGCAACTAAAGCATGTCTAATAGCTAAAGAGGATGATACAATAATTGGTAGCAATGATGATCGACTAAGTAAGAATTTTTCTACAAAGGTGCAAAGTGATTTAGAGATGTCTTTACTTGGTTGCAAATTGAGCATTGACGACTCATCTAAGGATGTGGATCAAAGGTTGTATAGATCTATGATTAGTAGTCTTCTATATGTAACAGCCTCCCGACCAAATGTTATGCAAGCAGTTGGACAAGTAGCAAGATTCCAAGCAGCACCAAAAGAATCACATATTAAATATTCACCAACATTGGAATATCTTTGCCAGAAGCTTGGGATTCTCCCAAGTTCTCATTAGATTTTTCTTTTACAGAATATAAAGGGGGAGTGGAAGTGTGTACAGGTCTACAGGACGATTGTGTGTCAGTGTGAGTGGAAGTGTGTACAGGTCCACAGGATGGTTATGTTTCAGGGGGAGTTACCCTTTGCCATTGATGTCAAAGGGGGAGAGAATGTTGTAGGAAGAGGTGTCATGATCGCAGGGGGAGTACTTGTGTTGCCATCAATGCCAAAGGGGGAGATTGTTGATCAGCGGTTGTCATTGGTGTCAACCCAAGCAGCACTAGGGGCTAACCCAATATTGCATGGGGTACACCTGCAATTAATATATTAAGATTAATAAATAGCACACATGGTTTCTAATTGTCGAGATGTTTCCGTTGATATATGGCACGCCATGTAATTCTTCACGGTTTGAGAGATATTCATGTTTGAAGTTTGTATCCCCAGTTAGTGGGCTAAAACCCCATGGGGTTGGGGCATGGGTCATTGAAAAGTCATAAGAAATATTTTTTAAGCTCCTAAGATCCCTCCCACGTTCACTTGTTGAAGCCCCTCTCAACTTAAGCATTCATATAAATTGTGATCTTTGTTTTCCTCCTCTATGTATATGAGGTATATCTGAAGCTTAATGAGTCATCATAGCCATTTTCAACTCTTTTTCTCTGAAACAGGCTGGTACACGGAGGCCAGGCCAAAATCCTGAGGCTTGGTAGTAAAGTACCGTCAACACCTCCACGGAATGTGATACATGGAAGTAAGGGTTGTTTAACAAATCACAATTCATCTCAAAGAAGTGACCTTGGTAAAATCGTCATAACTATCTCTCTGAGAATCGGATTGGAATTCCGTAAAAAGAGACAAATAGTGCACAGTTTGTAGCTTTCTTTCTATCAGTTTCAAAGGCAAATGAAGAAACAATGACACGTGGCATTCCGTACAAGTGTGCTCTGCTGAAACAATCCATAGTTAGGGCAGTGTGAGAAATGGGGTATAACTCTCTCTTGAAGAATCCAAATTGGACCTGTGGCATTGGAAAGAAGACTCAGAGGACTACTATAGGACCAAAAATCAGATAATGAGGATCTGAAATAACAGAGATACACCAGATTCAATATCGAACTCCTAGAAGGCAAGAAAAAGCTAGATCATGTGTTGTGAGTTGCAAGGACCAAAATTTCTCGTGAAAAGAAAACAAGGTAGCAAGGAGAATTGCTATTAAGAGCGGCAACCAAGGTGCATATGACTGACAACAACACATATATGAAGTCTTTAAAATTGACAGCACTACTTCATCATTAAAAGTATCATTGTAGTCATTTTAGTAATTATTATTTCAAAGGGACATTGTGATCATGTGCTGCAGTGTCTATCCTTAAGGGTTAGAGAAGCTGAGTTCTAGAGTCTAGGATCATCATTATATGGTTGTGTCAAATTTGGGGTTATGGTCTAGTATATCTTCTTCTTCTACATCATTCTATATCATTGTAAAGTGGACCATTTTCCCTGGTACGGGAGTCCATTCTTTTTTTATTCTTCTATAGGGTGGTAGGGTGGTGCTAGGGTGAGTTGTAGCTCATTGGTTGTTGGGGTATCCATTCAGTGACTACTGAAGAATCTTGGGCATTGGATCGTCCATCTAGTGGGAGTTGGAGAAGAATGATTTTCTAAATTCTAGAAAGTTGGAGTTTTATTTTCAATTGGAGTTGAAAAGAATTATTAGAAAAGCATTAGGTGGTTTTTGTCCCAGAGTGGGTTTCCACCTTAAAATCTATGTGCATTTGTGTTCCTCTTGTTTGTTGCTATCTTTGTACAAACACTGATAATAATTGAAGATTAACTAATGCTCTAATTGAAAGAAATACTGATTCACCCCCCCTCTCAGTATTTCCAACAAGAGCCCTCTCTGAGTCTAGGAAGGCTAGGTCCTAGGACTCCAAAGATTGGTCTGATGTTACCCCTGTTCATTTTTTCTCACCAATCTAAGAAATTACGGGGTCCTAATAGTACCAGCGCTGGAATCTACCTCATCTTCCTCATGGATCTCTTGAATCATGCATGCGAGTCTATGTGTCAAGAGCTCAAGACTATCTTGCAAATATGCAAGTGTCTCTCCTTCAGATACAAGTACTTCTGTAGCTGGTGGTGAGTGTAGTGACCCTTTGTCCAGAGTGACAAGAATGACATCCTCCTTTGTTTCATTAGGAAATGTCTCCGTGGGACACATCTCTGGCTTCCTTTCATCAAAATTATTTCTCAAATTGTTAAAGGAATTTGAATATTTAGTCACCTTTGCATGCTCCATGTGACCATACCACCAGTCATTGGCTTCTCCATGAATATGAAGTGCTGCAATTTGAACAACCTCCCTTTCAGCTACACGATGTAGCCTGAAAAATGTATCTAAATTTTTACTCCAAGCCTTAGTAGTGCTTGAGGAAGATCCATGAAATGTAGGAGAATAGAATCTATTGTGCGTCTTTCTTCTATTGCTGCTATAGGATCCTATTTCTTCTTTTCTTTGAAGAATTGTTGGAGATTTATATTCTCCTTGAATGCTCTAGACTGTGATTTGTACTCTTCAAGATATAAACTGAGAGTCTCATGAGTCTCAAGTTCCATGCTTCTTCTTTCTTCATTTATATACCATTCACCTTCTTCAAATAAAGTGGGCATAGTAGATCTTGTATTCTTTGTTGCTGATAGGAAGTGCTTGGAATTCTTCATCCAATCTTCTTCTTGGATCCTTCCTTTGCCTTTCTCTGTTCATTTGATTGACCTCTTTGCAGAGATCTTGCAGGTATTTAAAGAGAAGAGTGGCAAAACTATAATCCTCCTTCAGGATAGATCTCTTCTATCTACTTCTTCTTTTGATGAAAAAGATGAAGTGTCGACAAGCTGAGCCAAAGATCATGCTCTGATACCACTATAATATCCCAAAATGGAATAGTGCATTGATACATAAACACAATATTTGAAACACAGAAAATGTACATGTAAAGATTCAATATTAGAATATAAAGAATAGGTGAGCATTTTATTATTATTGGAGATGTATAAACAATACAACAATGCTCAAAATATGAGACACTCAAGCCAAATACATAGGCTAGGATGACCCTGCAAACATGCTAAATCAGGCACTACATAACTGCAGAGTTACTAGAAGCAAATGCTATGTTGTCCCTTTAGCAAATAATCTAGATATAGTTTTTGGCTAAAAACATTGTTACCGATGAAATAGGTAACCGCACTGTTACCTACTTTTTTTTGGTAGCATAAAAAGCACCTGATTTTGAAAAGTGGTGATGTAGAATCACCTTTTTTTTTTAGCACATTTTTGACACTCTAATATTTTTATTTATGAAGTATGAATATTTGTTTTAAAATGTTAGTGATTTTCATGCTAATTTTGAAACGTATTGATGCAGCATCAATTTTTTTTTTAGAGCGGTGATTTTCATGCTAATTTTGAAACGTATTGATGCAGCATCAACCTTTTTTTTTTAGAGTGGTGATTTTCATGTTGGTAATAAAAAATAAAACCTAGATAAAAAAAATATATATGTAAAAACAATAAAAAAAACCAATAAAAATGTAAAAAAAAAAAAAAAAACTCGTAAAAAAAAAAAATTTAAACAAAAATAAATAAGAAATAAAAAAAAAACAAAAATATTCGAAAATAATATCAAAAGAAACGACAAAATTTGAAAAAAAAACACATAATTTAAAGAAAAAAAAAAATTAACAAAAAAAAATTAAAAAAAAAACATCAAAAACATTTTTTTCTAAGTTATTAAAAAAACCCATATAATTAAAAAAAATTAAAATATAAATTTAAAAATAATATAAATTACAAAATTAAAATTTAGATAAAAAAAACAAAAAGCAAAAAAGAAAGAATTAAATTGAAATAATAATAATAATAAGAAAACAAAAATACAAATTTTAAAATTAACAAGAAAACAAACTAAAAAAAAAAATAAAAAAAATAAATTGAAAAAGAAAATTAAAATAAAAGAATTATAATTAAAAAACTATCATTAAAAAACAAAAAAAATGAAAAAAATCACGTGCAAATAATTACAAGACAAATATCCATAAATTTATGGTTTTTTTTTTTAATGAAACAATTTATAAATTTTAAAAATGAAAAACCAAATAAACTAAAAGATTAAAAAAAAAAAAAAATTAAATTAAAATTTAATAAATTTAATGAATAAATTTTAAATTTTAAAAAATAATTAATCTAAAATATTAAATTTAAAAACAAAATAAAAAAAAAATTAAAAAAAAATTAAATTCAAAATAAAAAATTTGAATTAAAAAAGATATTTTAAATTTTTTGAATTTAAAAAAAAAAAAAATCAAATTAAAAAAATATATATTAAAAATTAAAAAAATTTAAAAAAAGGAATTTTTTGATCGTGGTGGCGCCGCCAATAGCCTCCCCGCCCGCCCAGCGGCCTGCCTCCACTGCCACCTGGGCGAGAGGTCGATTCCAGGAATCGCCCTCCCGCGGCGGGAGGCCGATTCCGGGAATCGCCCTCTGGCCACGGGAAGTCGATTCCAGGAACCGCCCTCCCGCCGTGGGAGGATGATTCCAGGAACCACCCTCCCGCGGTGGGAGGCCGATTCCGGGAATCGCCCTCCCACGGCGAGAGGCCGATTCTGGGAATCGCCCTCCCGCGGTGAGAGGCCGATTTCGAGAATCGCCCTCAGGCTGATTCTGGGAATCGCCCTTAGGCCAATTCTGGGAATCGCCCTCCCGCCGCAGGAGGCTGATTCCGGGAATCGCACTCTAGCGTCGTGGGAGGGCGATTCCCGGAATTGCCCTTAGGGCGATTCCCAGAATTGGCCTCTCGCCATGGGAGGGCGATTCCCCGAATCGGCCTCCCGCCGCGGGAGGGTGATTCCTAGAATCGGTCTCCCGCCTAACGGCCGACCTCTGCCATGACCTGGGCGGGAGGACGATTGGCGGCGCCACCATGATCAAAAAATTCTTTCTTTTTTTTTTTTCTTTTTTTTTTAAATTTTTTTTTTTTAATTCAAAAAATTTAAAATTATTTTTTTTTTAATTTAATTTTTATATTTGAAATTTAATTTGTTTTAATTATTATTATTATTATTATTATTCTTATTATTATTATTATTTTAATTTTATTATTATTTTTTTTTGTTTTTAATTTTAATTTTTTTTCTAAATTTTATTAATAATTTTTATTAAATTTTGTATTTTTTTTTTATTTAATTGATTTTTTTTTTATTATTATTCAATTTTATGTTTAGTTTTTTCATTTATTTTTTAAAATTTAGTAAATTTTGTATTTTTTTTTTAATTTATTTGAATTTAATATTTTTTTTTTAATTTTTTTTTTTATTATTAATTTTTTAATTACATAAAATTTTTGTATTTTTTTTTATTTCAATTAAAATTGTGTATTTAAATTGGTTTTTTTTTTTTTTTTTTTAAGTTATACTTAATATTTTCAAATTAATTTGTTTTTTATTTCATTTTTTATTTAATTTATTTTTCTAATTTAGTTTTTTCAGTTTTTCAATTTTAATTGATTTTTAAAGTATTTTAACTTTTTATTTTAACAATGTTTTTTTTTTCTATATTTAAAATTTATTTTTTATTTCAAAATTTACTTGTTCATTCATTTATTTATTAAAATTTAATATATTTTTTTTTAATTTAATTTGTTTTCTTAATATTAACATTATTTTTTTTTAATTTAATAACATCTAATATATATATTTTTAATTTAAGTTCACACACAAACACACACACACACACACACACATATATATATATATATATTTTATCTTTTATAATTTAAATTTAATATTTTTTTTAAAATCTATTTGTTTTTTTAATATATATTTTTTTAAATTTAATATTTTTATTGTATTCTATTTTTATTTTTTATTTTTAATTAATTTTTCATTCTTTTACTTTTAATTTCAATAATGTTTTTTTTTTTTTAATTTTTTTTTAATTTTTTTATTGAAAGTTTTAAATTTATTAAAATTTAATATATTTCTTTAAATTTAATTTTTTATTTTAAAATTTAATTTTGTTTTTTTAATTTAATAAACATTTTATTTTTCTTTTTTAAATTTAATTGCTATATTTTATTTTTTATAATTTCTTTCTTTATTTTTAACTTGTTTTTCTTTTTAATTTAATATTTTTATTTTTTTTTTATTTTTATTTTTTTATTTCTATATATTTTGAAATTTTAATCTTTAATTTTTTATTCTTTTTTCTTAAATTTTAGGTTTTTTTTAATGTTTGCATTAAAATTTTTATTTTGTTTTTATTTTTATTTTTTTATTCCTATATATTTTTAAATTTTAAGCTTTAAAATGTTTTTATTTTTTAAATTTATTTTTTTTTCTTAAATTTTAGGTTTTTTTAATGTTTGATCTTAAAAATTAAAAAATGTTATTTCTATTTTTAAAAATGTCAAAAATATGACAATTTTTTTTATTTTTTTTATTCCAGTGTCAACTGGTTTTGTATTGAGGGCGTTTTTTCAATCCTTTTTCCAAGAAACAATTTTGTTTTTAGCATAGTTTTATAAAATATTGAAATTTGACCTTCAAAAAAAACCAAGTGCGTTCTGGAATACACTTTTTTTGTTTTTGGAGTGTTTTTTCATGTTTTTTGAGTCTTTTTGGGCTAGAGTTCCCATTTTGAGGTCAGGTTACCTATTTTATCGGTAAGAGTGTTTAAAAGGAAAATTCAGATCTATGGAAATATCGAGCTCTGATGATGCCAAGATTCTAGATCTAGGCTTTATGATGGCAACCCAACACAACCCATAAAGGAAATTCTAGATCTATGAGATTGGAAATTTACCCTCTTGGGGTTTGATCCCTAGTCTACTGGGTTATGCATATATAAAGCTATATTTGATCATATTATGGCTACAATATGATGTACAACAAGATCTAAGCTTTAAAGGATTATCCCTTCACTAGATCCTCAAGATAGAAGCTGAAGATCTAGCTCCTCAATCCTCCTATGTTGATTACAGTTGCTGCTATACAACTACTGCCAAGAACTATGTTGTACAAGAGGGAGAGGTTCAAGCCTGCTGAAATATGCTACAATAAAACTCTAGGCTGATTGAAATGGTGATGGCAAGGTGAGGGGATGATCCCTCACAAGATTCCTAGCTGAATTGCTAGAAACTTCCTTCCTCCTCTAGATCTACAATGATGGACTGCACAATCCTTGATGGGACTGCTACTGATAGCAGGTCAATAATGTTTGGCCTGATGCCAAATCTGAAATGAGGCTCCGGGAATGTTGATATTGAAGCTCAAGGTGACAGGAATAATCCTTCACCAGTTCTCCAACTGAAATACTGAAGATAACCTTCTCCTCCCAAACTGATCTTCAGAAATAATGCAATTTCTAAATATGAATGTTTTGCAGAGGGTAGGAACACTATGGAACCAATTCCTAACGATGAAATGGAAGCTCAGAATACCTTCCCAGAGTAGGAACACAAGTCCCCCGTGGATAAGGGTGGGATTCCCACTCGGGAACATGCTATGCTAAACAACATAACAGTGCATGGAATGTCAAAAGACAACTCTAGATCTAAATAGATCACAAATCATAAAACTAAAGCATGCCTTATATTGTTCCTTCATCTTCTTTATATAGATTATGATCCTTCTCATGCCTTGGCCCACCTCATAACTACACTTTACATGTGGACATAGGTCTCCATGTTGACTGCATTATCTCTCCATGATCTCCATCATGTGTGGATGTAATGATTGTTGGGGTCCTGTCATTTGGCAAATTGGCATACCAAGTGACAAGGCAACATCAATACTAGTCTTTAGAGCTCTAGGACCTAGCCTTCCTAGTCTCAGAGAGGGATCTCTCAATTGTTTGCAAAGATATGACTTGTTTGCTTGTAAAAGGTTGATTTTGGGCTAGTTATTAAGCATGAGTTTGTTTGATTTGTTTGTTGCAACACAATGATCTAGGCAGCTGTTACACTGAAATTTGTCACCATGAAATTTCAGTGCTCCCTTGGTAGTCTACAATATCAAAGTTCCTAAAGTCAATCCTTGAATCTAAGAGAAATTCTCATAAAAGCCTTATAACTTTGGTACCGCACCTTCTCCTAGTTTTGCCTGTGGTCCCGCACCTTTTGGCTATAAATCATGCATAGCCAAGCGCACTTTCTATTTATTAAAAGTGTGGACCCCTGTAAAAGGTTAGAAAATGCACAAGTAAAACCTAGAAGCTCAGTTTAAGTCATTTTTGGAAGCTTCTAGAAACATTCCTACGGTGGAAAGTCCACTCCTTTCATGTTCATGCATCCCATTCAATAAGGAGCTAACCCCTTGATGTAAGGAACTAATCCCTTTGAAGGAGGATTCTATCCCTTCTTGTATGGAGCTGTAACCTCCTCTTTTCCACTATAAAAAGAGGCATAGGGCAGCCTCAAGGGGTTACAATTGATGAGTTGAATTTTTAGTATTGTTGGAGGCGAGGTGCTGTTGAAACTTGGCCCTTTTAGCTGAGATTTCATGTGGGAAGGATTACATACTTGTACGTATCTTGGTTGGAAGAGTGCAAGGCTGATCAGAGTAAAGGAAACGCCTATTCTGGACCCCAGGAAGGTCTGTAGGACATCAAGGTGGACATGATTGTAAGGCTCTTCCTTATTTAAGTTAATACAAATAAATACGTTTTTCTCAATAAGTTGTCAATTGATTGGTTTATTTTATGGATTCCTTGATTACCATAATGGATATGATTTATGAATATATGCTATGTAGGTGCTATTTGATTTTTGTTTGTTTGTGATTGCAGATCTTCAAATATAACTCTTTCGGGCAACTGAAGGACTACTACTACAAACAAGCGTTGGACCGATGGTAAGATCGTTAAACCTTTATAGCATTTAATTATGAATCGCAATATATCTAGAGAAAGATAGTTTTGTTTGTCTTTTTGTTGCTAAATGTCCTTGGGACACTTGGGAGGTCTGTCTTGTCTGCAAGAACCACTTATCCATCCAAAAAAATGGCGACTCCGCTGGGGAACGATTTGAGCTTTGATTTCTTTTACTTTTGATTTATGAATTTATGTTTCCTGATTTTGATTGATTTATACTAGCTTGGGTAGTTAATCCCTATAGAATCCCTGAGAAATATTTGAGAATTTTTTGTTTTTTCTTTTGTTTTCCTGTTTCTCTCTTTTCCTTTAGAGACAGTGCAGGTAGTTCCACACTTTTCCTATACCCATAGTACGGGACCACACTGGTTTGCATTGAATCCTGCGGACCCTGTTAAAATTTTTGAAAAATCTTAAAATCCTATTTTTTGGATTAGTTTTTTAGGTTCTCAATGATTACCTAGACCTGTATCTTCTGTCATAAAGCCTTGGTTAAGATTTTATTTCAAAATTTTTATTTTTGAATGATTTTCTAAACGATCTACATGTTATAATGATTTTTTCTTTGTCTTACATCCTACTCAGAGATTAGAAACCTTGGTATGCCTTTAGATCACTGGTATTCTCTTGTTTTCTTGCTAGATCTGATGTCATAGTAGAAATTGTTTTATGAGATTTAGATTCCATTTTTCTCATTTGCAAATCATTAAAAAAATTTGTTAATAAGTTGGAATTTCACTTCAAAAATGAAAATTGGATGTTTTTTCGAGTTCTTTCTGATTCAATAAAAGAATTTCTTAGTTAGATTACAAGCTAAGGAAGACATCCTTAAAATATTTGAACTTTTAATTCAGATTTAGTCTTAGAATTTTTAGATCTCATTATTAATGTTTTTTTTAGCTTTGAGTGCTTTTCTAGAAATTATAGTGTCTTTTGAAGAAAAACTTAGTTTGCATTTTCGATCTTGAACAAAAAGGGATTTTTTAATTGAGCATAGATCATTTTGAGTTCTCATTGAAATTAGATTTCTTTTCATTTATTCTTGTTTGAAGGAAAGATTTGTTTTTAAAAGATTGCATTTCTCAACTCTTCCTTTAGATAGAATTCATTGAAAGAAAATGGATTGTTTCTCATAATAGATACATTTTTAGTATGATTTGAGTCAGGTCACTTCACATCATCAGTTTCACTTTCACACCTATTGTCCTAAGAAACAACCTTATAAAATCAACGCTTAAATTAAAATTAATCTAGTAACTTTTATATTTCTAGGGCTCTTTTCACCAATATAGCTTAGGCTAGTGTCTTGGAGTAGGGAGTAATTAACTCTCCAAGACAGTTAAAAAAAACAAGTAGTTGATCTTGGGGTAGGAAAAAATCCAATAGTCACTTGTATGCTCCAGGAAGCTCCTCTTAAAGGAGTTACGCACGAGGTCATATCTGAACCAGTGAGATAATGAATTCTATCTCATTGGGAATGATAGAAGATATGCATGTATTAACAATGGTAAACCTCGGATAGACCATTGTCGAGGAGCCTAGGGTCACTTGTCGGTATACCTTGGATTATGTCAAGGAGCCTTCAAGGGGATTGAGCTTTGTTACTCTGCCCTTGCGTGTATGTCAGACCATAGACTGTTCCCCCAGGTATATTAGTTCTTGTTGGTAACCATGGTGACCATAATCTTACAGTTTTTCCTAAGGTGACAGTGGAAGAAAGATCCCACTGTACCTAGAGAATTCATTGACTAGACTCACTTGGACTCTTCGGAGGGTTATCTTGACTCGAGATGGTTTAAGTGGAGAAACTTGCACCAGTCTGTTTCATTAAGCAAGTTGTCAGGGTAACTATTCCAACTTCCCTTTTTGCATTAAATACTACGACGTTGGATTTCATCACCAACTAGTGTTTTTAGTGTGGGAAGTTACTGTTTGTGTGTGGTTTGAGCTCCTAGAATTTTAGGCATGTGGTTCATTTGTTTGTTTCCTTAGTGACTCTAGGAGTTTTTATTGAAATTTTTATTTGATTGTGTGTGATTAATAATTTTTAATCATGGCTGAATTACCAAGACAATCGTGTAGATTTCAGGGGAAGCCCCCTGAATATACACCAAGACAACTTGAAGGGATGCGAGCTCTAGTATCGCGTATTGACAGTAGAATTATATCAACAGAAGAAAGAGAGTCATCTATAGTTTTTCATCCTGATTATCAGCTACAAACAACAGAGCATATTCAAGAACCGATTTTAGTTTCCGAGCTTACTGGTAGTATTTCTCCTTCCAGTGAATTCGTTGAAGAACCTGAAATTTCTGAACCTGACACTGAACCTGTTATTTTGGAACCATCTTCAGGATTTGTTACTCCAACTTCTAGTGATCCTAGTTCACCTAGTGTAATACATATCATTACTGAAAATCTTCCTTCTGACCTCATTTCCATTGAAGAACTTGTCGGTCCAGATGAGGAAGTAACTCGTCCCGAAACCCAACAGACTTTGAATCTTAGGGAGTTTGAATCTATATTCTACAGTCCTTTTAGAAGTGACACTTGGTATTTTTCATTGACAGATTTTTTAGAAAACCTGGTTCTTAGTTTTTCACCACCCTGAATTCCTTTTCATCCTACACCAAGGGGTTATCATCCTTCATCAATTATGTCAAGTGAGTCATCTATGTTTTCCCAATCACCAGAAACATTTTTGTACGGTGGTCCTTCTATTACTTCGGGGTACCAGTCACTCTCTGGTACTTTCTTAGGAGCAACTCCTCGACCAAACGAACAAGTGTTATCAACTGGTATAAATGGAACTAAAACTAAAACGTCGAACGCAGAGCAAATTTTTATGATGTCTGGTAATATTCCAAATCCCCAACCTCAAGGTAGTCAGTTACCTCCTAGGGGGCAACGTCAAGTTAGTTAGTTACCGCCTGGGGGACAACCTTAAGGTAGTCATTTATCACCTGTGAGGTAGCCTCAAGGTAATTTTCTAACAGGACAAACTGTAGGACAATATTATTTACCTGGAGAACAACCTCAAGGATAGCACATACCTCAAGGTTATCAACCTCAAGGACAGTACATACCCCAAGGTCAACCCCACACTCAGTATATTCTGCAGGGTCCTTATCAACCCCAGATTCAGTACATGCCTCAAGGTTATCAACCTCAAGGTAAGTACCCAACTCAAGGTTTCCAACCACCTTCCAGTCAATAATTTTTACAAGGAGCTGGAAATTTACCACTTAATTATCAACCCTACGTTCAATCAAGCTACAATCCTTCATACGTACAACATTCTATGGGTCAATACCCCGGAATGAACATGGTGTGGAATCCACCGCAAATTAAACAGACTATGCAACCTAATGTGCAGCTACCTAATCAACTTGGACAGCCTTTAGTTTCTGGTCCAACCTAGAAACCTGTTCAGCCTACTATTCAAATCCTTACACCTAGTTCTATTCAGTAGCCTGGGCCCAGTACACCTCAGACACTACCTCAAACTGCTGCAACTACTCCAACCTCTGTTCAACCTACAACACCTGTTTCTGGAATATCTGTAGCTCCAGTTTCTTCTATCCCTGCATCAGTGCAAATTCCTCAAGCCTCTGTACCACAGTCAGGACCTACAATTCAGACTACGGTCCAGATGCCTACAGGACAAGCTAGTACTAGTACGAATGTCTCTAGTCAACCTCAGTTTACTTATCAATCGTACCAGGGACAGTATCAAATTGGTCAAGCTACACAAAATCTAACGTATCAGTATCAGTCGTACCCTGGGTATACTTTTCAAATACCTCAACAACCCCAGTATGGTCTGGTTAATCATGGTTACCCAGGAGGCTTCACGATTCCAAATGCACATCCGATTCCAGGATATCCTGGCTGTCCTCCTCCTGGCACTGGTTTGATCACTCAAGGTTATCAAGACCCTAGCCATCGGTTACCATTCATAGCAAATTTATATTTACGAGATCTATCGCACCTTACGAATGATCCCATTTTTTATCTTCCATATTGTTCGTCATGCCTAACAAGTTGCCCAGTGATATTCTGAAATTTGAAGGTAAGTCAGGAAAGGACCGATCTAATCACGTTATGAATTATCACCTCTAGTTCGCATCCAGTTCACTAGTCGATGATTCTGTTTGATTACGTATTTTTTAGAGAACTCTCATTGGTTCAGCTGCCAAATGGTACATTGAGTTACCATGTGGCTCTTTTAATAATTTTAATGTGTTAGCTACTGCTTTCTTAGCCCATTTTCAGTTGCCTGTCAGATACGACAATGGCACAGAATTACTGACTTCATTAAAGCAATCTACATCTACATACATATCTGATCACATTCATGAATGGAGACGTAGAAGGCGTTTAGTGAAAGTATTTATTCCTGATCAAATTTTGGCTGAATGGTTTATAAAATCGTTATTGACCAACTCAAGATGTGGCCAAAGGAGGCGTTGTTACGGAAGAGCAAGTTATTTCATAGGTTTAGTACCTTGACCTTGTCTATACTCAGTCAAGTAATTTGTATGATAAAATCCTCGATTTACCAAGACTTTGTCAGTTAACTACAACTCCTTTTGGATCTCATGCCGCTGATGGTGTAATTGGTTCTGTTAGTACTGGTAAGAGTAAGAAGAAGTCTTCCAAGACTACTTCTCCTATTATCACTTTACCTGATTCACCCAAAGGAGATTCTTCCCTAGAAACTTCCATCGATATCCATGTTGTAGAGACATCTACGACCAAATCTAAAACTGCTGGTAAGAAAAAAGATAAGAATAAAAAGAAAAAATATTCAAAAGAGAAAATTGATACAACTGAACCGACTGACGAAAAACACAAACCTTGATATCCTTGTCTCATCTGTGACTAGGATCATTTTAAAAAAGAGTGCCCACATAGAGCCAAGGTACCGAAATTCGTTAAGGGTTCGCCTATACTTGCTGTCTTGAAGGATCCCTTTCCCACTCAAGATAGTAACATGGTTGGATCTTCCTCCAATATGGTTGAGGATATTTTCATGGTTGCGATGCGATCGCAAGGTTACGGTAGTAAAAATACTAGTAAAGAAGCAGAAACATCCAATTCTGCATCAACTACATCTCCCTTAGTTTCTGATCCATTACAGATCAAGAAACAAAATCCCGACATAGTGATTAAACCACCTACAAAAGGTGTACTTCGTAAATTAGCTTTTAATCCACATGCGAGTGCTGCTCAGAATTACAATATTGTTGAATATTTCGCAATTTCCCCTTCAGCAATGTTGGCTTTGGAAGTATTGCAATCATGCCCAGTCCAAAGAAAATTACTTTTGTCAGCCTTAGGAACCATAGATCTCCAGGATTCGAACCTCATGATCTTCGATTTAGAAAATTTTACACCCCGCATACCTCATCAAATGGCTTTTTAGATTCCGATAATAGTAAAAAACAAGCGTATATTTCGTATTGTTGTTGATGAAGGTGCTCCTATGTGTATAATGTCATTAAAATGTTGGAAATCACTTGGTCTCCGAAAATTAACCAGTCACCAACTATTCTCAAAGCTTTTGATGGAAGATTTTTTCAGCCATATGGTATTTTACAAGATCTGCCAATAGAGGTCGAAGGCAAAGTGGTTAATCTAGATGTGGAGGTGGTTGATGCGCCTCTGGATTACAACCTTCTCCCGGGTCACAGTTGGTCTTATGCCATGACTGCTGTTGTATCATCAATCTTTCATCTCATCATGTTTCCTCATAAAGGAAAGATCTTTAAGATAGATCAGCTCTCATATTATTCATCCGACCTAGCCTCTATTGATAGCATCCAACATATTGGAAAATCGACTATCCCTTATAAGGATGTCAGAGTAGGTTTGATTAAAGATTCAGCTTTACTGGGAACTTTTTCCTTGCCTCCTCCCAACGTAAAAACTCCTATTGCTAATATCAATATGATTATATCAAGTACTATTTCCTTTGGTGATCCTTGGATAGTACCTTCAGAATCAGAATTGGATTCTTCCGAGGGCCCAATGCCTTTGAGTCCTTCTGAGTTAGCATATCAGCAAGTATAGTAAATTTTTGATACTCCTTCAACTGAGTCTGATCCAGTGAATGTGATCAATTAGGAGTCATTTTCAATATCGAGTTTAGCTTCGATACCAATTATGGATCCTGCTCAACAAGTTTTCCATATTGATGAAAATATTCGGGAATTCTTGTCAGTAGATGAGTTACCATGGGAAGATCTACACCATAGGTCTTCCTTTTTACCTGATCTCGATCATTTTGAGAATGATCTTTCCTCCGTTTTTACCACTGATTTCATCAAAGAACCTTAGAATCCTCTCTCACATTCCGATTCTGAATTGAATTTAGAAAATATTTCTATGACGATTCCTCTTGACATTTCAGTAAAACCTGGAATTGTTGAAAACATTCACATAGGTGCCTCTTGTACGCCTGAAGAAATTCAAGCATATAAAGCCCTGTTTTAGGAATTCCGCGACATATTTGCCTAGTCATATGAAGAAATGCCAAGAATCGATCCGTTAATTGTTGTTCATGAAATCAAGACATACCTAGATGCCAAACCCGTCAGACATAAATTACATCAGATTCATCCGAGAAAAGCTGCCGCTATCAAAGCAGAATTTGAAAAATTACTTCGTGTAGGTTTATTTATCTGATCCCGTTAACGGAATGGGTATCTAATATTGTTCTGATCAATAAAAAACAAGGAAAAATAAGAGTATGTATCGACTATAGGGATATAAATCGAGATTATCATAAAGACAATTATCCAACCCATTACATTGATCAAATTATCGATGATTGTGCTGGAAGTGAAATGTTCTCATTCATGGATGAATTTTCCGGCTACAATCAAATAAACATACTCCCTATAGATCAACCTAAAATAGCTTTCATTTTTCCATGGGGAACTTTTTCTTATCGCAAAGTACCTTTTGGCCTTAAGAACGCTAGCACCACTTTTCAAAGGGCCATGTCTTATGCATTTCACGACATTAAGCATATTGTGCAGCCCTACCTCGATGATTTACTTGCTCATTCTTCACGCAGAGAATATCATATTACTCATTTACGAGTCATTTTTATACGATGTAGGAACTATAAGATTCATTTGAATCCTCACAAATGTGGTTTCTGCATAGAATCCAGAAGATCATTGGGGTTTATTGTCTCAAAGGCAAGCATTCATGTCGATCCATCGAAGGTTGAGGCAATCATCAATTTACCTGCTCCTCCTACTCTTCGCCAACTCCAAAGTTTGAAAGGGAAAGAAAACTTTTTACGTCGATTTATTCATAACTACGCCGAGTTAATGAAAGGTTTCACTAGGTTGTTGAAAAAGAACATTACTTTCTTTCAGGACAAGGTCATTGATAGATATTTTGATGCTTTGAAAAACACGTTGACCCATGCACTGTTACTGCATCCTCCCAACTACAACTAGGATTACTTTTTGTACCTCGCCGCTTCAGATTCCACGATAGGGATGGTTTTAGTTCAGGAAGATGAATTCCATAGTGAACATGTGATTTATGATCTTAGTCGAAATTTGCATCCGACTGAGATCAAATACTCAAATGTGGAGAAATTGGCCTTGGCAGCTGTTCAAGCTATCCAACATTTTCGCCACTACATACTTTTATGCAAAATGACAGTGATCTCTGATTGTAACCCTATGATGTACATCTTGACTAAACAATTTCTAGGGGGGAAATACTCTAAATGGATTGTTATCCTGCAGGAGTTTGATTTTGAGTTTGAAAAATCCAAATCCAGGAAATCATTGATATTTGCTGAACTTAAGTGTGATTTCCCACGTACTGATACAGAAACCGTGGTGGAACAACCAATCATGGATGAATCCTTGTTTCTTATTAGTACAATTGATCCATGGTATGGAGATATTATTATATATCTTCAAACACAATATTTTCGGCCTGAGCTTTCACGATCGCAATGACGAAAAATTCATTTCCAGTATCAACAATATAATATTGTCGGCAACACACTATACCATCGTGGTGTAGACTCTATTTTTTGACGTTGTCTAACTCATGACGAAGCTGAAAAGGTTTTAAATGACTGTCACTCCGGAGCATGTGGCGGTCATATGTCTGGGTACGCCACAACCCAAAAGAAATTGCGCACATGGTATTTCTGGCCGCCCTTGTTTAAAGATTGTATTTATGTAGTCCAAAAATGTCATAATTGTCAAATATTCGATCGCAAAATGCATGCATTGCCTGCTCCTCTTCACCCCATAATTGATGTCGGTCCTTTTACAAAATGGGGCATGGATTTCATTACATGTAACCCTCAGTCGGGCGGGGGGCATGGGTATATTATTATAGAAGTAGACTATTTTACCAAATGGGCTGAGGCGATGCCTACATTTGTGGCAGATGGAAAAAATGCAGCTACTTTCATATTCAATCATGTGACTGCTTGTTTCTGTGTGCCCCAAGTGATAATTACTGATCACAAAAGCCATTTTTGAAATATCATGATGACTGAGTTAACATACCAGCTTGGCCTACGCCATGATAGTTCTACACCATATTATGCATAGGCCAATGGTTTAGTTGAAGCGATTAATAAAGTCTTAGTCACCATGATCAAACGAATCATTGGAATTCATAAGTCGCATTGGCATACCATGCTCTTTTCAGCACTTTGGGCATATCCAACCTCAACAAAAACATCGACAGGTTTTACCCCTTTTCAACTGGTTTACGGTTTAGAAGTGGTATTACCTATTGAATGCGAGATACCATCACTCCAACTAGCCATAGAGTTACTACCAGACACTTCTAAAGAGAGGAATTTTTTTTTATTCTTGGCTCAATTAGATGAGAATCGGCACACCGCTGCATTAGCTACCAAGGATCATGCGAAAAGAATGAAAGATCAGTATGATAGAGGTGTTACCCCTTGTAATTTTTCAAAAGGAGACCTAGTTTTGATTTATGATCAAGCCAATGATAAACTAGGGGCTAGGAAATTTGAACCCATGTGGCATGGTCCTTATATTGTCAAGTGACAACTTGCAAAAGGGGCCTATGAATTGATTGATTTTGACGGAGTCTCTTTGGGTAAACCCAGAAATGGACTTTATTTGAAGAGATATTATGCTTGACTTTGTGTGTAGATATTCTCTATATATTAGTTACTTTTTAGGTGGTGTGCTATATATTAGAAACTTGTGCCAAGCGTAAGTGTTCTCTTACTATTATTCCCGCTTATCTGGATAATTTTGATATCGCAGATGTCGACATCCTTTCAAACGTATATTGGGTTTGCTTATGGCGCTTTCCATAGTACACGAAACATCTCTTTTGTATCTTGGGTTATTTACTCACCCACTGACGAGTTAGTATCAATGCATGGGGTAAGTCTCGGTCAAACAATGAACAATATTGCCAAATATAGTGCAGTTATTGAATTATTATCAGAATCCATTTCATTTGGAATTCATAGTTTGAACGTTAAGTTAGATTCTAAATTCATTGTATTACAGTTAAACCGAGTGGATGCCATTAGAAATCCAATATTATTAAGATTATTTTTAAGAGTTCGTCTCTTGGAACGAGAGTTCGATTATATTGAGGATAAACACATTCCAAGAAATTTAAATACATTAGCAGATGCAATTTCTTATAATTTTATAAATATACATTTGCGATAACAAAGTAGCAAATAAACATTCCATAAAATGATTGAATAGGTAAACTGGAAATAATAGTATATCATAGTATAGATGTAGTGTTCAAAAAATAGTACATCGTCGTCAATCATAGGCTCAAAACGCCTTATGATCAGGAAAAAGTGATACAAAAATTATTCTACAGGTCAATCATCCACTATTCGAGGTGATGATCATGATAATACACCACTTCTCGTGCCACCCTAGTCAAAAACCTCCTAAATGGTCCAGGAACACCAATGACATATCTCTGTAGACGGAGCAGGATATCATCTATGGTGGTCTCAGAAATATCTATAGTGAGCCACTCCAAATGGTGCTCCAAATCAGTCAGGATCTCTGCAGTCTGATCCTATGGGGGTGGTGGTGCTATTATTGTATCCCTTTGACTCCGATCAAAGGGATGAAGAATGGATGGTCGACTCGGACCCACATCTACATTTGAAATTTTTTTTATCAGTTTTGGATGATTTAAAAACAAAATAAAAATTAGAAATTAGAACATGTCAAAAGATATTTTTTACTTGACTCATCCCACTGATCTCTTGGAGGAAGGGGCATTTCCCGGTTGTGACGAAAATCCATGCCAGCATAAGTAAAATCCTTTATAACAAAAAGTTGGCATTCCATCCAACGAAAATATGTCGAAGGAAATCGAACAATCTCCTCACCTTCAATGTGGCGGGCCATCAAAGCAACCCAATGAACCATCCTAGGCTCTCGAGGTTGACAAGCATCAACAGGAATATGCTGCGGGGCTAACATGGGGATCCTCTCTAGAGAAAAGGTGACTACAATGGACCCATATCAAATTTTTTTTAGCTTCCCATTCTTTGCTGGTAAGTTGACCTTTCACATTTTCCAACACTGCCTCACACCAGTTGAATATGGTGCCTCGAAAGCAATCTACTGCTATTCACATCTGAGATCCAGTGGCTACATGCAAAGTTGCACTTCCACACAACTTGACAACAGTAAAATCGATCACTTTTAGCTCGGGACAGATGATATTTTTTTATGTCAATCTGTTTGTCTCGGGGATTGGCTTCATCAATGCAGAACTCTAATTGTAGGTTGCCAATAGATTGGCCACCTGGCCTAGCCCCAAATAGAGATAATGGTTCGCCTCTCCTAGACAAAGCAGTCAAAAAATAGATGTCTTCCAGCTCAATCTCGAGCCTGTGACCTCCGATCATGAAACACTGGTCCTGAACATCCCATTTATTTACCAGCCAAGTAAGAAGATCCACTTGAGCTCTCATGCCACTGATAACCCAAAATTTGTAAAGCCCGCATACTCTTAAAGCTTGCAAAGTAGGTTAATGATTTATTGCTTCTTCATCTACCTCTTCGTGCTCCTGTTATCGCCAAATAAGCATTGTAGATATCCTACAACAAGTAAAATGAAGGATTAGAATCATTTTGAAGAAAAAAATTTGGGTGATTTAGGAAGAAAATATGTTTTTAAATTTTTTATGGCACCTCCGCACTTTACGCTCAGGGACAATGCATATATACGCACGAGCCTTGTGTTAAAAATGTGGGGCCCTGACATTTTTCTTTGTAGAAAAATGTCGGAGTCCGCAGGTACCTAATGTCTTAGGTGTGGACCCTCGAGGGCGAATTTTTCAACATATTTTCCTCCCAAAAATGAAATTATGACCCTAATTTAAAAAATTGAATGGATGAAAAGCAAGATAAGGAGGTTGTGGATTACCTGAAACAAACAGTTTTCGATTCCGACGGTCGGTTTGCCCAGAATCTTCTCTGAAGCGTTTTTTGCCAAGAGCTCTTAAAACTTCACTCCAAACTCAAACGGTGAAAATGAACTTGAAAAACTCCTTTTTATAAGTTTTTTCCAATAGATGAATTTTAAATTTGTTTATTTTTCACTTTAAAAAGTCATTTTTTCAAAATATTTTTATTATTGAAACATGTATGTTTAATTTTTCGAGTTTTTGTGCAGAATAACGGATTTTTCAGGAAAAATGGTCATTTTTTATGAAGCTTAAACTTTTATCACATTTTCAAGCTCTTTAAAAATTTACGAAAAATTGAAACCATGGAGTCCCCTTTTAAGCCATTTTCAGACTCTCTAAAAATGAAAAGATTGCCGAGTACTTGACTATTTGAACTCGTTAAAGTAAATGAACAGTCATCCCTTCAGTATAAGTTTACCCCTTTTCCGGACTGAAATGGACTATTTACGAAAAAGGTATATGTTTACTAATCATGGTCAATAGAGTTCTCTCTTGCATTATTTTATCCTTTTTCGGGCCCGAGAGACTAAATTTACGAAAAAGAACACCCATGGAGTTTTCTTAGGTTTTTCTTCTGACTCCCTAAAAAGGAAAAACACCGAGTTTCTCCTATACTGGACTCATTAAAATTTAACAGTAAAGGACCTGTCAGTTACAAGAAAGAACAAACCACTCCTTCTTAGGTTTTGATTTTAAACTAAGTTGGACTCATCAGAAGGATGAGCTTATAAACAAGCAAATGTTATCCTCCTGAAGCTTGTCAGAAATAAAGAGGTACTTGCCAGAAATGGTGGGGGAAAAGAGAGAAAAATAGATTCGTTTGTTACATTTTTATTTGTAAAAAGAATTACACCACTCTTGAACATGCCACTTTTTGTCGCACTTCCACCTGGGTTGGGAAATCCTTTGCCTATCAGTTAATCAAACCACATTGAAAGTTTTCAGCCGATTTCTGGGTATTAGCTTAGGGCAACTGTCACCAAACCATATGTCATGTCGTTATGTGTTCAAGAGGACAGCCAAACAAACCATTCATCTGCAAACACTTGTCTCCATTCGCGTTGACCATCCCTGAGTTAGTCCTTGCAAAAAATTTCTTCAAAACTTGATATATGGTTTCGTGTCGTGAGCTTGATTATGACGGATCGCTTTCTATCGACAACAGCTCATCATCTAGGAAGTTGATTTAGAATCCGTCAATACCTTGGAATCTGGATGCCTTAGTGGTAGGTTTCTGGCCTTCGACGACAGGTTGCATCATTAACCTTACACCGAATGATTCCGTGAAATGTTCGACCTCAGATCACTTATTCGCATTTCGTGGATTGTACTGAGTAATTTGAGAACCATTTTCATTATTGGTGGTTTGTCTCACACTTGTTAACAGTTCACATCATTTACTGGTAATCAAGTGGTTTCTACCATGTTTGATTTCAACACATTTAATCGCATGATAGAATCATACTAGTTCGAGAAGCAAAAATCAAGACCCTGGATCTAGTTTCCACCATCTAGGCTGCGAGGAGTTTTATTATTCATTATGCAGTAGACGATTCATTACAAATGGTTGCGCCAATGCCATGTCTACACTATTGATGTAATATTAAAATAATTTATGTATCAGAACAAGTTTAGTTAGTTTTGATTTGAGTATGGGAATTCCTACCTCAGCGATGATATATATGTATATGTGTTGCATTGAATGTGTTTACAGGGTTCCGACTGGGGTGTCCACAGGTTGATCCTTGAAATGATAAAGCACATCACTCTTCGAATATTCGCAAATTTCACACTTTAGGGGGCAATTTGTTACACTGAAATTTGTCACCATGACATTTTAGTACTTCCTTGGAAGTCTACAATATCAAAGTTCCTAAAGTAAAGCCTTGAAACTAGGAGAAAAGCTCCTAAAAACCTTAAAACTCTGGTACCGCACTTTCTCCTAGTTTTTCTTATGGTCCCGCACCTTTGGCTATAAATCATCCGTAGCCAAGAAAACTTTCTGTTTATTAAAAGCACGGACCCCTGTAAAAGGTTAGAAATGGTGCAAGTAAAATCTAGAAGCTCAGTTTAAGTCATTTTTGGAAGCTTCTAGAAACATTCCTGCGGTGGAAAGTCTGCTCCTTTCATGTTCATATATCCAATTCATTAACGAGCTAACCCCTTGATGTAAGGAACTAATCCCTTTGAAGGATGATTCTATCCCTTCTTGTATGGAGCTATAACCTCCTCTCTTCCACTATAATAAGAGGCATAGGGAAACCTCAAGGGGTTACAATTTATGAGTTGAAGTTTTAGTATTGTTGCAGGCGAAGTGTTGTTGAAACTTAGACCCTTTTAGCTGAGATTTCATGTGGGAAGGATTACATACCTATATGTATCTCGGTTGGAAGAGTGCAAGGCTAATCAGAGTAAAGGAAATGCCTAGTCCAGACCCGAGGAAGGCCTGTATGACATCAAGGCAGACACGGTTGTAAGGCTCTTCCTTATTTAAGTTAATACAAATAAATCCATTTTTCTCAATAATCTGTCAATTGATTGGTTTATTTTATGGATTCCTTGATCACCATAATGGATATGATTTATGAATATATGCTATGCAAGTGCTATTTGATGTTTGTTTGTTTTTTATTGTAGATCTTCGAAGATAACTCTTTTGGGCAAATAAAGCACTACTACTACAAACAAGCGTTGGATCGAAGGCAAGATCGTTAAACCTTTGTAGAATTTAATTATGAATTGCAATATATCTAGAGAAAGATAGTTTTGTTTTTCCGTTTTTTTCTAGCTGTCCTTAGGACACTTAGGAGGTCTGTCTTGTTCGCAAGAATGACTTATCTATCCAACAGCAGCATAGATATACAAGGGAAATATCGAAGTCATTGGGCAATGCATTAAAATAGAAGTTATGATAAGTCAGTCAATAGATCAGAGGTATCAAAGGCCAGATCTAACTTGGCCAGTGGATCTACAAAGTCTTTCAGGTGGAATGAAATAGACATCAAACGTTTAGAATGAAAAGTAGAACTAAGGGCAATTAAGAATCCTTAATTATATGTACTTCTCAACAAAGGGACTTAAAACATCATTTGAACATGAAGAGGTATTCCATATACAGGGCTAACCATGAATTCTACAAATCACACTTCAACAAATAACAATTTCAAGACAAACTTTTCAAATGAAATCTAGGAGTTGAGGAACACTCTATTTCATCCAAATATTTCACTTTCAAGGATAAGAAAACATAAAAGATTCAAAAATAACTGCATTCATAGAAGAGGGAACTCCTAAACATATTTGATTACAGCTATAAAGACCTTCAAAACAATTATTTAAGCAAGAACAAAGGGTATGATCAAAACAGACCTCTTTGGCAGACTGTACACAATGGTACTTTAAAGGGAGACTTTAGAAGTAGTTTTCAAGTGGTAGTAAGTAAGAAGGGAAAACCATAAATCATTCTTTAGACCAACAATTTGAACTATGTCTGAAATAAACAAGCATAAGGGTTAAAGAGAGAAATTAAGAATTCTCTAGAATGCCTCAGCAGAGGAAAACATAAAATAGTGGAGAGTAAACAGGTATAAGGTGCTTCTAGGAGACATTTCTTTGCCTAAACTTTTTACTCTATTGTAGTAAGAAATGATGAAACAGAATGGAAAACATGAAAAACATTAATAGATTAGAATACTTCACCAATATCCAAACTCAGGGATCCAATGCTAGAGCTTTCTCCATTAACAGACAGGTCAAAACATCCACAGATTGTAGAACATCAAATTTCTTTCAACTTCAACAGAACTATGTATTACTTCAAAGAGTCATCAAATGCCCACCATATAGTGAGTTTGAATGCAACATTCATGCTACAAATGAGGAGGTGGAAATGATCTAGGGTCCAATTTTTATTAATTACAGAGTAAATTCATCCCTGACCTTGAAAACCATGCAAGGCATAAAGGTAGGAACATGTGTGCAACTACTTCTCTATTTAATAACTTTGTCTTAACTTTATAAGGATAAAATAGGTGAAAAGTTTGACTTTGAGGCCTATCTTTATCTTTACATTAAATGTCTTGACAACTTAAAATATCTTCTCTCTATATAATAACTACCAATTTTCACTTTAGGACATCAAGTAGGCCATAGGTAGTAGTTCTATCTTTTGGGTAAATAAATGTTCATTCACTTTATAGATAAAGGGTAGGCCAAAGGTGTCACTTTGATTTATCAAATGAAATAACTGCTCCCTTTTGATGTGTTTGACGCTATATTTAGGCCTAATTTGCCTTTATTTGATCACTAAACTGTATTTAAGGCCTGATCTGCTTTTAGCCTTCATAACTCATCATGCTACCCTTTTAACACTTCTCGGACTTCTTTTAAATTTTTGTTCCTCTCTCTTTAAGCATGCCTTTATCCTTTAATTTTTTAATTAAAATTTAATCTTTGTCTTCTTCCTTTCTTCTTCACTTCATTGATTCTTTTCTACTTCTGTGTGCAGGAGGCTGTTCTATGTGTTGGAGGGTTTTCTTTTGATTCGATTAATGATCATGAACTACTGTTTTTGTCCATCGGATTAAACCCTTATCTCCCTTTCTTTATGTATTTGGCCTCCAGTATCTTCATCTAGAGACCCTGTCATCTGATTTTGACTGTGAGACGGCTTTTGAGCCTAAACTTACATTAAACCTGCAAAAAAAAAAAAAATTAGCTTAAAACCTACGAGATTGGGATCAAACATATTTTCTGGGGTTTGTGAGGTGTCAGAGTGATGTAGAGAGGAGAGGGAGAGTGCTGGGGAGGGGTTCCACAAGCGGAACCAGCAAATTTTTTTAATATGGGCGTGAATTGGAGGTTGGGCAGTTTTGTGGGAAAACCGGCAGTGGTTTTCGCGTTGAAAATTGACTGTAAGTGGTAAAGGCCCAAATGAATGTGATACCATTCATTGATTGCCATGTTCCCCGAGCAATACCACCCATTTCCTGTGGAAATGGGTCGTTAAATCCTTGTTAAAAAATGCGCACGAAATGGAGCGTGAACCATCAGATCTGGGGGAGCCAGATCCACAGTGGAGGTGAATCATGAAGGAGGAAGCTGTGCGGAAGAGGAGAATAGTGGAGGCCAGGTTGCAGGACAAGATTGGACAGCGGGAGGAAAGTGGAAGGTGGGCCTGACGGATGCGTTAGCTATTTTTTCGTGGAGCGGGCTTATTTGATTTGGCATGGTTGAACGATGGGAAATAATGATGGATGTTAGATATTATAGATCAATGGCTGTGATTGTTCTGGGAATAAACAAAGGCATGGAAGAGAAAAAATGAAATGGAGGGGAATTAGGCGAAGGCGTGAGAAGGGTGGTCTTACGAAGGAGTAGGTTGACCGGGGGCAGAAATGAAGAGGGGCCAAGGGCTTTAGTAGGTGGTCGGGCCCTTGGGTCATGTGGAGAAGGAGGCCGAGGGCTTAAGCTCAAAAGGGGCTTAAGGCCTGATATGTTGAAATAGGTAGGTATAAGGCTAAAACAGGGTTTTTGAGCCTTTTGAGGGTTTCGGTATGTTAGAATAAGGTGTCTTTAAACAAAATAAAGGTGTTTATAATGGTTTAAAGGGGATTTTTAGAGGAAATGGAGGTTTATGAAGATAAAAAGGTCTTTTTAAAGGGTAATGGACTGATAAAAAATAGGGGTAGGAATGGTGGAATGGGGGGGAATGAAATGAAGGTGAAAATGATGAAAATAGCTTGAAACAAGCTTCTTTTTGAAACAACAGGGTGATCTTTTTAGAAGGCATAGATGAAGATATTGGTGAACTGATAGACTTAGGATGATGAAGGTAATGATATTTCTAGAACTCATAATGCTTCCTTGAAATATTATTTCTAGAAATCTAGGATTAGTAATTTAGTCATCTTTGGATAGAGTCAAAATTATGGATGACTAATAGTGGCTCCACTTGGGGAGGACAAATTTGTTTTTAAGGTGTCCAGAACCTCAAAAAATAATCATCAAGTTTCAACAGATTAGTGCTTTATCCATTGGGAAAAATTTCTTTGTTTTCTTGCTGATTTTGTTTACATTTTGACAATTATGCAATGACCTGTAGCATGAAAACTCTTTTAAATAGCATCTCTACCTACCCAATCTTACTTGTCCTAGCATTTTTTTTTCTTCTTCCTTTGAGTGCATTTGAACTAGAAAACTCTTGGAAATTTAATTTTTGAAAATAGAAATAAACTATCTAATCCTATCCTTATTTGTTCCAAGAGTCCAAATTAAATTGTTGAACTCTTTTTTTCTCTACCTAACTATATATCTATCAAGATTAGGTTGTTTGACAGATTTTATTCTCTATTTCTAAGACAAAAAATTTAAACACAGTCAAATCAGAATTAGACTGTCTGATTTGATATGATGTCTATGGCTGTATGTACAAGCTGGACATAGAATTCATTTGCAGAAATTTTAAAACAAAATTGTGAAGGCTTAGGATCTGAAAAATTAAGAACATCCTTCTTTCTTTCTTTGGCCGAAGTTTGATCTTTTTGGATCCATTTCTCTTTTCTTTTCTTTGTTCAGATTTCAATCTTGTTAGAACCGTTCTTTCTCTAACCTAATCTATTCTATTGATAAGCTAGGATTACACTGTTTGGCAAATCTATTTTCACTAACCTATCAGCACAAAATTGAAATTTACTTAGTCATGATTAGGCTGTATGACTAAATAATAGTTCCTTTTTTAAGAAATGGCATTTAGACTTGCACACTTTCAGGTTTTTCCTCTTTTTGGTATGGGCTATACCTCTTTTGAATCTGCCCTTTTTTTCTTTTCTTTTATTGTTTTTCTATTTTCTTGATTTCTTTTCAAATGGATTATGTACAATGAATAAAAACTTGGAAGCTAAGACTCTTGATAGAAGTAGTGCTTAAGCATCCTACCATTGACAGGACCTCCAACTAAATCTTCTCCATTCATCTCTTGCAGAAAGAATGCATTATGACCCCTAATGGAATGAATGATTTAGGGACCTTTCCAAAAATTCTCAAATTTTCCATTTTTTCCCTTTTCTTCCTTTCTAGAATCTGTTGGCATGTGTTGTCCTTGATGGCAACCTACTTGATGAAATAATACTGTTGGAAATATGATGCATAGTGTTGTCCTTTATGGAAACCTACTTGATGCCAACCTACTTGATGAAGTTTCCCTTGATGGAAACATACTTGATGAGTTAAGGGGGAGATTGTTGGCAATGTGATACAATGTGTTGAATTTGATGGAACCTGCCTGATGAAGTTGTTCTGGATGGAAACTGACTTGATGAGTTGTCTTTGGATGGCAACCTACTTGATGAAGTTGTTCTTGATAGAAACCTGCTTGATGAGTTGCCTATGATAAGCAACCTATGTGTTAAATTTGTAAGGATGATGTATCTTGTGTTAAATAAGGAAGGATGATGTATCTACAGATCATCTCAGAAGTAACAGAAGAAAGGAATTCCAGTCAGTGCCAGAGAAATGTTAAATAAGACATGTCACAAAGCATATGCGGGTTTGTTAAGGAGAAGTAGCGTATGCACGCGGAAAAGTACGTGCCAAGTCGCATATGTCAATTTGCATTCTAAATTTATAAAACCAGGGGACATTACCATGGTATTGGCCCACAGTATTGAGTGTTGGATTATCTATTTGATCCCATCCATGAATACCATAGGAAGTGGTGTGGTTTTGGCTCATGGTATTGACAAAGGCTAAATCTATATAAGGAGAAGAAAATTATTGTGCAAGTGTGTGCATGAGTCTGGGTTTTCAATGAATACTTCACTCTGAAGTATATCTACATGGAATGAATTGATTGATCTGAATTACTAATGCACTTATGAAGAAAATGATGAAGAGGGATCTCTAGATCTGAAATGTATATGTATTTTCTAGATCTGATTATGGAATGTTTAGATCTGAGATGAGGTGAAATACTTTCTGAAGTAAAGGATGAAATCTGAGTTGTTTATCTGATATAAAGAGCTCCACAGTCTTGAAAAGTTACAGATCTATACGCAGTTTCGCTTCATTAAAAGCGCGTGTATACGCGAGTCTGTTTAAGGAAAAGTGCGTATGGGAAGTTAGGGTTTTCTGAAGAATGCACAGAAGTATACGCGAATTGGTATGCATAAAAACACGTACATACGCAGGTTCAGTGAAGTAAAAGCACGTATGGAATCTATGGTTTGCTGAAGTAAGTGGAATGAACTATCTGATCTATTTTGCTGTTTTACTGTTATCTTTCAATGATGTATTCATACAGAACTGGGTTGTTTGAATAATGAATATGCTGCTGATTATGTTAATTGAAGATCAAGTTGTTGTTTGATTGGTTGATGATTCAATGAATGAATTTATGGGGTTATAAGTTTCAGTTTGATATATGATGAGCTTAAATGTGTGGAGTGGGTCCACTCTGAAAATATGATGAAAAGTGGCCTACAAGATGTGTTGTATGGAAGTTGTTGGATCCAGTATGAAAATTGATGAAACATGGTCCACAATGGTGCTGAGGGTCGAAGCCTTTAGTGAGGGGGTAGTAGCTCCCTTCCAGTGGTAGCTAGTAAATGAGAGCATGGGGTAGTAGCTCCCTTCCAGGAGAGGCTGGTAAACGAGAGCGGGGGGTTGTAGCTCCCTTCCAGGAGAGGCTGGTAAATGAGAGAAGGTTGTAGCCTTCTGCAGGTGGGTGCCTGCGTGCTGGTATGAGTCTGCGCCAGTACATGTTTGTAAGATGTTTTCTTTATAATAAAATATTGAATACTGAGACGACAACGGTGGTTTTCTTCCGAATTGGGTTTCTACTTTAAATACTAGTGTTCATGTGTGTTGCTTATGTGTGATGGTTTATTTTGTTATTACTGCACATGCTTACTGCTAACTAAACATCTGATGAATGAATGATGCAAAGATCTAAGTAAAGAATTAAATGCATAATAAGATCTCTAGTCATATGCATGTTTTATAAAGGATATCCACGTGTATACGCGACTTGGGTTCAGTAAAGTAGCGTATGGGTTTTAGAGAAAGAAAAAGTAAAAAATTTTCATTCTGCCCTAAATATTGATTCACCCCCCCTCTCATTATTTTTTCCCAACAATTGGTATCAGAGGAGGTTCTTCTACAGAAGCTTGATCGCTTGAAGGAGATCCGTCACAATGGGAAGTCAGGAAGGAGTACTTTCTCTAAGGCCACCTTTATTTAATGGACGTAATCAGTTATTCTGGAAGATACGAACAAAAGCATATTTTAAAAGTCTTGGTGCAGAAGTATGGGCAATCGTGGAAGAAGGTTATCGGTTTCCAGCAATTATTCGTACTGATGCAGCAGAAAGGAAGAAATATGAAATCAATTCCAAAGCAGTCAATGTTTTGTTAGGAAGCCTTTCTGAATCAGAATTTGTTAAAGTGATGCAGCTAAATTCAGCAAAAGAAATATGGGACAAAATCATTCTAAGCTATGAAGGAGATACAAAGGTAAAAAGTGCGAAACTCCAAACTCTCTGAATTGAATATGAAAATTTAAGGATGCATAGTGATGAGAGTATTGCCAGTTTCTTTTTACGTCTAGATGATATTGTAAATCGTATGAGAATTTTGGGTGAAACCATAACCGATACTACTCTGGTTGAAAAATTCTTAAGATCTTTGACTTCAAAATTTGAGTCAAAAGTATCTGCTATTGAAGAAAGGCAAGATCTGAAAACTCTTACTATTGTTCAACTACATGGTATTCTAACTGCTTTTGAAATGAGAAAAGAAGGTCCCTCTCAAATCAGAGAAGTTTCCTTTAAGGCATGTGCAAAAGGAAAATAAAAGGAAGTTGTCAAGGAATCGAGTTACATATCAGAAGAAGAAGAAGCAAATTTTGTGAGAAGACTCCAACCAGGTACTAGAAGATTCAGAGGTAAGCTCCCCTTCAAGTGTTTTAATTGTGGAAGAGTTGGTCATTATGCTGCTAAATGTCCTTATGAAGAAATCATGATAAAGGGAAACAATTTGAAAAGGGAAAGAGCTATTATACAAATGAAGATAATGATGAAATGTAAAATGAGGATGAAGAAGATTCTGACCAAGATCTGCTAGTGCTCATGGCAAGGAAGCAAAAGAAGAAGGCTACTCAAAGAAAGGAGATATCTCAGAAAACATGTGCAGCAGAAAATGAAGAAGATGAAAAAGGTACTAATATTTGTGATTCACTTCCTTATGCAAGCAATGGTGAAGATAGTGAAAATGATAGAGAAAGTAACAGCATGGGTCTAGAAGCAAATCTCAAGATTAATGATGAAGATCAAGTTAAAAACAAGGAATATTTCTACCAAGATATGATCTCTAGAATGAATGATCAGATAGAAATGTATCAAAGACGGATAGAAATGTATCAAAGACTGCAGGATAAAGTAACCAATCAAAGTGAAAGACTTGAAGCAGAAATCATCTCCCTCAAAGAAGATCTAGAAAAATCAAATAAGAAGAATGAAGAACTTTTACAAAATTTTGAAGAACAAGAAAATGGGTTGAAGGGAGAGATTTTAAAATTGAATGATCAAGTAGAAGAAGGAAGAAGGATCGAAGAAAGTATGAGGAAGCAATGCCAAAGATTGGAAGTTGAGGTAAACATTTTAAAAGGTAAATTAGAAGAAAAGGATAAACTCTTGAGGTTTCAAGATAGTACTAAGATTCAAGAAAATATTATTAGTAGTCAAAGGTTTCCTTCTATTAAATTTGGTCTTGGTTTTCATGAAACTGTTAAAGGAGAATCTAGTTCACAAGGAAGTGCTAAAGATTCAAAGGATATCAATGCAAAACTTGATGTGTTGAAAGAAACAAAAGGACAACCGACAATCATGAACTCTCAAAAGAAATCATTCCCTCCTTTGATCAATAATGTTGAATGATTTAATTGTCATAATTATGGGCATGTTGCAGCCAATTGCAAAAGTAGATTGTTTCAGTCATAAACAAACAGATTCTACACAGAAAGGTACTCAGGTTTCTTTAAGGGATATTGTTTTTCATGCAGCAAGTATGGTCATAAAGAAGCTGATTGCAATAGAAGAAAGAATAGAAAAACACATTATGATCCTTATGCTTACTTTTCTGGTCATGCAAGATGTTATGCCTGTAACAAGTATGGACATGTAGAAAAAGAATGCAGCATGAATGGATCTGAGAAATTGGATAATTTCTGGCACACAATAAGAACTTTCAAGCAAAGCTGGAAAAGGAAGGAGGACCGGTCAAAAATGTAGGGGATAATAATCCTACTGCAGTCATCCGCTTCTAAAGCCTACTTCTCATAATGGCTACAGGATGATGTGAGATACATTATAGGGATTAGTAATGTATCATCACAGGGGGAGCAATGTATGATGATTCCCATGGTTGGTTTGGTAATTCTGGTTATGTTTATTGCTGACAGTGCATCGGATGTGAAGAATACAAGTACAGGTGATACAAATTCAGGGGGAGATGAAGTTGTGAAAATTTTCAGTGTTTCACTTTCGATACGCGGGTTTAGTGAACTAAAGCTGCGTATACACGCGAATTCTACTAGAGACAGTCGCGTATGCTTTTCTGATAAGAAAAACAATAAGAAAGCTAAAAGATCAGGAACACAGTTTCAGGTGGAGCATCAGTCTAATAACTAATGATTGCATTGTTGGCATTGTATCTTATTATTCCTTAGTTCTTGCTCAAATGATGATGACATGATACATGGTTTCTTATGATGAGATTATGGATGAGCCCTGTTTTTTTTTTTGCTGAAGAATATCTTTTGTTTTCACACATGGATGAGTTGGAAGTCTTATGATTCAGAGATAAGAATAGATCATGCATAATTTGTTGCTGTGGTTGAGACCTTTTTCCTACGTATATTACATCATGATGAATCTTGAAGATCTTGGTGATTTTAGATCACATGGATGATTTCTTGACACATATTGTCTATTGAAGAAGTTGTTCTGGTGTGATAATTCCTATTGGGAAGAATTTGTTGATACTGCAAAAAGTCTGAAGGCCTGGTTACTGATGCACTTATGCTACATATTTTGGATGTCACTTGAAAACATAGCTACATTGTCCTATCTTTCTTCTCTCATATATCCCAGGGAAGCATTAGAATATCTCAGACGGAAGCTGGGAGTTTTCTCTGTCATGTACAAGATCATATCTACTTAAAATTAGAAGATTAAAATTGGATACGCGGGTTTCCTGAAAGACAGTCGCATATATACGCGAGTTTATACGCAGAAAACTGCGTATGGGTGGTTGCTGACAGAATGTTTCTGGGTCAGCATTTTTCAGCACAACTGCAGTATTGTTTGGTATCTCTGGTGATGTTCCAGTTCTCATAATTCTATTTCATTCTCTGATATTATTGATGAAGATGCCTTGATGATTTGCTGTTGAAAGTGTTCAGGATGCACAAGCTAAGGGGGAGTTTTGGTCATATGAAAAGGATGCATCATTGGCATTCTAAGTATTTGCTGTGGTTTGATCTCATGCTTGAGATTCTTTGATCTTGATTGTATAAGTCATTTCCGCAATGTGATGAAAAGGTCATGCTGAGACCTATGATGTAAAATTGTAATTTTCAATCATGTAAGGACTTGTTCAAATTTGTAAACCCACCTGATTGGGTAGTTGAGTCAAAATGTGTAATCCCACTTGGTTGGGTACTTGTGTCACATATGTAAATCCACTTGGTTGGATCTTTGATGTAAGTTTGAGTCCTTGGTGATAGGAAAGGTCATAGAGTCATGTACTAAATTGAAAAATATGTTTTAAAGATTTAGCATGAACTCAGGGGGAGCATGGTAACTTCAGTGAACATCATATCCACAGAGCTCTTATTTCTACATAAAACCTTATTTTTGCTTTGATCCGCCCTTTTCCCTTGATGTTAAAGGGGGAGAGTAACATGGTGTTTGAATAGGGGGAGAGTATCATGATGTTTGCATAATGGTTATAATCAATGTATCTATCTGTTATGGTGATCAAACACCATCATGGTTGCCATCAAGTCCAAAGGGGGAGATTTTTGGCATGTGTTGTCCTTGACGACAACCTACTTGATGAAATAAGATTGTTGGCAATATGATGTAGAGTGTTGTCCTTGATGGAAACCTACTTGATGACAACCTACTTGATGAAGTTGCCCTTGATGGAAACCTACTTGATGAGTTAAGGGGGAGATTGTTGGCAATGTGATACAATGTGTTGACTTTGATGGAACCTGCCTGATGAAGTTGTTCTTGATGGAAACTTACTTGATGAGTTGTCTTTGGATGGAAACCTACTTGATGAAGTTGTTTTTGATAGAAGTCTGCTTGATGAGTTGCCTATGATAAGCAACCTATGTGTTAAATTTGTAAGGATGATGTATCTTGTGTTAAATAAGGAAGGATGATGTATCTACAGATCAGCTCAGAAGTAACAGAAGAAAGGAATTTCAGTAAGTGCCAAAGAAATGATAAATAAGACATGTCACAAAGCATACGCGGGTTTGTTAAGGAGAAGTAGCGTATGCACGCGGAAAAGTACATGCCAAGTCGTGTATGCCAATTTGCGTTCTAAATTTATAAAACCAGGGGACATTACCATGGTATTGGCCCACAGTATTGAGCACTGGATTATTTATTTGATCCCGTCCAGGAATACCATCGGAAGTGGTGTGGTTTTGGCTCATGGTATTGACAAAGGCTGAATATATATAAGGAGAAGAAAATTATGGTGCAAGTGTGTGCATGAGTCTTGGTTTTCAATGAATACTTCACTTTGAATTATATCTACATGGAATGAATTGATTGATCTGAATTACTAATGCACCTATGAAGAAAATGATGAAGAGGGATCTCTAGATCTGAAATGTATATGCATTTTCTAGATCTGATTATGGAATGTTTAGATCTGAGATGAGGCGAAATACTTTCTGAAGTAAAGGATTAAATCTGAGTTGTTTATCTGATCTGAAGAGCTACATAGTCCTAAAAAGTTATAGATCTATATGCAGTTTCGCTTCATTAAAAGCACGTGTATACGCGAGTCTGCTGAAGGAAAAGCGCGTATGGGAAGTTAGGGTTTTTTGAAGAATGCACAGAAGTATATGCAGGTTGGAATGCATAAAAGCACATACATATGCAGGTTCAGTGAAGTAAAAGCGCGTATGGAATCTAGGGTTTGTTGAAGTAAGTGGAATGAACTATCTGATCTGTTTTGTTGTTTTACTGCTATCTGTCAATGATGTATTCATACAGAACTGGGTTGTTTGAATAATTAATATGATGCTGATTATGTTAATTGAAGATCAAGTTGTTGGTTGATTGGTTGATGATTCAATGAATGAATTGATGGGGTTATAAGTTTCAGTTTGATATATGATGAGCTTAAATGTATGGAGCAGGTCCAGTTTGAAAATCTGATGAAAAGTGGCCTACAAGATGTGTTGTATGGAAGTTGTTGGATCCAGTATGAAAATTGATGAAACGTGGTCCACAATGGTGCTGAGGGTCGAAGCCTTCAGTGAGGGGGTAGTAGCTCCCTTCCAGTGGTAGCTGGTAAACGAGAGCAGGGGGTAGTAGCTCCCTTCCAGGAGAGGCTGGTAAATGAGAGCAGGGGGTTGTAGCTCCCTTCCAAGAGAGGTTGGTAAATGAGAGAAGGTTGTAGCCTTCTGTAGGTGGGTGCCTGCGTGCTAGTATGAGTCTGCGCCAGTAAATGGTTGTAAGATTTTTTCTTTATAATAAAATATTGAAGACTGAGATGACGGCAGCGGTGTTTTTCTCCCGAATTGGGTTTCCACCTTAACTACTAGTGTTCATGTGTGTTGCTTATGTGTGATGGTTTATTCTGTTATTACTGCACATGCTTACTGCTAACTAAACATATGATGAATGAATGATGCAAAGATCTAAGTAAAGAATTAAATGCATAATAAGATCTCTGGTCATACACATGTTTTATAAAGGATATTGGAGTGTATACACGACTTGGGTTCAGTAAAGTAGCGTATGGGTTTTAGAGAAATAAAAAGTAAAAATTTTTCAGTCTGCCCTAAATACTGATTCATGCCCCCCTCTCGGTATTTTTTCCCAACAGAATCCCACTTTAGAACTATATTTTCAACTTGGAAATCATTTTATTTAGTTCTCTTGTCAAATAATTTCTTGATACTCTTTTGGACTGTTTGTGTTCTCTTGTACACTTCCTCTCTGGACTGCTATAAATGAATGGTCTTATTGATCCTTCTCTGCATATCATCTTCTTCATTTTGTACTTCTTGAAGGAGTTTTACGACAGGAACTCCTAAAGATGTTGGGAAGACTACATCCATGCCATAAACCAGCTGATAGGGGGACATATTTATTGAATTTTTGGTGGTTAATCTATCATCCCATAAAGCATGAATAAGCTTACTATGCCATGATTTCTTATTCTGCTCCAATAGTTTTTTGATAATATTGACAAGGCTTTTGTTGGAGGATTCAACTAATCCATTTCCTTGAGGATAGTAGGTAGTAGAATGACCCAATGTAATATGATAATTATGGCAGAAGTCAATCATTCTTTTAGATTTGAAGGCAGTAGCATTGTCTGTGATAATTTTTCTAAGACAACCAAATCTGGATAGTATGTTGGTTTCAAGGAACTTGATAATGACAGAGTCAGTAGCATTCCTAGAAGGTATCGCTTCTATCGAATTGGTAAAATAATCAGTCGTAGTGAGGATCCACTTATGTTGGGCTGAAGAAGATGGGTGGATTTTCCCAATGAAGTCTAAGCCCCATTGTTGAAAGGGAGACTCAACACTGATGGGATGTAAGCGTAAAGCAAGGAGTTTTCTTTTGCCATCAAAAATTTGACACTTATGGCAAGACATGAAAATTTTTTGAGTGTCTGGGAAAAGGGTAGGCCAATAGTGACCAAATCTAAGGATTCTATATGCTGTAGTCTTCCAGTACAGATGTCCTCCACATTCTCCCTCATGCAGCTCATGCATGATTTTTTCTGCATCAATCTCAAGCAAACATTTAAGCAATATTCCAACAACATTTTTCCAATATAATACCCCATCTAATATGCAATAATTTAAAGCCTTTTGCTTCAAAAATCTAGCTTTAGTTTTAGATAGAGAAGGAGGGGTTTTCAGATAAAGTAGCACATATATGCTATCATAATACCAAGGTGAATTCCCAAATGTTTCTTCAATAAATGGAGCTATGAATTCTTCTATTTATTCCAAAATATCAACCATATTCATATCTACTGCTTGGAAGTTTGACTCAGCCATGAGTTTTGCTAATCCCTACCCTTTGATTAGTTTGGTAGGCCTGATTTCTAAGTCATATTCGTAAATAACAACAATCCATTTTCCCCTTTTACCATCAGGGTCTTGACTTAGAATGTCCTTGACAACAGTATGTGGGAAAAAATCTATCATGTGAGAATATAAAATGTAGACTCTAAAGTCTTTCAATGCTTTTACCAAGGCTAAGGCTTATTTCTCCATGATGTTATATTTGAGTGGAGCATCTCTTAAGGCCCTACTAAAAAAGGATATTGGTTGTCTTTGCCCCAGAGTATTCTTTTGTAGTAATACTGCAGCTATTGTATGTTCAAATGCAAAAGAGAATATGTAGAAATCTTTGGTGAAATCAGGACTTCTGAGAACCGGTGTTTGAGTAAGAGCTTGTTTCACTAGTTCAAATGATTGTTTAGCTTGTATTGTCCATTTAACACCTATATCTTTCTTTAGCATGTTTGTGATATTTCTCAATTTCTTAGCAAGGTTTGGGATGAACCTCCTTAAAAAAATTATCTTCCCAATGAAAGATTGTATTTCCTTGAGGTTTCTACGATGACTGATCTTCAATATGCCATCAATCCTTTTAAGGTCTACTTTGATTCCCTCTTCAAAAATTATGTGGCCAAGAAGTTTTCCTTCTTGGAGACCAAAGAGTGTCTTTTTGGGATTCAAAGATAAGCCATATTTCCTACATTTCTCAAAAAAATTTCTTAAATGAATCAAGTGTTCTTCATCAGTTTTAGAGAAAACAATAATGTCATCAAGGTAAATGATTATAAAATAGCCTATGTCTTTTGAGAAGGCTATGTCCATGGCCCTTTGGAAGGTGGCCCCTGCATTCATTAAACGAAATGGCATTTTGACATACATGATGTACCTGAAGGTGTAATAAAACCAGTTTCATGTTGATCACTTGGGAGTACTAACACCTGATTGTAACCTGAGAACCCATCCAACAGTGAAATTGTTTTAGACCCAACCACCCTTTGAAGTATGTGATCCATTTTTGGTAAGGGATAGTTATATTTAAGGGAGGCTCTATTTAAATTCCTGAAGTCAATGCAGGGCCTAATTTCCCCAATCTTTCTCCTAACATATACTATGTTGGAAACCCGTTCTGAATAACTGAGGGGAACTATGATCCCAACATCATACATTTTCTTAATCTCTTTCTCGATTAAAGGCAATAAAGGAGGGTTTATCCTTCTGAGTTTTTGTTTGAAAGGTTTTTTATTTTCTTTTATTAGATCCTTGTTTGAAATATTTCTATCCACTTTGTTTGAAAGGTTTCTGATTAGATCCTTGTATCCCCATGCAATCACATCTCTAAATTATTTGAAAATTTCTATGTATTGTTGTTTGATATGAGCTGGAAGAGTGTTGGATAGCTTGATCATTTTGGCTTCTTCTAGGCTACCTATGTTATGTTCTTCTATGTTTTTTTCTATAGGCTCCATTCTTGGTTCTTTGGCTACATCATTGAAGTCGAACAGTTGTTCTAATGGTGTAAGACCTCTTGGAATTGTATCATTTTTACATTGTAAAACTTCCAGGTCTTTTTGGTTTTTATTATCAACTATTTCTACTCTAAAAGGATGTTCAAAATTGTTTATATCAGCAGAAAAGGACAACTCTGTTTCAGGGATTTGTTCTTCATTTAGACATTTTTTCTCATGGCTTGAAGTAGGTGTTGGTATGGCAATGTCATTCTTTGATTGCAGAAAATAATCTATGTGTTTGTCTCCTTCAAACACTTGCAAATAGTCTTCATTGTCAAGTATTGCAGGCCTGCTTTTTACCTTTATATTGAATTGTTCATTTGTCTATGGTATTTGGAAATTACTAGCAGCAAAGGCAAGTTCATTTGCTAGATGATTTTGAGATTTTGGAATGAAAATGAGTTCATATTTTTCAAAGGTTTTTAGGAGATCAAGGGCAACATTTCTATATCCTCTAATTTTTGGGTTCTTGGTTGAATACTCCCCTTTAAAATGTTTAAGGATTAACTCAGAATCCCCTTGGACTGATATTTTCTTAGCTCCTAAATCTTTGAGTAAGTGTAGGCCAATAAGGAGGGCTTTATATTCAGCAATGTTATTTGTGCATGGAAAATCCAGTTTATAGGAAAATCCTTTGTTTGTGTTCTGTATCCATACACTAGCCCCTGAAATTAATTTTATACAAGAGACATCAAAGTTTATTTTCCAAGGTATTTCAATCTCATTTTCTTTTTATTTCTGCTATTCAAGGCTATTAAATTCTAAACTATTTTTTTCTCGAGTTGATGGCAGATTTGACTGTTCTGGTAGACTAAATTCTTCTTTGTTTTCCTTTTCTTGTTGGCTGATTTCATCTACATTATATAAGATAAAGGAATCCAAATTTGAATGGATGGAGTAGATAGAAGAATTGTTTGGTCTATCTATGTTACTCACCATGTATTTCATATGAGACTCCCGGTGTAGTCTTCTGGTTTGGTTAAACACTCGTATGGTGGCATAAGACATGTCCATTTGAAGGCTCTCCTGTAGTCTGACTCCCCATGATTTAGAGAAAAACATGTCATACATTGGGGGAATGTCAGTTACTACTATTTCCATTACTAAACTCTTAGCAGGAATTTGTGCCAAGTTGACACAAAAATCTTTGATTAGGCCTAAAAATTTATCCCGACTTGAATCAAAGGAATATAGGTCTTTCTACAGTTGAGTAATTTCTAATCCTAGGCTTTCCATTACTACTTTGGTCATAAGATTGTGTGAAGAACCTAATTCTAGCATAACATTGTGCAAGATCTTATCATGTATATTCAGGCTGACATAGAAGGGAGGGACAACCCCTTCTTGGTATTTTCCTTCAACTTCAGGACCAAATAATAATTCTGGTTTATCATTTGTCAAGTTTAAAGTATCAGTGTCACTGCCTATGTTCAAAGCTTTAAAAACTTGATTTTTATATACATCCTGAGTTACTAGTTCAGCTAAGGGTATGGTGATTTTGATCTTGGCAATTTCCCCTTCAAGGCTGAAAAAAATTATTGTTCTTGACATATTTACATCTGTTTTGTCATTTACAACTCTTTCAGCAATTCTGACTTGCTGAACTTGATTTGGACTATTATTTGGGACAACTTTGTTAGGGCCACTGATCCAGATCTTGGGGGGAGACCCCCAACATCTAAAAATTTGAAATGGATTTGACAAGATCTGCGAAATTAGAATGCCAGAAAAAAAAAGAGAACACAGAGAAAATAAAACCACAAAGAAACTTGTTTTATTAAAATAGAGAATAACTGTAGAAGCTACATTGTGGTGGACAATATATCCTTTTACAAACTGAGGCTTGTTATTTATATCCTTTTTTGAGTTACAATACCATGTGTAGATACCATAGGTGGATACCATGGGTCAAAATCATGGGTCAATACCATGGGTAGATACCACTTAGAATACCATGGGTAAATTCCATGTGTGGGTGAATACCATGTGTGGATACATACCATGGGTGGATGAATATCATGGATAGATGTCACTTACAATACCATGGGAAAATAAATACAATGGGTGGATGAATACCATGGGTCAATGATATTTACAATATCATGGATAAATTCCATGGGTGGATGGATAACATGGGTAGATGAATACCATGGGTGGATGCCATTTTCCATTCGGATCATTCCTCCCTCCTTAAGAAGCAATGGTCCCCATTGCGTGAAGTTCTCTCTTGAGAAGCGTTTGTTGAATATGAAGAGCCACTAAAGAGAAAGGTTTTGTGTAGTTAACCCATAACCGTGATGAATGAAGATCTGAGGATAGAGATACCCTGTAATGCTTGTGACCAATTGTGATATTGACAATGTGCGGCCTAGAAAATGGACTTCGATGAAGTGTGGGTTTGTGGATGAACCAAAACCATGAAAAACGAAGATCCGAGGATAGAGATACCCTATAATGCTTGTGACCAACTATGTTACTAACAGTGTGCAGTCTAGCAAATGGACTTTGATGAAATGGATTTTGTGTGGTTGAACCATAACCGTGATGTTGATTGTTGATGAAGTAGCAGGTGCCTACATAGGTTGGGGTGGGAGGGAACGTCTCCAAATAACCCAAGCCAAATGCTGCTATGTTGAAACTGATGAATGTGAAGCAGGTGCCTACTAAAGCGGGGTGGGAGGGCACGTCTCCAAAGGGAACCCGCTCTGAATGCTGCTCCAGATTTAAAATGAGCATAACTCAGTCAATATAACTCAGAATATTTATTATAACCTGTTTTTGGAAATGGAATGATCATTCTGCATCTTCTCATTTGTTTGAAACCGCTATTTGGACACTTTAGACTCTCATATTCGCGTTGGAACTGTCTTGCCGTCACAAAATTTCTGAAAAAAATCATTGATTATAAATCAACAATAACTCCCACATATGGACTCCGATTCGATTGATTTGTTTTTTGAAATTGGGTGATTTGTCAAGGGGAGCTCAGATATATAGCCATTTCTCTAAAATTTCACAATGAAAACTACAAAAAATGACAGGATATCCATTGTCCACGAATTGTCGTCAGAACATTTCTTGCAATATTGCTGATTTAGAATCAGCGATATCTCCCTCATCCAAACTCCAATTCGGCCGATTTTTTTTTTGAATTTGGGTGTTTTTTTTGCAAGGAATCCAGATCTAGTCTTTTATTTTGTAAATTTTTCACCAAAATTTCCAGATCTAATCTTCAAACTCGCCGCCCAAGAAATTCATGGAGTTTGCTGAAGATTGCTACCAAAAATTGAAACTAAAATATGCTTCAAACCCTCATTCCCATGGATTTGTAACCTAGCTCTGATACCACTGATCCAGATCTTGGGGGGAGACCCCCAAGATCTAAAAATTTGAAATGGATTTGACAATATCTGCAAAATTAGAATGCCAGAAAAAAAGAGAGAACACAGAGAAAATAAAACCACAAAGAAACTTGTTTTATTAAAACAGAGAATAACTATAGAAGCTACATTGTGGTGGAAAATCTATCCTTTTACAAACTGAGGCTTGTTATTTATAGCCTTTTTTGAGTTACAATACCATGTGTAGATACCATAGGTGGATACCATGGGTCAAAAGCATGGGTCAATACCATGGGTAGATACCACTTACAATACCATGGGTAAATTTTATGTGTGGGTGAATACCATGTGTGGATACATACCATGGGTGGATGAATATCATGGATAGATCTCACTTACAATACCATGGGTGAATAAATACAATGGGTGGATGAATACCATGGATCAATGATATTTACAATATCATGAGTAAATTCCATGGGTGGATGGATAACATGGGTAGATGAATACCATGGGTGGATTCCATTTTCCATTCGGATCAGCCACTAGCAAAAGTACTAGGGCAGCTTTTTTCAACACTTTGCTAACTATTTTTTTCTTTGTTTAGATCTGTTTTCTTGGCCACAGTGTTGCTGTTACTGGCTGTCTTTTTAGGCTGATTTTCTGAAGTTTTCTTAACAGCAGTACTAGTGTTTTTGTCATTAGAAATCTCTGGGCTCCCTTTGCTTCTAAGATTATATTGTTTGTGTACCTCCAAGATTACATTTTCAAACCCCAATCTGTAATCTTCATAATCTTCATGGTTGTTTTCAATTTGTTCTAAAGAGAAGAATCCTTGTTCTTATTCAGTGAGAAAAACATCTGTCTCACTGTTAGATTCTATCAAGTTTACATGATTTTATTCCAACCTTTCAACTTCCCTTTCTTCCTCTTGATCAACATAATTTTGTTGGAAGGGAGGCCTAATTTTTTGGTCATTATCTCTTTGCCTATCTTGATTAGGATCTCTTCTAAAATTTGGGTTTCTATTTATGTTTTGGGGGTTATCTTGGTTTTCTCTAGGGGGCACTCTATCATTTAGATTTAAATTTTCAAGCATTCTCTCCATTACCTTCACTAATTTATCAATTTTAGTAGCTTATGATGAGGTTGATGACATTGTATCATCCCTGTATGTAACTTTTTTCTCTCCTCTAAACCTAGCTCTTTTCTCAATCAAATTTTCTTCCACACTTAAGGCTCCCCTCTGCATATCTTCTAAAGTTGAGGGGTCTCTTTCTCTTAGTTGGTAGGCCATTTCAGGATCAAAGCCCTCTAGAAATTTAGCCAAAGCTAAGCCTAATGGAGGTTTGATGTCTGGGGGAAGTGCATTATAATCACTATTGAATCTAGTGCAATATTCTTGGACACTTTCCCCAATGTTTCTCTTGAGGTTGGTATATTCTGAAAGGATTTGGAGAGGGTTCTTCCTAATTTACCATTTGTTTATGAATGTTTGATATAAAGAAGGGAGATCATTTATGCTATTAGGAGTTAAGATTTTAAACCATTTTATAGCTTCTCCTCTTAAACTTTGGGCAAAGATTCTAATCTTAATGGTCTCTTCTTATATTTCCATGTAATCAAAAGCATCATTCATTTTATCTACATGATGTTGGGTAGTAGTAGGTTCATTTCCAGTGAAATGGGGAATTTTGGATTGGTAATCATTGTGTAAGGGAACCAGAGGTTGTGGTAACACAAGTGGAGCATACCATGCTGCCATGATAGGAAATAATGGGGGATTTACAAGAGGGAAAGTGGGCTGAGTTGGAGTGCTTTGAACAATGTATGTGTGTACAGGAGTGGAAGAAACACTTCGACTAGCAAACAGATGATAAACAGATTTGTTATGGAAGGAGCTGAAATGATGAAGAAGTTGAGAATCAAGTGGAGTAGAAGGTGAAGCTTTTCTGCTAAAGCTCTGTTGCAAATTTGTGGTTTCAAAGTCAGCTTGGTTTAAATCACTTTGAGATTTATTTCTAAATAGGTTCTTTGTGTAAGGAAAGTCAAAGTGAGGATCTCTTAAGACTGTAAGATTTCTAGGTACAAATATTTTTCTTGGGATAGTATTATCAGTAGTTGGTTTTCCAGATCTAGATGTTTGCCTCAAAATCTTTTCTGGATTATCAACTATGGTAGGAGGGTTAGGATCTGGATGGGATCTAGTATTGACCCTATGTGAAGCCAGATTTTAGTCTCCAAAATTTTGGAGAGGGTAAAAGCTTAAGGACTGTTTTCTCAAAGGTTGACCTCTGACAGTGATTTATATAATAAGGGACTTGGTTTCTAAACTTCCTCAGGGCTAGTTAACACAATCCTAGGGAAATATGGAGGTATAGAAGAGTAATAGGCCTACTGGAGCTAGTGGAGTCGCCAGGTGGAAATTTTTAGCTTTTCTGAAGGTAAAATGTTTTATGGTCCACCACCAATGATTTATTTTCAAAACCAATTTGAAATATTTTGGGTTTTTTCTAAGCTTTTTATAGTTCTATGGTTGTGAGTGTCCTATACCTGATTCAACACTTAGCTAAGGTGATGAAACAAATAGAGTCTACTCTATGGCTTATCAGCTGATTTCTTCAAGGTTTGATAAGGGTCTCTTAGAATTGTAAGGGTTACTTAGATTGTCACTAATTCAGACAGGTCCTATCATGATTACCATTATGCTGGTAGTGCTTGAAGAAAACTATAGTTCACTTGATTAGATACTGAGTGTCTTTTTTAGGGACTTTTACTCAAAAAGGTCCCACCGTGATCACCATTATGTTGGGGTCCTGTGATTTGGAAGATTGGCATACCAAGTGACAAGGAAACATTGAAACCAGTCTTTAGAGCTCTAGGACCTAGCCTTCCTAGTCTTGGAGAGGGATCTCTCAATTCTTTGCAAATATATGACTTGTTTGCTTGTAAAAGGTTGATTTTAGGCTAGTTACTCAGCATGAGTTTGTTTGATTTGTTTGGTGGAACATGATGATCTAGGTAGCATAGATAGAAAATGGAAATCTCTAAGTCATTGAGCAATGCAGTCAAATAGAAGTTATGACAAGTCAGTCAATAGATTAGAGGTATCAAAGGGAAAATCTAACTTGGCTATTAGATCTACAAAGTCTTGCAGGTGGAATGAAATGGACATCAAAGATTTAGAATGAAAAGTAGAACTAAGGGCAATTAAGAATCCTTAATTATATGTACTTACCAACAAAGGGACTTAAAACATCATTTGAACATGAAGAGGTATTCCATAGACACGGCTAACCATGAATTTTACAAATCACACTTCAACAAATAACAATTTCAAGACAAACTTTTCAAATGAAATCTAGGAGTCGAGGAACGCTCTATTTCATCCAAAGATTTAACTTTCAAGGATAAGAAAACATAAAAGATTCACAAATAACTACATTCGTAGAAGAAGGAACTCTTAAAAATATTTGATTACAGCTATAAAGACCTTCAAAACAATTATTTAAGCAAGAACAAAGGGTCATGGAAAATTTTAGGGGCTAAAATTCACAAGTGGGCTAATTTTCCATGACTTTTCTAAAAAAAGATTCGCCAATTTCCATTTTTTTTTAAATGATTCGCCAAAATTTTATAATATAAAATTATTTTACCTTAAAAATAGGCAACATTATATAGATAATATATATAAAATCATTATAAATTTGTATAATTTTACAAACATATCGAAAAAAAATTATAGTTCACATTTTAGGGACTAGTGAATTTCCCCAATGTTTTAAACTTCAAGATAATTTTCCATCATTAAAATTATCCCTGTAAAGTCTATGATCAAAACAGACCTCTTTGGCAGACTGTAAACAATGGTACTTTAAAGGGAGACTTCAGAAGTAGTTTTCAAGTGGCAGTAAGTAAGCAGGGAAAACCATAAATCATTCTTAAGACCAACTATTTGAACTATTTCTGAAATAAACAAGCATGAGGGTTCAAGAGAGAAATTAAGGATTCTCTAGAATGCCTCAGTAGAGGAAAACATAAAACAGTGGAGAGTAAATAGGTCTAAGGTGCTTCTAGGAGACATTTCTTAGCCTAAACTTTTTACTCTACTGTAGTAAGAAATGATGAAAAAAAATGGAGAACAGGAAAAACATTAAAAGATTAGAATACTTCACCAACAGCCAAGATCAGGGATCCAATGATAGAGCTTTCTCCATTAACAGACAGGTCAAAACATCCATAGATTCCAGAACATCAAATTTCTTTCAACTTCAGCATAACTATGTATTGCTTCAAAGAGTCATCAAATGCCCACCATACAGTGAGTTTGAATGTAGTATTTATGCTGCAAATGAGGAGGTGGAACTGAACTAGGGTCCAAGTGTTATTAATTACAGAGTAAATACATCCCTGACCTTGAAAACCATGCAAGGCATAAGGTAGGAACATGTGTGCAACTACTTCTCTGTTTAATAACTTTGTCTTAACTTTCTAAGGATAAAATAGGTGAAAATTTTGACTTTGAGGCCTATCTTTATCTTTACATTAACTGTCTTCACAGCTTAAAATATCTTCTATATTTGCAATAACTGCCAATTTTCCCTTTAGGACATCAAGTAGGCCATGGGTGGCAGTTAGATATTTTGGGTAAATAACTGCTGATTTTCTTTACAGATAAAGGGTAGGCCAAAGGTGTCAGTCTGATTTATCAAATGAAATAACTGCTCCCTTTTGATGTGTCTGTGGCTATATTTAGGCTTAATTTTCCTTTATTTCATCGCTAAACTATATTTAAGGCCTGATATGCTTTTATCTTTCATAACTCATCATGTTTCCCTTTTAACACTTCTGGGACTTCTTTTAAATTTTTGTTCCTATGTCTTTAACCATGCCTTTATCCTTTAATTTTTTAATTAAAATTTAATCTCTGTCTTCTTCCTTTCTTCTTCACTTCATTGATTCTTTTATGCTTTTGTGTGCAGGAGGTTGTTCTATGTGATGGAGGGTTTTCTTTTGATTTGATCAATGGTCATGAATTACTATTTTTGTCCTTCGGATTAAACCCTTATCTCCTTTTCTTTATGTATTTGGCCTTCAGGATCTTCAGCCAGAGACTCTGTCATCTAATTTTTTCTGTGAGATGGCTTTCGAGCCTAAACTTCCATTAAACCTACAAAAAAAAACACAAATTTAGCTTAAAACCTGTGGGATTGGGATCAAACAACTTTTTTAAGGTTTGTGAGGTGTCGGAGCAATGTACAACGGAGAGGGTGAGTGCCAGGGAGGGCTTCCATAGGCAGAACTAGCACAAATTTTGAATATGAGGTTGGATGGTTTTGTGGGAAAATCGGCAGTGGTTTTTTGCATTGACAATCGGTGGTAAGTGGTAAAGGTCCAAACGGATGCAATACCATCCATCGATTGCCACGTGCCCTGTGCAATACCTCCCATTTCGCGTGGAAATGGGTCGCTAAATCCCTGTTGGAAAATGCACATGAAATGGAGCGTGAACCATCGGATCTGGGGGAGCCAGATCCACGGTGGAGGTGAAGCACGAAGGAGGAAGCTGCGCGGCAGAGGGGAATAGTGGAGGCTAGGTGGTAGGAAAAGATTGGATGACCGGAGGAAAGTGGAACGTGGGCTTGAAGGATGCATTAGATGTTTTGTCTGGAGCGGGTTTATTTGATTTGACAGGGTTGAATGATGGGAAATAATGGTGGCCATTAGATCTTATCGATCAACTACTAGAATTGATTCGGGAATAAACAAAGGCAGGGAAGAGAAAAAATGAAATGGAGGGGACTTAGGCGAAGGAGTGAGAAGGGTGGTCTTACGAAGGAGTAAGGTGACCGAGGCTGGAAATGAAGAGGGCCCAAGTGCTTTAGCAGGTGGTTGGGCCCTTGGGTCATGTGGAGAAGGAGGAGGAGGGCTTAATCTTAAAAGGGGCTTACGGCTTGATATGTTAAAATGGGCAGATATAAGGCTAAAAGAGGGTTTTTGAGCCTTTTGAGGATTTCGGTAAGTTAGAATAAGGTGTCTTTAAACCAAATAAAGGTGTTTATAATGGTTTAGAGGGGATTTTTAGAGGAAATGGAGGTTTATAAAGAGAAAAAGATATTTTTAGAGGGTAATATACTGATAAAAAATAGGGGTAGGAATGGTGGAATGGGGGGGAATGAAATGAAGGTGAGAATGGTGAAAATATCTTGAAAGAAGATTCTTTTTGAAATAGCAGGGTGATCTTTTTCAAAGGCATAAATGAAGATTTTGGTGAACTGATAGACTTAGGATGATGAAGGCAGCGAGATTTCTAGAACTCATAATGCTTCCTTGAAATATTATTTCTAGAAATCTAGGATTAGTAATTTAATCATCTTTAGATAGAGTCAAAATTATGGATGACTAATAGTGGCTCCACTTGGGGAGGACAAGTTGCTTCTTAAGGTGTCTAGAACCTCAGAAAATAATCTTTGAGTTTCAACAAATCAGTGCTTTATCCATTGGGCGAAATTTATTTGTTTTCTTGCTGATTTTCTTTGCATTTTGACAATTCTTCAATGACCTACAGCATGAAAACTATTTTAAAAAACATCTCTACCTACCCAATATTACTTGTCCTAGCATTTTTTTCTTCTTCTTCCTTTCAGTGCATTTGAACTAGCAAACTCTTTGACATTTTATTTTTGAAAAAAAAAAATAAACTATCTAATCCTATCCTTATTTCTTTCAAGATTCCAGATTAAACTATTGAACTCTTTATTTCTCTACCTAACTATCTATCTGTCAAGATTAGGTTGTTTGACAGATTTTATTCTCTATTTCTAAGACAGAAAATTTAAACACAGTCAAATCAGGATTAGACTGTTTGATTTGCTATGGTGTCTATGGCTATATGTACAAGCTGCACATATAATTTATTTGCAGAGATTTTAAAACAAAATTGTGAAGGCTTAAGATCTGAAAATTAAGAACATCCTTTTTTTTTTCTTTGGCTCAAGTTTGATTTTTTTGGAGCCATTTCTCTTTTCTTTTCTTGCTTCATATTTTAATCTTGTTAGAACCATTCTTTCTCTATCTTAATCTATTCTATTGATAAGCCAGGATTACACTGTTTGGAAAATCTGTTTTCATGAACCTATCAGCACAAAATTGAAATTTACTTAGTCATGATTAGGTTGTATGACTAAATAATAGTTCTTTTTTGATGTAGTGGCATTTAGACTTGCACACTTTCAGATTTTTCCTCTTTTTGGTATGGGGCTATACCTCTTTTGAATTTGCACTTTTTTTCTTTTCTTTTATTGTTTTTGTATTTTCCTGATTTCTTTTCAAATGGATTATGTACAATGAATAAAAACTTGGAAGCTAAGACTCTTGACAGAAGTAGTGCTTAAGAATCCTGCCATTAACAGGACCTCCAAATAAATTTTCTCCATTCAGCTCTTGCAGAACTAATGCATTATGACCCTTAATGAAATGAATGATGTAGGGTCCTTTCCACAAATTCTCAAATTTGCCATGTTTTCCCTTTTCTTCCCTTCTAGAATCCCACTTTAGAACTATATTTCCAACTTGGAAATCATTTTATTTAGTTCTCTTGTCAAATAATTTCTTGATACTCTCTTGGACTGTTTTTGTTCTCTTGTACACTTCCTCTCTGGACTGTTATAAATGAATGGTCTGATTGATCCTTCTCTACATATCATTTTCTTCAGTTTGTAATTCTTGAAGGAGTTTTATGATAGGAACTCCTAAAGATGTTGGGAAAACTGCATCCATGCCATAAACCAGCTAATAGGGGGACATATTTATTGACTTTTTGGTGGTCAATATATCAGCCCATAAAGCATGAATACGCTTACTATGCCATGATTTCTAATTCTGTTCCAACAATTTTTTGATAATATTGACAAGGCTTTTGTTAGAGGATTCAACTAATTCATTTCCTTGAGGATACTAGGCAGTGGAATGACCCAAGGTAATATGATAGTTATGGAAAAAGTCAATCATTCTTTTAGATTTGAAGGCAACAACATTGTCCATGATAATTTTTCTAGGACGACCAAATCTGGATAGTATCTTGGTTTCAAGGAACTTGATAATGATAGAGTCAGTAGCATTCCTATAAGGTATGAATTCTATCCACTTGGAAAAATAATCAGTGGTGGTGAGGATCCACTTATGTTGGGCTGAAGAAGATGGGTGGACTTCCCCAATGAAGTATAAGCCCCATTGTTGAAAGGGAGCCTCAACACTGATGGGATGTAAGGGTAAAGGAAGGAGTTTTCTTTTGCCATCAAAAATTTGACACTTATGGCAAGACATGACAAGTTTCTGAGTGCTTGGGAAAAGGGTAGGCCAATACTGACGAGATCTGAGGATTTTATTTTTTGTAGTCTTCCAGTACAAATGTCCTCCACATTCTCGCTCATGCAGCTCATGCATGATTTTTTTCTGCATCAATCTCAAGCAAACATTTAAGAAATATTCCAATAACATTTTTCCAATATAATACCCCATCTAATATGAAATAATTTAAAGCTTTCTGCTTCAAAAATTTAGCTTTAGTTTTAGATAGAGAAGGAGGGGTATACAGATAAAGCAACACATATATGATATCAACATACCAAGGTGAATTCCCAAATGTTTCTTCAATAAATGGAGCTGCGAATTCTTCTGTTTCTTCCAAAATATCAACCATATTCATATCTAGTGCTTGGAAGTTTGACTCAACCATGAGTTTTGCTAATCCCTGCCCTTTGATTAGTTTGGCAGGCCTGATTTCTAAGTCATATTCTAAGACAACATGAATCCATTTTCCCCTTTTACCATCAGGTCTTGACTTAGAATGTCGTTAACAACAGTATGTGGGACAAAAGCTATGATGTGAGAATCTAAAATGTATACTCTTCAGTCTTTCAATTCTTTTACCAAGGCTAAGGCTTGTTTCTCCATGATGTTATATTTGAGTGGAGCATCTTTTAAGGCCCTAATAAAAAAGGATACTGGTTTTTCTTGCCCCATAGTGTTCTCTTGTAGTAATACTACAGCTATTGTATGTTTAGATGCAAAAGAGAAGATGTAGAAATCTTTGGTGAAATCAGGACTTATGAGAAATGGTGTTTGAGTAAGAGCTTGTTTCACTATTTCAAATGATTTTTTAGCTTGTATTTTCCATTTAACACCTATCTCTTTCTTTAGAATGTTTCTTATATTTCTCAATAGCTCAGCAAGGTTAGGGATGAACCTCCTTAAAAAAACTATCTTCCCAATGAAAGATTGTAATTCTTTGAGATTTCTAGGATGGCTGATCTTCGATATGCCATCAATCCTTTTAGGGTCTACTTTGATTCCCTCTTCAGAAATTATGTTGCCAAGATTTTTTCCTTGTTGGAGACCAAAGAGTGTCTTTTTGGGATTCAAAGATAAGCCATGTTTCCTACATTTCTCAAAAAAATTTATTCAATGAATCAAGTGTTCTTCATCAGTTTTAGAGAAAACAGTAATGTCATCAAGGTAAATGATTATAAAATAGTCTATGTCTTCTTAGAAGGCTATGTCCATGGCCCTTTGGAAGGTGGCCCCTGCATTCATTAAACCAAATGGCATTTTGACATACATGAATGTACCCCAAGGTGTAGTAAAAACAATTTTATGTTGATCAGTTGGGAGTACTAACACCTGATTGTAACCTGAGAACCCATCCAACAGTGAAATTCTTTTAGACCCAACCACCCTTTGAAGTATATGATCCATTTTTGGTAAGGGATAGTTATCTTTAAGGGAGGGTCTATTTAAATTCCTGAAGTCAATGCAGAGCCTAATTTCCCCAATCTTTCTCCTAAAAAATACTAAGTTGGAAACCCATTCTGAATACCTGAGGGGAACTATGATCCCAGGATCATACATTTTCTTAATCTCTTTCTCGAGTAAAGGCAATAAAGGAGGGTTTATCCTTCTGAGTTTTTGTTTGAAAGGTTTCTTATTTTCCTTAAGAGGAATTTCGTGTTGAATGATGCTGGTATCATATGATTTTATATCTTTGTATCCCCATGCAAACACATCTCTAAATTATTTGAAAAGTTCTATGTATTGATGTTTGATATGAGCTGGAAGAGTGCTGGATAGCTTGATCATTTTGGGTTCTGCTAGGCTGCCTATGTTATGTTCTTCTATGTTTGTTTCTATAGGCTCCATTCTTGGTTCTTTGGCTACATCATTGAAGTCAAACAATTGTTCTAATGGTGCGAGACCTCTTGGAATTGTATCATTTTTACATTCTAAAACTTCCAGGTCTTTTTGGTTTGTATTATCAACTATTTCTACTTTAAAAGGATGTTCAAAATGGTTTATATCAGCAAAAAAGGATAGATCTGTTTCAGAGATTTGTTCTTCATTTAAAAAAAAAATCTCATGGTTTGAAGTAGGAGTTGGTATGGCAAAGTCATACTTTGATTGCAGAAAATCATCTATGTTTTTGTCTCCTTCAAAAAATTGCCAACAATCTTCATTGTCAAGTATTGCAGGCCTGCATTTTACCTTTATATTGAATTTTTAATTTGTCTATGGTATTTGGAAATTACTGGCAGCAAAGTCAAGTTCATTTGCTAGATGATTTTGAGCTCTTGGGATGAAAATGAGTTCATATTTTTCAAAGGTTTTTAGGAGATCAATGGCAGCGTTTCTATATCCTCTGATTTTTGGGTTCTCGGTTGAATACTCCCCTTTAATATGTCTAATGATTAACTCAGAATCCCATTGGACTAATATTTTATTAGCTCCTAAATATTTGAGTAAGTGTAGGCCAATAAGGAGGGCTACATATTCAACAACTTTATTTGTGCATGGAAAATCCAGTTTATAGGAAAATCCTTTGTTTGTGTTCGATATCCATACACTAGCCCCTGAACTTAATTTGATACAAGAGACATCAAAGTTTATTTTCCAAGGTATTTCAATATCATTTTATTTTTCTTTCTATTTTTCAAGGCTACTAAAGTCTGAACTATTATTTTCTTGAGTTGATGGCAGATTTCACTGTTCTGGTAGACTAAGTTCTTCCTCGTTTTCCTTTTTTTGTTGGCTGATTTCATCTTCATTATATGATATAAAGAAATCCAAATTTGAATGGATGGATTAGATAGGAGAATTGTTTGTTCTATCTATGTTACTCACCATGTATTTCATATGAGACTCCCAGTATAGTCTTGTGGTTTGGTTAAACATTGGTATGGTGGCATAAGAAATGTCCATTTGAAGGCTCCCCTGTAGTTTGGCTCCCTATGATCTAGATAAAAGCATGCCATCCTTTTGGGGAATGTCAGCTACTACTATGTCCATTACTAGACTCTTATCAGGAATTTGTGCCAAGTTGACACACAAGCCTTTGATTAGGCCTATGCATTTGACCCTGCTTGAATCAAAGGAATACAGGTCTTTATATGGTTTAGTAATTTCTAATCCTAGGCTTTCCATTACTACTTTGGGTATAAGATTGTGTGAAGCACCTGAGTCTAGCATAGCATTGTGCAAGATCTTATCATGTATATTTAGGTTGACATAGAAGGGAGGGATAGCCCCTTCTTGGTATTTTCCTTCAACATCAGGACCAAACAATAATTCTGGTTTATCATCTGTCAAGTTTAAAGTATCAGTGTCACTGCCTATATTCAAAGCTTTCAAAACTTGATTTTTATATACATCCTGAGTTACTAGTTCAGCTAAGAGTATGGTGATTTTGATCTTGGAAATTTCCCCTTCAAGGCTAAAAGGAATTATTGTTCTTGATATATTTACATCTGTTTTGTCATTTAAAACTCTTTCAGCAATTCTAACTTGCTGAACTTTATTTGGACTGTTACTTGGGACAGATTTGTTAGGGCGACTAGCAAAAGTACTTGGGAAGCTTTGTTCAACACTTTTCTGACTGCTTTTTTCTTTGTTTAGATCCATTTTCTTGGCCACAGTGTTGGTGTTACTGGCTGTCTTTTTAGGCTGATTTTCTGAATTTTTCTTAACAATAGTACTAATGTTTTTGTTATTAGAAATCTCTGGGCTCCCTTTTCTTTTAAGATTATATTATTTGTGTACCTCCATGATTGCATTTTCAAACCCCAATCTGTAATCTTCACAATTTTCATGGTTGCTTTCAATTTGTTCTAAAGAGAAGTATCCTTGTTCTTCTTTAGTGAGAAAAAAAATCTATCTCACTGTCAAATTCTATCAAGTTTACATGATTTTCTTCCAACCATTCAACTTCCCTTTCTTCTTCTTGATCAACATAATTTTGTTGGAAGGGAGGCCTAATTTTTTGGTCATTATCTCTTTGCCTATCTTGATTAGGATCTCTTCTTAAATTTGGGTTTCTATTTCTGTTTTTGGGGTTATTTTGGTTTTCTCTAGGGGGCAATCTATCATTTAGATTTATCTTTTCAAGAATTCTCTCGATTACTTTCACTAAGTTATCAATTTTAGTATCTGATGATGAGGTTGATGCCATTGTATCATCCTTGAATGCAAATTTTTTCTCTTCTCTTAACCTAGCTCATTTCTCAATCAAATTGCTTCCACACTTAAGGTTCCCCTCTGCATATATTTTAAATTTGAGGGGTATCTTTCTCTTAGCTAGTAGGCCATTTCAGGATAAAATCCCTCTGGAAATTTAGTCAAGGCTAAGCCTAATGGAGGTTTAATTTCTGGGGGAAGTGCATTATAAACACTATTGAATCTAGTGCAATAATCTTGGACACTTTCCCCAATGTTTCCTTTGAGGTTGGTATATTCTGAAGGGATTTGGAGAGGGTCCTTCCTAATTTCCCATTTGTTTATGAATGTTTGATATAAAGAAGGGATATCATTTATGCTATTAGGAGTTAAGATTTTAAACCATTTTCTAGCTTCTCCTTCTAAAATTTGGGCAAATATTCTCATCTTAATGGTCTCTTCTTCTATTTCCTGTAATCAAAAACATCATTCGTTTTATCCACATGCTGTTGGGCAGTAGTAGGTTCATTTCTAGTGAAATGGGGAATTTCAGATTGGTAATCATTGGGTAAGGGAACCAGAGGTTGTGGTAACACAAGTGGAGCATACCATGCTGCCATGATAGGAAATAATGGGGGATTTACAAGAGGCGGATTTACAAGAGGGAAAGTGGGCTGAGTTGGAGTGCTTTGAATAGTGTAGGTGTGTACAGGAGTGGAAGAAACACTTGGACCAACAAATTGATGATGATCATAGTTGTTATGGAAGGAGCTGAAATGATGAAGAAGCTGAGAATCGGGTGGAGTAGAAGGTGAAGCTTCTCTGCTAAAGCTCTGTTGCAAATCTGTGGTTTCAAAGTCAGCTTGGTTTAAATCACTTTGAGATTTATTTTTGAATAGGTTCTTTGTGTAAGGTAAGTCAAAGTGAGCATATTTTAAGACCGTGAGATTTTCAGGGAAAGATATTGTTCTTGGGATAGTCTTATCAGTAGTTGGTTTTCCAGATCTAGAAGTTTTCCACAAAATCCTTTCTAGATTGTGAACTATGGTAGGAGGGTTAGGATTTGGATGGGATCTAGTATTGACCCTATGTAAAGCTAGATTTTCGTCTCCAGAATTTTGGAGAGGGTAAAAGCTTAAGGACTGTTTTCTCAAAGGTTAAACTCTCATAGTGATTTCTATAATAGGGGACTAGGTTTATAAAATTCCACAGGGCTGGTTAACGTAATCGTAGGGAAATCTAGAGGTCTAAAAGAGTAATAGGCCCACTGGAGCTAGTGGAGTCACCAGGTGGAAATTTTTAGCTTATCTGAAAGTAAAAATTTTTATGGTCCACCACCAACGGTTTATTTTGAAAACCAATCTGAAATATTTTGGGTTTTTTTTGAGCTTTTTGTAGTTATATGGTTGTGAGAGTGTCCTATACCTGATTCAACACTCAGCTAAGGTGATGAAACAAACAGAGTCTACTCTATGGCTTATCAACTGATTTCTTCAATGTTTGATAAGGGTCTCTTAGAATTCTAAGGGTTACTTAGATTGTCACTAATTCAGACATGTCCTATCATGATTACCATTATGCTAGTAGTGCTTGAAGAAAACTATAGTTCACTTGAATGGATACTAAGTGTCTTGTTTAGGGAATTTTATTCAAAAATGTCCCACTGTGATCGCCATTATGTAGGGGTCCTGTTATTTGGTAGATTGGCATACCAAGTGACATGGCAACATCAAAACCAGTCTTTACAGCTCTAGTACCTAGCCTTCCTAGTCTTAGAGAGGGATCTCTCAATTGTTTTCAAAGATATGACTTGTTTTCTTGTAAAAGGTTGATTTTAGGTTAGTTATTATGAATGAGTTTGTTTGATTTTTTTGGTGGAATATGATGATCTAGGCAGCATAGATAGAAAAGGGAAATCTCTAAGTCATTAGGAAATGGAGTGAAATAGAAGTAATGACAACTAAGTCAATAGATAAGAGGTATCAAAGGGAAAATATAACTTGGTCAATGGATCTATAAAGTCTTTCAGGTGGAATGAAATGGACATCAAAGGTTTAGAATGAAAAGTGGAACTAAGGGCAATTAAGAATCCTTAATTATATGTACTTCTCAACAAAGGGACTTAAAACATCATTTGAACATGAAGAGGTATTCCATATATAGGGCTAACCATGAATTATACAAATCACACTTCATAAAATAAAAATTTCAAGACAAACTTTTCAAATGAAATCTAGGAGTCGAGGAACGCTCTATTTCATCCAAAGATTTCACTTTCAAGGATAAGAAAACATAAAATATTCACAAATAACTGCATTCATAGAAGAGGGAACTCCAAAACATATTTCATTAAGACTATAAAGTCCTTCAAAACAATTATTTAAGCAAGAACAAAGGGTATGATCAAAATAGAGCTATTTGGTAGACTGTAAACAATGGTACTTTAAAGGGATACTTCAGAAGTAGTTTTCAAGTGGCAGTAAGTAAGAAAGGAAAACCATAAATCATTCTTAAGACCAACTATTTGAACTATTTCTGAAATGAAAAAGCATAAGGGTTCAAGAGAGAAAATTAATAATTCTCTATAATACCTCAGTAGAGGAAAACATAAAACAATAGAGAGTAAACAGGTCTAAGGTGCTTCTAGGAGACATTCCTTAACCTAAAATTTTTACTCTACTGTAGTAAGAAATGATGAAAAATAATGGAAAATAGGAAAAACATTAACAGATTAGAATACTTCACCAACAAACAAGCTTAGGGATCCAATGGCAGAGCTTTCTCCATTAACAGACAGGTCAAAACACCCACAGATTCTAGAACATCAAATTTCTTTCAACTTCAGCAGAAATATATATTAATTCAAAGAGTCATCAAATTCCCACCATACAATGAGTTCAAATGCAATATTTATGCTGCAAATGAGGAGGTGGAACTGATATAGGGTCCAAGTGTTATTAATTACAGAGTAAATGCATCCTTTACCTTGAAAACCATGCAAGGCATAAGGCAGGAATATGTGTGCATCTACTTCTCTGTTTAATAACTTTGTCTTAACTTTCTAAGGATAAAATAGGTGAAAATTTTGACTTTGAGGACTATATTTATCTTTACATTAACTGTCTTGACAACTTAAATTATCTTCTATCTATGCAATAACTGCCAATTTTCCCTTTAGGACATCAAGTAGGCAATAGATGGCAATTAGATCTTTTGGGTAAATAATTGCTGATTTTCTTTACAGATAAAGGGTAGGCCAAAGGTGTCAGTTTGATTTATCAAATGAAATAATAGGTCCCTTTTGATGTGTTCGAGGCAATCTTCAGGCCTAATTTGCCTCTATTTCATCATTAAACTGTTTTTAAGGCCTAGTCTGCTTTTAGCCTTCATAACTCATCATGCTGCCCTTTTAACACTTCCCAGACTTGTTTTAAATTTCTTTTCCTATGTCTTTAACCCTTCCTTTATCCTTTAATTTTTTAATTAAAATTTAATCTCTGTCTTCTTCCTTGATTCTTCACTTCATTGATTCTTTTCTACTTCTGTGTGTAAGAGGATGTTTTATGTGTTGTAGGGTTTTATTTTGATTCAATAAATGATCATGAATTACTATTTTTTTCCTTCGGATTAAACCCTTATCTCCTTTTCTTTATGTTTTTTGCCTCCAGGATCTTCATCCAGAGACTCTGTCATCTAATTCTGACTGTGAGATGGATTTCGAGCCTAAACTTCCATTAAACCTGCAACAAAAAACATAAATTTAGGTTAAAACATGCAAGATTGGGATCAAACAGCTTTTCTGGGGTTTGTGAGGTGTCAAAGTGATGTACAGAGGAGAGGGAGAGTGCCAGGGAGGGGTTCCACAAGCAGAACCAACACAAATTTTGAATATGGGTGTGAATTGGAGGTTGGGCGATTTTTTGGGAAAACTAGCAGTGGTTTTCGCACTAACAATTAGCAGTAAGTGGAAAAGGCCCAAACGGACATGATAACATTCATCAATTGCCACGTGCCCCGTGCAATACCACCCATTGCACATGAAAATGGGTTTTTAAATCCCTGTCAGCAAATACGCATGAAATGGAGCGTGAAACATCGGATCTGGGGGAGCCAAATCCATGGTGGAGGTGAAGCGCAAAGGAGGAAGCTACGCGACAGAGGGGAATAGTGGAGGCCAGGTGGCAGGACAGGATTGGACAACAGGAGGAAAGTGGAAGGTGGGCCTGACGGATGCATTAGCTGTTTTGTCGTGGAGCGGGTTTATTTCATTTGGGCAAGTTGAATGATGGGAAATAACGGTGGCTGTTAGATCTTATAGATCAACGACCGGGATTGATCCAGGAATAAACGAAGGAGTGGAAGAGAAAAAATGAAATGGAGGAGACTGAGGCGAAGGCATGAGAAGGTTGGTATTATGAAGGAGTAAGGTGACCGTGGTCGGAAATGAAGAGGGGCCAAGGGCTTTAGCGTTTGGTGGGGCCCTTGGGTCATGTGGAGAAGGAGGCCGAGGGCTTAAGCTCAAAAGGGGCTTAAGGCCTGATATGTTAAAATAGGTAGATATAAGGCTAAAAGAGGGTTTTTGAGCCTTTTGAGGGTTTCGGTAAGTTAGAATAAGGTTTCTTTAAACCAAATAAAGGTGTTTATAATGGTTTAAAGGGTATTTTTAGAGGAAATGGAAGTTTATGAAGAGAAAAGGGTCTTTTTAGAGGGTAATAGACTGATAAAAAATAGGGGTAGGAATGGTGGAATAGAGGGGAATGAAATGAAGGTGAAAATGGTGAAAATAGATTGAAGCAAGTTTCTTTTTGAAACAACAAGGTGATCTTTTTAGAAGGCATAGATGAAGATTTTGGTGAACTGATAGACTTAGGATGATGAAGGCAATGAGATTTCTGGAACTCATAATGCTCCTTTGAAATATTATTTCTAGACATATATGATTAGTAATTTAGTCATCTTTGGATAAAGTCAAAATTATGGATGACTAACAATGTTCACCCTCTCCATCATGTGTGCATTAAATGCACTACTTCCTCCATCATCTCATCATGAATGCTCTATGATCTTCCATTTGATTCCTTCCATGATCTTAGTTGACTTCTTCAACCTCCATGATCTATATCATTAATGAGACATGATCTCCACTCCTTTCACATTAAGTAATTGCTCCACTACTCCATTATGTAGATCTGTGATAGAAATATCCATATTCACACATCAAAAGTGGATTTTATTTATCTTTGGGGTTTGTGGGTCGCTCCACCCTCTTATTTACTTAATTAATATGAAAATTAAGAACTCTAATATTCCAATTATCTTGTGGAAAATTGGGAATATTACATAACTAAATATGACCTTAGAATGGGATATTTGTCGTCTTATAAGGTATAATTCTATGTTAGGAAGTTTTTCCTACTAAATTTGAGTGAGGGTGACTTAAGCATAATAAGAGGAGGAAACCCTATTATTAGGAGTTAATGGAATATTTTAGGGATTTTGGGCCAATGATGTCACATTTGACATTGGTTTTAGAGCCCTAGGCATGGTTATGGAAGTAAACATGAACCTTAATATACCATAAAGGAATCTTGTATTCATTAAGGGATAGGAAGGATACCCTTAACAATCACACATTTCCTCCCAAGGGTGTCCTTGCAAATTCTTAGGGATTTTAATTCCATAAGGTGGTTTTAAGTAGAATTTATGTGTCTTAGAACTATGAAAATGATATAGGGAAGACGACCATGCCTTATTTCCCAAGGAGATATCTGAGGAATTTGTAGTAGCAATGGAAATGGTTGCCGAAGGAAATGCATGCTTGAAGCACGAAATGGATATTATAGGTTTTAAGGGACATTAATAAGGACTTGAACCACTACATATGACCTTTATATGGTATTTTTTCCCTTTGGGAGGGTATATGACATCTATTGGAAATATTGTGGCACTAGATTTGGGTTGTGATACCTTGCACATGGTTAGGGGAGGAAACCCTAGCCTTAAGACATAAATAAATATTTTAAGCATATACAGCCAATAATGTCACCTCAAACATATTAGGTCCCTAGACATGGTTTCAGGTGGAAAATTAAGACTTTGATTGTAAATATGCTTCTATCCATTAAGGGCAAGGAAAGATGTCTCAAACCACACAAGATATGCTAAGGGTATCCTTAGCTTATGGTAGGGGTTATCAATGCTATCGGTGGTTTTAAGTACTATATATGTGTATTAATATCATGAAAATGATATAGGGATTGGGGTTATGTGTTACATCCTAAATAAATATTTGAGGCATATAGAACCATTGTATGGTTGTTTAGGGCATCCTTATTCACCTTGAATGGATGAAATATTTCTTAACTACCTAAGGTTTATGTTTCCTCCCGTAATAATGTTTAGGACCTTGAGTGAGATTTTTTCCCATATATTCCTAAAATATTTCTTTATGGATTAGTATTCATCTCTCAACCGTCTTTAAGGAACGATGATAGAAATCTAGTGCTAAAAAATTTCCAATAATTTCCACATATTGTATTAAAAGATAAATATCCCAAGGTGTTGTATGGTGGTTCAAGCCATTATTTATGTCCCTTCAAACTTAGAATATAAATTTAGGGCTTGAGGACTACTTTTCCTCTTCCAACCATAGATAATGAAATGAGACTAATACCTATAGCTCAAAACCTTCAGGTGATTCCAAAATCCCAAATAAGAATGAGAGTATACTCTAAATAAATTATGCATGATGTTGCAAGGAATTTTTTCCTGGATTTGGAAATTTAGAAAGTTACTCTATGTCCTAAGTCTCAATTTTCCTCTGTAGACGATGTCTATTTATATAGGACCTATAATTGATGCACAAAACCTTCTGTTGGTGTCGATATTGAAACTTAGAGGAAAAATATCTGATACAGAGAAATTTTTGTGGTCCTATAACTTAATGATGGACCTTGATCCCTATAATATACATTTTAGGCCTACCAGGAAACTTTTGTCAAATAACCTTGGTCCACATCTTATGATTAGTCCCTAGTTCTCAAAACATCATAATCATGGCCTTATTCCCATTGAGAGGACAAGGACATACTTTGGAGGTATTGTGTATGGGTCTAAGGTGTTTTCCTAGCCCTTGGATGTATGAAATATTCCTTAAAGTACTATGCCACATATTTCTTCCTATCATCATTTTGGTGAACCCTTGACCCGTAGTTTGTGCTTAAAAATTATAATAGTGCACATAACCACACTTATGGGCCAAGTATACCCTTTGGATTTCTTGTGTTTTTCTTGCACCTTAATTACTATAATCATCATTTATGGTCTAAGACTTGTTTTTTCCATCCCAACCATATCCAAGATAATATGTTCCACACCTAGTTCTAAAGACTTCATAATATTTTCAATAGCCCCACTTAAACAGTACAAATGTGATCAATAGGTCATGTGTAGTGGATTAAGATGTCATTCTTGAAGATTGATTTCTAGAATCTTCCTTTATGGTGTAAGGCCCAGGATTCCTACTTCAAATATGTCTACGACATAAACAATCATGTACCTAGTACCAAAATTCCCCTAATGGTACCCACGTCCCAATTAAAAGGAATCGATGACCTTAAGAGGTCTTATATGGTGGCTCAAGGAATTTTTCATAACAATGAAGTCCAAAAGGATTAATTTATGGAATTTTTACCTACCCAAAATTGAGTAACCTGATGAATAAAAATTTGATCCTCTTTGGGTTGGTTATATGATGAACGAAAAAACATGATTCTAGGATATTCCACATGTTGCTTCAGTCATATTTTCTCTCCGATTTGGATATATATTCTTGAATGAAAAAGGGTGATATGTTTATAGGTACTTCATTTATTTTTCAATCATGTTCTTTAGTTCAATGTTATGAAAATACTAATATGGATCATGGGGAGGTTATTAATACTAATACTAAGATGATTAAGTAATATACATTGTATTCTTGGTCCCCTACATTACATGGGAGGTTATCATATAAATATATTCTTGTAGGACCTCATTTGAGGACTTAGGATTTTAGGAAGGGAACTACCAGGGAAGGAATAATTAATATAATGTTTTGAGGATAATCTATACATAATAATTTTCCTATTTCCCTCTTCTCCAAATCCATTATTTGGGTTGGTGGTAGTTGGTAATTGGGATTGGAACCTTTCATTCTATCCTTAGGTCTCGGACCGGAAACATATCCCTAGAGGTTGACATAATTAAGAGAAATATAAATACATTGAAATCGAAAATAAAATAAAAAACTAAAATGTGAAAGATGGTTGTGACATTTATTTAGTGTATGGGAAAAATCGTAGCATGAGCTCCACCCGCATTATTAGCCATCACCTGGTTCTTCAAGCATTTAATTCTTCATATAAAGAAAGTAAAACTCATATGTACCAACCAAGATGAGAGATAAACTACTTCATCTTAAAAGATTAATGGAAAATTTCAAAATGCAGTCTTAGGATCCTGAGCTATGCACCTAATAAAAGAAAAACCATAAAAGGTAAAGGGAGAACTGGGATGGGTGGAAAAAGAAGGCCAAGGAAAGTAACTCATGCTACCATGATTTCTTGCTCCTTCCATATATACACTCAAGATGTTTGGTGAGCCCTGGTATTTCACCAAGAGTGCTACTCCCAGGGGCTGCCCTACTTAACTTTAACAACTCGGAGTTCATAAAAATTTGAGGTAACAATGTTATATACACAACATATGAATTCTGTTCATGTCATCCTCTTTTTCTTTATGAAAGGGTGTTATTTCTTAAATTATGAGAACAATTGTAAAGTAAATTTCTGGAAGGAAAAGTGAGAAAGGAAACTAAATTAAATCGATGAAATGAAATGACAAGAATGAAACTAATTTAATTTTCAGAAAGGAAATGACAGAAAGAAACTAAATTAAATTGCTGAAAAAAATTGCATAAATGAAACTAATTCTAAACCACACTTAACTTGGCCAAATGGTTAAATGCACTCTACTTATCCTATGATCTATCTACCATGCTTCTATCCATGACACTAAGCTATCCATGACTTACTTCTAACTAAAAAGAGTTAACTTGTAGCTTGGAGGAAGAAAAAGGGCTAAAAGAGGCTGATGGGAGGTTTAACACATGAAACGAGGTTTGGAAGAGGAAAGATGGGGTTAAACCCTTAGAAAACTTGATTATAACATGAGAAATGATTTTGGAGCAGAAAGAATTGAAAAAGGCTTAGAAGCAGAAAGAGGGGGTTTAAAACCTTCTGAAACCTTATTATAGTGCAAGAAATGACTTTGAAGCAGAAAGAATCAAAAAATGCGATGGCAGAGATGCGATGGAGGTAAACGTTGCGAGGTGTGATGTCGCAACCGCGACTTCGCAAGTTTAAATGGATAGCAGTAAAGATTGAATGAAGATAAACTAAAATGTGTGAGATGTGATGTGTGATAGGATAAGAACTACAGGATGCGATTTGTGATCGGGATGATGTGGCAGTGAAGGAAAAAAGGGAAATGTTGCAGGCTGCGATGTGCGATATGATAAGAAATGTGGGATGCGATTTGCGATACCGCAATCATAAGAATGAGCGGTAAGCCTTCAGGGTAAAATCTAAAGGATGTGGAGTGTGATTTGTGATGGCAACGTGATGGTGGGACCAACATCAGGACGAGATCGCACTATTGCAACTAGCTAGAACAATAGTAAGTGTTTAAGGGTGAAAGGTAAATGTTGCGAAGTGCGATTTGCGATTTCACAAGATCACAATTGAAAAGAGTGAGTGGTGAGAATTGAAGGTAAAAGGTAAACATTGTGATGTACGTAATTCGATGTATGGTGGCACGAATTTTGAGGAGGAAGGCGGAGATCGTGTTTAAATGGCTTTTGAAGTATTCAACGTTAAAAAGGTAATATATCTGGTACCAATAAAAATGCAAGAATAAGGCAGGCGAAATTCTTCTACATGTTTTTGTGAATCAGAAGGTGGTCGTAGCATTTAACTAGAGGAAGAGGGGAATGGAGGTGTGAAAATAGTGTTTAAGCCATGAATATGGAGATGGAAAATGAAGCAGGAAGCGACATGGAGCTGCTCTAGGGTGTTGACATTAGTTCCAGCAAACACCTGTAGATTCATGCATTGGAACAAAAAAAAAAAGAATGTGTGATAAGACAACGAACAGAAAGAAGTTTTTGGGTCTGTGGGAAGTTCTTCTTGACTTGAAATCTATTGATAGAGATGAGTAGGTGGAGTCTTGACCATAGGTTTGGAGATTTTCCTCTATTTCGCTATGCATAAGACATTAGAACTACAACAACACGAAAACTAAATAGTAATGAAACTTCAAAATAAGATCTAACTTAAATGAAAAAGGAAAAACTAGATAAATGAAATAAAGGAAAAGATAATAACAACAAAGAAGCTGAGGCAGATGGATTCGGCATTAACCCAAGATCCTAGTCCTCTGAAATGTAAATCAGTCAAATGAAATCAATCTTCTCATTTTATAAAAGAGTAACTACATACATTTCTAAAATTTTGATCCTTGAATAAAACAAAAGGCTTAATAGCTCGCAATAATAGTTCTAAATGGAATCAGGACTAGAATAGACTGACCCTTCCTAGCTCTATATTTTCTTTTTTTATTCTACAAATTAGCTACGGACAACTCCCTCAAAAAATGGTGATTGAGTCCACTGGACTCCAAGTACACCAAGATTGAGTGCTCTCCTCTTTGAGTGACTCGGCTGCCTCTCAAATTCAAATTTTTGGAGAGAATCCTTGGGATCCTTTAGCTACCTTTGAGGGGCGACAATCCTCCTATAATTTCTACTTGTTGTCTCCTCCAATTATTTGTGATAAAATCTTTATAAAATTTCTTAATAAACCATGATTTTCTGCACTCAACCTTATATTAGGCACTCAAAGTATGTTAGCCTTAATCACCACCTATACTAGTATCATAAACCCAAATAATAATAAAAATGCAAGAAAAAGAGATCTAAGAAGGCAAAAAGGTTATTATTAACCCCTCCAAATATGTCTAATGATGTAGCTCATCATCACCCCCCACTGAATGGTTTCTCATCCTCTGAGAAAATGATCCTCCTCCTTCATTTCCTTCAAAACTTTGACAACCCCCTTGACTTCCTGAGGAAGAAGTGTGGGAGTTTCCCCAAGGGGGTAAAATCCATCATTATTTTTTGCACTCTCCCATTATTTATCTTCTGCGTTTGTGTCATCTTCATCAGTCAGCCCCAGTAGAAAAGGTGGGTTGAGCTTCAGTACCAACCATCAGATATTTTTGGCCTACATGGCCCTCTTGTATAATGGTGTCCTTTCCAATGCAGCCCTCAGTCTTTCTGGAGTATGATACTCCCTGTTCTTGAGGATATGTGGGAGGTTTTTCCATCTCCTCTAGCTTGGACATAATGCAATCCTCTTCTATTTTCCTAGAAACATTATCAAAGTGGCCTATCACCTAGTTTTGAGCTTGAATGTAGCTTTCAATGAGTGTAGGGTCCTTTTCAATCTCTCGATGGTTAAGGATGACTCCTCTTGGGTTGAACACTTCTGGTCTCAGAAATAAGGGTAATCTATTTCTTCTTCCCGTGACCTTCCATATCTCTTTAGATCTATTGTCCCTATTTACCATCCAAGATATTGGAGCCATTAATTATATATCCCCTATTGTAGGATTGGGGTCCCAAATCTCCAAAATTTTCATCACAAAGTTATGCATATAAAACTCCACCATCTTTGCCTAATCAGTTATGTTGGCTTGCTTGTAGAACTTCATAAATTTCCTATAATTTTGGAAAGGGAGTGATCCATGGGAGGCTAGAATGTTGATTTGAAATATAAGCCATTGTTCTTTGAGGCACACATCATATGAGTCAGAGGGGAATATAATCTGAAGGGCTTATATGCATAAGTCCGCCATGGTGGCTACTTGCTCTTATTTTTGCTACAATTGCTCCTTTAGTGATGCATTCTATATGTGTGCCTTCTGCATCTGCTCCTTCTGGAATATTTCTTCTATTAGTTCCTCGCCCTTGGTGATTCTTTGATGATGATCGGGCTTATGGGAGAAGTTTATGGATTTCTCTAATTCTTGTAAGCTCCACAATACCTAGAGGTCTGCCTTTTTATTTTTGCGCTCAGAGGAGCCATAGTGGCAGCTAAATATTTGTAGTGAGGGGATGTGACACTGAGTTGTGAGTCTATGTCTTGCCCACTTTCTGCTATCTCTATGACTTCTATGGCCATATCTTCTATTTTTCCTTAGCCCTTTGTCTGTCTCTCTCCTTCTTCTCGTTCTTCTTGTTTCAGTGGGTTCTTTCTCCTCTTCTTCTGGTTCTTACATGTCTTCTTTCTAGTTCTTCTTCTTCTTATTCTTCAAGCAATGCATGCTTCTGTCGGTCCTCTCCCTTTAAATATTGTGAAATTAATAGTTTGGATGAGAAAAAATCTCCTTTTATTAGATGATGCAGCTAAATTTGGAGTGCAAATATAACTACATTCAACTCCAATTCCATCATAGACAAGTGGTTCCTCCTCCTTATTAATTCAGTATTGACTGCACATTTTCCTCCCCTCGCTATCCTCTACTCCACTAATTTAAAATTATTCTTTTGCATGCCTAGGTGGTGGGTATTCCCTGTTTTATTCCAGCCATTCCTCATGGTGATGGCTGAGTTAACTGGCCACCTTTCTACCCCTTAAACTCTAAGTCTGCAAATTAATTATTTCTGACTATTATGAATGTGTACCAAGGGGTGAGATCTTATACCTAATTTTACCTATTGTTTCCAAGGTAGTTGCAGGAGCTAGAGGTTTGAGACAAGCCTTTTTAGATACTGTGTTCTTCACCATATTCCTGTTCTCTAAGTGAGAAGCTTGCTGAAGGAGCGACTTCCTAAATGAGATGATAACCTTTGTTTGTTAATTCTCTCTGTCGTAGATGTCATGTGGGATTTTTGAGATGTCATCGGTGGCATTCTCATTCTCCTGTAGTTGGTTATGTAGATGCCCTTGTTTCCCTTTTGGCATTCCATGAGCAATTTTTTTTTTAACGAACTTCCTAATGTTTGTAGTAGTATTTTTGTTTGTTGCTTCTCTTGCTACATTGTGCTTAGGAATGGAGGAGTGTGGTGTATGGAGGTGATGGAGAAAACTAGGAAGATGAATGGAGTGAATGATGGAATGGATGGAAATATAAAAGAAGGGAAAAGAAAATTAATGTTTCCCCATGTTTTCCATAAATCATTAAAAACTTGCAAGACAAGAAACATAAAAAAACATAGTGATGTAGATGCATTTTTTTTGGGTATTGTTCTTTTTCTCTCTTTTTTCTTCGAAATAAAGTGAGCTGCTTCCATGGAGGTTTTCAACCCAAAAACTTGCCTTAGGTGCCCCAGAGAGGTTTTCACCCATGGACCTTTATTATTTATTATTTTCTTTTTTCTAGCAAGTGAGCTGCCTCCATTGAGGTTTTAAACCCACAAGCTTATTTTTTTCTTTTCTTTTTTTTTTCTTCTTCTGAGCAAGTGAGCTGCCTCCATCATGATTTTCAAACCACAAGATTTTTTTTTCTTTTTTTCTTTCTTTCTTTCAGTAGGTGTGGGAGACTATGGAGTTTCCCATCACATACACCTATGTTCCTAATGAATTGATGAATTATTCCCTTGCCAAAGGCTTCTCGTAAATTTTAAGGCTATGACCATTGACAAGCAAGGGGATCCCTTCCTCATCTATGGTCCTAATTTGAACTACACCATTATTAAAGCATTTAACCACTATGTAAGGCCCCAAAAATCTTGTCATCAACTTACCTTTGAATTCTTTAAACCTTGAATCATACAATAGTGCCAAATCTCCTTCTTGGAAGGTATTTTCTTTGATGTTCTTTTCATGCCATACCTTCCTTTGCAGTTGAACTACCTTTGTGTGAAGAAGTGCTTGCATTCTAAACTCATCCAATCCATTTAGTTGCAACAACCTCTCTTTTTGGGAATTTGTTAGATCTAAACGTAATTTAGTTGCAATTCTTAAAGTATTGAATTCAAACTCAACTGAAAGTAGATCTTTCTTACCATAGACTAGTTCATAAGGAGTGAATCATGTTGTTGTCTTCCAAGTGGTGTTATAGGCCCAAGTAGCTTCTACCAATCTATTTGCCCAATATTTTATGTTATTTCTCACAACCTTAGTGAGGATGCTCTCTAAAGCTCTTTTATTTACTTCTACTTGGCCATTTTCCTGAGGGTGATAGGCAGTAGAAGTTCTATGCTTAATCTTGTGCTTCCTCAAAATATTTCCAATGAGGTGAGAGGTGAACTGTGATCCCTGATCAACGACTATCTCTCTAGGATATCCAAATTTGTAAAACAAATTCTCCCTCAGAAATTATGCTACCTTTTCTTCGATTTCTACCTTCACTACTTTAGCTTCAACCCACTTTGTTAGGTAATCAGTGCAGACTATGATATACTTCTTTGTCCGAATGGTGGATCGATGGGTCCAACAAAGTCTATGCCCCACTTGTAAAATGGCTCAAGAGCCATCTAAGGGTGTAAAGGAATTTCATCCCTCTGTGTGGGTTTCCCCATCCTTTGGCACATGTCACACCTGATGGTGTATCTCTTGGAATCTTGGTGAAGGGTAGGCCAATAGTAACCAGCCTGCAAAAATTTGTAACCAGTTCTGTTTACAGCAAAGTGGCCTCCATATGGGTAGTCATAACATTCAGAGAGGATATTATAAAATTCTACCTCCCTCACACATATTCTTAGGATTTGATCAGGGCCTAGCTTGAAGAGATTTCCCCCAATACATGTGAAAGGGGTGCTTTTTTTGATGATTATGCTCCTTTCCCTGAATGAAAGATAAGGAGGGAGTCTTCCAACAACCAATTAGTTGGCTATATTAGCAAACCATGGTGAGAGTGATGATATGACAAAGAGGTGTTCATCTGGCAACTAGTTATTGACCATTCCTTCTTCACCTGCAGGGAGAACTAAACTGGACAAAAAATTTGCAACAACATTTTCCTTTCCAGGTTTATCAACAATAGTCAAATCAAATTGTTGGAAAAGTAAAAACCATCTAATTATTCTAGCATTAACATCCGGTTTGTTCATTAAATACTTGATGGCTACATGGTCAGTGTGAACAAAGGTCTAATATCCAGTGACATAATGCCTGAATTTGTTCAATGCATGGAAAATGACCAACATCTCCTTCTCAATAAAAGTATAATTTAGCTCAGCTTTGGCAAAAATCTTGTTGTTGAAATAAATGGCATAAGGGATTTTGTCCTCTAATTTTCCTAATGCTTCCCCTACAAATTTTTTGGATGCATTAGTGTGGATTTGGAAAGGTAGAATCCAATTTGGACCTCGGAGGATGGGGGTAGTAGTCAACTACTTCTTAATGAGCTCAAAATCCTCTTGACAAGGACCAGACCACATAAACTCAGAATCTTTAGCCAATAACCCAAATAATGGTGAAACCATCTTCCTGAAATATTTGATGAACCTTCTATCATAACCAACTAAGCCTAAGAAACTCCTGACATATTTCTTCTTTTGAGGAGCAGGTTCCCTTTTGATGAAAGTGATTTTGTTTGAATCTACTTTTATTCCTACTCAGGATATGGAGAGTCCTAATAAAACCCCTACTTTCTCCAGGAACTCACACTTTTCTAGGCTCAAGGAGAGATGCATCTCAATGCACCTTCTTATTACTTTACCCAAATTGGAGAGAGCTTCCTGGAAGTGATCCCCATATGGTTTGAAATCATCCATGTAAATTTTGACAGAGTCATGGACTAACTCAGAAAATATGCTCAGGACAGCTCTATGGAAGGTGGTTGGGGGATTTCATAACCCAAAGGGTAGGAATCTATAAGCAAAGGTACCCCAAGGGTAGGTGAAAGTAGTCTTATCCCGATATTCAGGGATGATTTGAATCTAATTGCACCCACTGAACCCATATAAGAAGGAAAATAAATTCTTCCCTATAAGGCCATCCTATACCTGGTCTATACAGGGAAAAGGGAAATGGTATTTCATGGTGGCTTTGTTAAGTTCTCGATAATCAACACAAATTTGCCACTTCTTATTTTTATTTGGGACTAGGAAAATAGGACATACACACTCACTATTGGATATCGGATATATGAACCTCACATCCAATAGTTTCTGAAGTTCTTATTTGAATATGTCCTTTAGAGTTTGGTTAATACTTCTTTGGGGTTTTATCGTAGGCTTGCATCCTTCTTTGATGTAACTATGATGTCTGCATACTAACGGATGCACCCCTTTCATGTCCTTGTAATCCCAAGAAAATGTTTCAAGATTTTCTTTCGAAAGCTAGCATAGTTGCTTATATTCATCATTTTAGAGGTTTGGGTTGATTTTCAGAGATCTGGATGGGCCAAAATCAATAGCCTTGGTGATTTTAGAGTTTATCTCAATTGATTGCACTTCCATCCAAGGTTGGCTTTCGAAATTTTGACTACGGTTTCGAGAGGAGTGTTAGTGGAGGACTTTTTTTGAATGGCATGGTCAATGAGTTCATCTTCATCAAGATTCCCCACTCTAAGGATAACATCTATGGTACACATAGGGGAAACATTATATAACTAATCTTCTACATCAAGATTCCTCCAACCATATAGGGAGATCATGATCAATGGAAGGCTGGGCTAGAGGATATAACACTAGCTGTTTAGACAAAGGAACATTTTTGATAGTCATGTTTCCGGTCTGACAACTAATATAAGCATCTAAAGTGGCTAACCAAGGTCTCCCTAAGATGAGGGGATCAACATTAAACTTGGTTTTTGGCTGCAACACTAGGAAATATGTAGTATACTCCAAAGAGACAATGGTAACCATAAAATCCTCAACAATTCCTTTAGGAGTTACTATGGACTGATCTGCAAGTTCCGCAACCGTTGTGGTTTTCCTCAAAGTTCCTTGGAGATTAAGTTTCAACATAGTTTCCTTGGTCATGATATCGATGGAAGCCCCTAAATAAATTAGATTTTTGGGGAATATGACCCCATCTATATGTACATTAACAACTGGACTACTAGGGTCTAGGTATTTTGCAAATATCACCTTCCCCAACATCAGGTCAGACAGTTTTCCTACCACATTGATCATGGGGGTATCTCTCTTCCTCCTTCTAGGTTTCTTGAAGCACATTATTTTGATGAGCCTATTGTAGATAGGGACATCCTTAATGGCTTGGAGAAGTGGTATATTTACACACAAAATTTCCAATTCTCCCAAGAGTTCAGTCTCCTCTGGGGTGTGTTGACTAGGGTGGATCAAGCGCTCGAGAAAAGGAGGTTGTTGGATATGAGTGTTATCTTCCTCCTTTTCCTCCTCAACCTCTACAAGTGGATATGGGGGATGGTTGTCTGGGAGTGCTCTTCCCGATCCTAGATTAACCTCCTAAATCTCCACAACATAATCTGGATGGGATATTTCTCCACTGGGAGCCTGTTGTCCCTGTCTGCTGTTCAGGTTGAGATTGGGCTATGAAAGTATATGTAGCCTAGATGAAGCAACATGAGTAAGCTGAGGTTGAGGTTGGGGTGGAGGCATTAGAGCAGGTAGTTGATTTTTTTGAGGCCTCCACGATTGGGATGGATTGTTCCACTGAGGCTATTGTGGAACATAATACTGAAATGGTTTGTTTACTGGCTGAGGATGATATGAAGGGTTGGAAGGCCAAGTAGAAGGTGTAGACCAGGATGGAGGAGTGGAGGCATACCAAAGTTGCATGGGTGCACTCTTATTGTTGTAATAGTAAGAATGAGGTGCACCCTGCATACCTTGTTGATATGGCCAAGGGCCTTGAGGTCTCCTCTAGTTGATGAAATAGAGTTGCTTTGGAATTGTTTCCTCACTTTGATCTAAAAATTTAATTCCAGGTAAGGAGGAACACTTTTCTATGGCATGATTCTCTTCACAGACTAAGAAAACTTGTATGAAAGTCAATCGAAATTCATTTCTTGGATTTTTCCTTGTACATCTAGGACAAAATATGGCCAGGGCTCTCTCTACTTCCTCTTCCTTCCTTTTGACCTGCATTGTGTCCATTTGCAAAGAAAATGTGTGCAGCATGTCACTCTTGAAGTCCTCTAGCATGTTTCCAATCTCATGTTTTATGAAGATGGAAGAGGAAGGGGTATTGGATGTACTTTGGCTAACTCTTCCCTTCTTCCTAAATGCCCTGGAATGGTTCCAGAGGACAATTTTGATTCTTTCATAAGGTTTTTGGTAGACATCTCCTCCTGGTAACATAATGAAAGTTTCTATCCTCTCTTCACTGATCCCTTGGAGAAGTACAAGCTTAAGTGATTCATGATCAAGGGTACAGTTGGCTCTCTTATAGTTCAATTGAAACCTCTCTTCATAATCCTCTAGGGATTCATCATGACCTAGAGTCATCCTAAATATCTCATCCTTAATTTCCTTGGACCTACAGTAGTCTTTGTACTTGTTGCTGAAGGTCTCTTCCATCTGTGCCCAGGTAGTGATGCTATCCCCAGGCAGACCCATGAACCTGCGCAAGGCTGCATCCTTAAGGGTGGATGGGAATAGCTTCAACTTCTTATCATCAGAGGTGCAGTCATAATTCCTACAGACAACAACAAATTCAAATATGAATGTGTCAGGGTCCTCAGAGGTAATTCCATGGAAGTGTTGAAGAGCTAAGGGGCTAATGTTTTTCATCTTAGTGTCCCCATCTTCCTTTGTTATGGGAAAGACTCTTTGGGTCCTAGCCATGGTTAAGATAGGTGGAGTAGGTCCCTCAGTTTAAATAAGGTCTTCTTCTTCTTCTTCCCAAATAGGATCCAAAAAATTTTTAGAAGGCTCTCCTATAGGGGGTTCAATCTCACTTCCACTGAAGAAGAGTGAAGGGTGGCTAGGAGGTGATGTGGGGGTTTTAGGTAATTTTTTTCTTTGAGTGTTCCTAGTCCTACAAGGCATGAAAATAATATATTTTTTATACTTTTTTCAAAATTTCTGAAGTGACATGAAAAGAAAGGGAAGCAAAAAATAATGCTAAAATAAAATCAAAATATCTACTAGACACCTCCCTGACAACATCACCAAAAGTGGTGAGCTCTCGTATTGCACCAAGAGCACTACAACTCCTAGGGGCTGCCCTACTTTACTTTATCAACTCGGGGTTCATACAAAATTTCAGGTGATAGTGCTATATACACAACATATGCATTATGTTCATGTCATCCTCTTTTGCTTTACAAAAGGGTGCTATTTCTTAAATTATGATAACAACTGTAAATTAAATTGCTGGAAGGAAAAGATAGAAAGAAAACTAAATTAATAGATGAAAAGAAATTGAAAGAATGAAATCAATTTAATTTGTAGAAAGTAAATTACAAAAAGAAACTAAATTAAATTTATAAAAAGAAATTGCAGAAAGGAAACTAATTCTAAACCACACTTAACTTGGCCAAACGGCTAAATGCACTCTACCTGTCCTATGATCTATCTACCATGCTTATATCTATGCAACTAAGCTATCCATGATTTAATTATAACTAAAGAGAGTTAACTTGCATCCTGGAGGAAGAAATAGGGCTAAAAGAGGCTAATGGGAGGTTTAACACATGAAACGAGGTTTGGAAGCTGAAAGAGGGGGTTAAACCCTTAGAAAACTTGATTATAACATGAGAAATGACCTTGGAGTGGAATGAATTGAAAAAGGCTTAGAATTGGAAAGAGGGGGTTTAAAACCTTATAGAACCTTATTATAGTGCAATTAATGGCCTTGTAGCGGAAAGAATAAAAAAATGCGATCGCAGAGATGCGATGGAGGTAAAATTTTCTATGTGTGATGTCACAATCGCAACTTCGCAACATTGAATGGATAGCGGTAATGATTGAACGAGGATAAACTAAAATGTGTGGGCTAAAATGTGCTATAGGATAAGAACTATGGCATGCGTTTTGCGATGGGGATGACGTGGCGGTGAAGGAAAAAAGGGAAAAGTTGTGGCCTATGATGTGGGATATAATAAGAACCACATCATTGATTTGCAATTCCATAATCACAAGAACGAGCGGTAAGCATAAAGGGTAAAATCTAAAGGATGCAAAGTGTGATTTGTTATGGCGACGTAGCAGTGGGTCTGACAGCAGGGTGAGATCACATTATTGCAATCGTCTAGAACAACGGTAAGTGTTTAAGGGTGAAAGGAAAATGTTGCGAAGTGCGATTTGTGATTTCACAAGATTGCAATCACAAAGAGAGAGAGGTGAGCGTTGAAGGTAAAAGGTAAATGTTGCGATCTATGCTATGCAATGTACTTTGGCAAAAATTTAGAGGAGGAAGGTGGAGGTTGGGTTTCAATGTTTTTTCAAGCATTTATCATTAAAAAGGTAAAGGAGCCAGCACCAATAAAAAGACACGAATAAGGAAGGCGGAATGGTTCTACATGTTTTTATGAATTAGAAGGTGGCTGCAACATCTAAACCAAAGGAAGAGGGGAATGAAGGTGTGAAAACAATGTTCAATCCATGAATATGGAGATTGAAAATGAAGAAGGAAGTGACATGAAGCTGCTCTAGGGTGTTGACATTAATTCTAGCAAACACCAGCGGATTCATGCACAGGAAAACATAAAAGAATGCATGATAAGACAATGAACATAAAGTAGTATTTGGGTCTATGGGAAGGTCTAATCGACTCAAACTCTATTGGAAGAGATGAGTAGGGGGAGTCTTGAGCACAGGTTTGGAGGTTTTCCTCTATTTGTCTACGCATAAGCCATTAAAACTATAGCAACATGAAAACTAAATAGCAATGAAACTTATCAGAAGCAGATCTAACTTATATGACAGAGTAAAAACTAGCTAAATGACAGAAAGGAAAAGAGAATAATAGAAGAGAATCTAAGGCACATGGATTGTGCCCTAACCCATGAGCCTAGCCCTTTGAAACTTAAATCAGTTGAATGAAATCAATTTTCTCATTTTATAAAATAATAACTACATACATCTCTAAAATTTTTATCCCGGAATTAAAAAAAATCCTCAATAGCTCACAAAATTAGTTCTGAATCAAATCGAGACTAGAATAGACTAAATATTCCTAGCTCTAGCTCTGCTCTATTTATTCTACAGGGCAACTACCAATAGCTCCCTTAAAAAATGGTGATTGAGTGCACTGGATTCCAAGTAAACCAAGATTGAGTGCTCTTCTCTTTGAGTGACCCCGCTGCCTCTCGAATTCAAATTGCTGGAGGGAATCCCTGGGATCCTTCAGCTGCCTTTGAGGGGGGACAATCCTCCTATAATTTCTCCTTTCTATCTCTTCCAAGTCTTTGTGATAAAATATTTATAAAAGTGCTTAATAAATCATGATTTTCTGCACTCAACCTTATATTAGGCACTCATATTATGTTAGCATTAATCACCACCTATACTAGCATCATAAACCATAATAATAATAAAAATGCAAGAAAAAGAGATCTAAGAAGGAAAAAAAGGTGATTATTAACCCCTCCAAATATGTCTAATGATGGAGCTCATCAATGTTGGCCCCCATCAACCTGTCACATGGATATGGAACATACCCTGAAGAATTTCTCATTTCACAACCATCATTATCACACACACCAGTGGATTGATGGGATAACCTAGGACATTCAATTTCCCTTAGGGTTTGGAAACACTTAATAGGATTTGCTACCTCACTATCCCTAATATAAGTGAGGTAACTTGTTTACATGTCTTGATCTAGCTAGAAATGAAAAGGTGATTTTTTTATGAAGTATTATTGTGGCTCTATCATTAGGTATGGTCCACTATGATGAATTTATGGTTATTGTACGTAATGATTTGTGATTTGACTTGATATTAAGAGGGTTATTATTATGTGGTGTTATCACAATAGAAAATACAAAGTGTGTTTATCTTCATCCCATTCAATAGAACTCTCGAGGTTGTTGTACCAAATACAGAGATAATTTATAACCTTGATGATTCACCATTAACCCTAAAAACATGAGTGTTTGGATATGAGATGGATCCATATGGTACTTGAATATCATGATTAAACCCATATGATGAATCATTTAGCCACTAATGTAATGGTGTTGGATTTATTGGTGGTGTTCCTAGATGGACCTAAGATACCTCCGAGTTGTCCTTGACTGTGTTTGATGACCATTATTTTTTTTAGAAATTGGATGATAATGGTTATCATTGATATGATAAGCTAGCTCTTCCACATCACCAATATACCCCAACACTTAAGCATGATGGTGCCATGTCACCCCTTTTTAATTAGAGGGGTGAGATAATACACATTGGTGAAGATGTCATGGATTGAAGGAACTTTTGGAGGCATACCCATCGCGATTTGAGCTGTTACTTGGAGTATGGATCACTCATGATCCATTCTCAAATTTTATGAGGAACAATGGAATTTATGGAGGATTATGTCGTAGTGGAGGTGTAATATCCCCAAATGGGAACAAGCAGCAATATTAAACAATACTGTAGAGAAATAATGTAGTTCAAAAAAGTAAGAGCAGGAGGCCAATATGGAGGCTCAATATTTACATTTACATCAGCAAATCAGATTTGTATTGAAGCCCATAAGGAATAGAATAGGAAATAGAAAAATTTATAGAAGAAAACCCTCAAAAATGAGGTGTTGTAACCATATATTATGACTGAATAAGCTTGACAGTGTTGTTTTATTGGCTGAAAACCACTGTAGACTACACTTCAGATCTAGAGTAGATCTGTGTACAAAAATTTAGATCTATATCAGATTTGTACACTAGATAGGCTCCTATTCAAATGCCCCTTGGGGTTTTCAGCAATACATGAAGTACATGGAGTAGATCTGAGATCTTATTCAGCAGATCTGAAGGAATATTCAAAAGTTCTGAAGTAGATTCAACAGTATTCAAATCAGATATGAGATGACATGGAATAGATCTGAAATCCATGGATCTCCATAGTGAAGGGCAGATCCCCAACAATATAAATCTCTCCTCCAAAAGTGTGCCAAAAGACCCTGCAACTGTACCCTTGCAAATAATGGAGTACTAGAATGAAAATTGCATTGTAGGCTCTAGAACATCTTTGGCCTCAAGCCAAGATCTGAAAATGGTGGTCCAATCATCCAATACTCTCTTGCCAATGGGATAGAAGACTTTCCCACTGAAAAGAGGCACTAGAATGGCATAGATCTGAGTAGATCTAGCCTCCACTTGCTGCATCTTACAAAGAAAACCAAACCCTCAAAAGGATCTGTGTTGTAGTTGGAAGAAGAGCTTGGAAAAATTCCTAACGGTGGACAGAAAATTCAAGACTCTTCCAATAGGCCTCTCAAGGAAAGAGGTGGGATTCCTGATCAGGAACACCCAGTGCTAAAAAACACTATTATTTGCTAAAAAACAAGGAGAATAAGAAATGTCTAAACAGAAAAAATCTTCAGAAATCATATAATCATCAACAACCTTCTCATGTTTTCCTCCTCTTCCTTTTATAAGTTTGAGATCTTGCATAACCCTAAACCATCTCAATGAAATAACTCTTTTCACATGAGCCACCTCCAAGTAAAACTGCGTTGTGCCTCAATGAGGATCACTCCTTCTAGAAAACGTTGTTGATTTGGTCATGGTTGACCCAGTCAAATGATTTAGTCCCTTTCACACATAAGGGTGTCTATTTACATAGCCCAGATTTAGCTTTGTTCACATGTGGCATTGATTTATTTTCTGTTTTATGATTTTTTATTGTCCTCCTTTTACATATTTATTCATGGAATAGAAAAATGAAACAAAATTGAATATTCCCATTGGCTTGGGCGAATTGGGAATATTACAGTCCTCCCCTCCAAAATGTTGCTTGTCCTCAAGCAACTAATAAGGTGAGTGCGCAACACTTCTCCTCCTCCATTGGTGACACCATCATGAATTAAGCTTCCTCCATAAGCTAAGTGTTCACCAATCCAACCCTCCATGACTTGTTCCTCCAAGGTCTTCATGAGATTTACATAGTCCATCCCACAAGGAGTCAAAAACTCAAATGGAACAAACATGGCTGAACCAATACTCTCCCTAAAACATGTAGCATATGATACATCTAGAGTCTCCGTCCCATGTGGTACATACATGCCTCCCATACTCCCTCCATAAATCCCTATAAAAGGTAAAAATACATCATCAAGGTATGGAAGAAAAACTACATACAAACAAACAAAAATTTGAGCATGTGGAGGTGGGTCATAGTCCCACATATGGTACCAGCATAGTGCATCTCTTGCCTGCATCAGATCAAGTTATGGTAAGTGGTTTCCCCACCACTCAATTTCTGCCCATGTCATCTCACTATGGCTAAAATTGTGACATATGTTTGGTGCCTTAGGAAAGCACCCATCATGATAGAAAATATCCCTTTGTTCATCAAGTGAGTGGCAAAATTCATAAATTTGGGAAATATTTCCATAAGATATACATGATATATCACCCCTCCTTGGATTCATGGCCTACATAAACATGGTAAAAGAATATGTATAATTAGAAACTAAAACTTGCTTTACATGATCATATTCTTCACCAAAAATGCTCCTTATACACATGGAGTTGTGCATGGAACTTTCTCCTCTTTCAAAAGAAGGAAGAGATGATTGAAATAACTCCTTCATGGAGTCATGTTGTTGCCCCAACTCCACATAGCTCCTGCATTCTTGAAAATATTGATATAGTTCTTCCTTCAAGCCTTCTCAATCAAAGCTATTCATGATGATGTTGTATATCCTCATGAAATACATATGGCTGAAACAGAACTCTTTGTAAGCTCTTTGTAGCAACTTATTCTTGAGCTTGGAGGCTCTAGACAAGAAGATCCTACCATGATGATAGATGAATCCTCCTTGGACTAAATATCCCTCTTCATGCAGTTGGTCATCAAGTATCATACAAGTGTTAAGATCTTTGGAATAATCCAACAATAGTTGGGATTTCCAATACAGATGTAAACTTCTCAACAAAGAGAGCGTTGATGATGTATCAACAAAAAAGTTTTTCATGTTGCTACTCTCCTCCTCTATGCCAAGGGTGTGTGTTGGAAGACCATTCCTTCCATTCTTCTCCTCCCACAACAAAGATCTAGAAATGAGAGGGGGTGATGATGATAAGGGAAGAAGATCTCCCTCCTTCCTCAGCTTACCCAAGTCTCCCAGTGATGTATCTTTGTCTTCAAGTGCTCTAATCCCTCCTGTATCTAAGTTTAGAGCCACATGTTGTGAGGTATTCCCCACAAAATTTGAATCAGGTGGCCTCCCAGGTGGTTTGCGCAAATCCATCTCAGTTTTCTATGTGGAAGTGTTATGTGAGGGGTATTTATGCATGCCTTTGATCATTTGAGATTCACCACTCTTCTTTTCCACCCATTCCATTTGTAAAACCTCCCAATCAGTGGTGACTTTCCCTAATGTAATCAACCATTGAACACCAAAAATCACATTGGTGTCCGGTATGTCAACCAAAAAGAAGTGATCAACCAAAGTGTAGGTACTCATGGTGACTGAAAGTGATGGAAAATATTGCATGCATTTCATTGTTCTATCTCTAGGGACCAAAACAGAGAATCCCTCAAAAGTATCAGTGGGTATTTCCCTCCTCTACACAAGATGGGCATCAATGAAGTTGTGGACAGCCCCACTGTCAATCAATACAGAAACTCTATGATTCATGATTGAACCTTAGACTCTTAAGGTCAAGTACTTAGGTACTCCTCTCAAAGATGCAAGAGTCCCTCCAATAGGAGAAAATACTCCATTTCCATCTCCTAATGGTGTTGGATCTCCTTCAACATTGTTAGCGCTGTGACATCTTCTTGGTTCATCATATACTTCTTCCTCCTCAAAATATGAGAAGACCTCTATGTAATGTGCTTTTCCAACAGCACATATATATCCCAGTTCCCATGATTCTTGGCAAGTGAAGCATAGATTCTTCTTCCATAGCTCTCTCCAGACTTCAAGATCAAGAGAATTCTTGTATGAGCTCTCCTTTGAAGGATCAACTTTCTCTTCCTTTCCTTTAGAAGGAAAAGAGGGCTTGTGCTGAAAGTTTTCCTTTACTTTTGGAAAGGCATATTAAAGGTCTCTAGCCCTCTCAATGGCATCATTCAAGGTAATGGGCTTGGTATACTTTACCAAACCATGAAGAGGTTTATCTATACCATCGATGAGCATGTACACCCTTCTTGTTGCAGACAAATCAGGAACCAGAATTGATAATCTCAAAAATTCATAAATATAAGACTCTATATTACCTGATTGCTTCAAATTTGCAAGGCTCATGAATGGTGCCTCAGGATCTCTCTGTCAAATATTTCCACCACCCTTCTAGTGAACTCATAATAAACAGTCACATTGGCATGATCCAATGTGGACAAGCCATGGATCCACCAATCATGTGCTTCACCTTCAAAGTGCAATGCTGCAATCTTGATAGCTTCCATTTCTAGAACCTTGTTCAACTGAAAGTAGATATCAAGTTTTTCTACCCATGATTTGGCAGAACAGTTGGATGAACCATCAAAATTGGGTAGAAATAATCTTCCCATTGAGTGATGTCAATCATGATTCTGAGTGAATCCACCATCTCTATGTTGATGCCTTGGTCTTCTTTTGTCCTTGAGGTGAAAAAACTCTTGAAAACTCAAGTGACATTTGAATCTCTAATTTTGAGGCTCATATTCTTCAAAGTAGTCTTGAAGGCATGCCTTCTCTTAAAACCCTTAATTTCCCACAACCAAAAAGGTAGGAATGGTAGAGCATTGGGAAACATGTGGATGGTGCACTGGTTGATCATTCCATTGGTGAGATATGCCAGAGCTTTCTCCAAGATGAAATCTCTTAAGAGATTATTTGTTTTTTCCATTATCATCTCTTTGATCTCTCTAGAAAGATCTTTCATGGCCCTCAAAAGGATCTTTGCAAAGTCCTTTCCTTCATCATCACTTCTAGATTCAGGGGCTTTACCCTTGTATTTGTCATCATTTGTGTAATCAAATTTCTTATGTCTTCTTTTGAGATATCTCTTCTCTCTATCAGTAAGAGGCTCTTATTATTCTGAATACATATTGGATTCTTATAGGCTGTGGCAAGATGATTGCTCCGATACCATTGTAATATCCCCAAATGGGAACAAGCAACAATATTAAACAATACTACAGAGAAATAACGCAGTTCAACAAAGTAAGAGCAGGAGGTTAATATGGAGGCTCAATATTTACATTTACATCAGAAAATCAGATTTATATTGAATCCCATAAGTTATAGAACGGGAAATAGAAGACTTTATAGAAGAAAAACCTCAAAAATGAGGTGTTGCAACCATATATTATGACTGAATAAGCTTGACAACATTATTTTATTGGCTGAAAGCAACTCTAGATTACACTTCAGATCTAGAGCAGATCTGTGTACAAAAAGTTAGATATATATCATATCTGTACACTAGATAGGATCCTCTTCAAATGGCACTTGGGGTTTTCATCAATACATGAAGTACATGAAGTACATGAAGTAGATCTGAGATCTAATGCAGTAGATCTGCAGGAATATTTAGAAATTCTGAAGCAGATTTAATAGTATTCAGATCAGATCTGAAATGACATGAAATAGATCTGAAATCCATGGATCTCCATAGTGAAGGGAATATCCCCAATACTACAAATATCTCCTCCAAAAGTGTGCCAAAAGACCCTGCAACTGTTGTAATATTCATTTTTCAGGATTGCTCATAAATCAAGCATCAAAAATGCATTTCCAGCAACAAATGCAATAAAACAGTAAAATTTACTATTGGATCCCATATATTAGTCAATATAAATTCTATGTCCAAGATTAGAGCTGAAAAAAATCAAATTAGGTGGGTTAAATAGATCTCCCACACCTAGGATTGCTAAAAAGAGCTAAAACCCCAAGACTGCAAAATGCCGGAGCAGCTGCTCAAGGGACTGCGCAGTCTAAGAGAGGGTTTACACATAAAGTCATAGGAGAATAATATATCTAATAATGTATTGATAAATAATACTGAACAACATAGATCTAAGCTCCTTATACAAAATACAAAAGAAACTGACAAGGGTTTCTTGTCCAAACACTCTGTATACAAATGTGATATTCAGGAAATCACTGAAATATCACTGAAAAACTAAATAAAATGAGTGTACAAGGATGAAATATGTCTGATATGATGTATATCCCTCAAGGGATTCCTCCCATGAAAGGATGAACCTCTCAATCACAAGGAAACTCAGCAACAGAGCCACCAAACCATGCAATTAGCACTGCCACCAAAATAACGCACTCCCTAGCAGAAACAACGCTGGGAGGGTATGAGAAATGTGTGGTTTGATACCACATATATAATAAGTCCTGGATCTCTCCAAAAATATATCTTAAGTGAAGGAAACCTTCCTCCAATGAGAAACGAGCTCAGAAGCAGGGATTCCAATCCCTTCCATTGTTGCACCCAACAAAACTACAAAATCTCCAAAAATGGTGTGCTGATGAAGATGGATGAAGCTTGGCCTGAAATACTGATGTGAAATGATGAATGAAAATTCTCCCAATGATCTCCTCAAAGGAAAGAGGTGGGATTCCCGCCCGGGAACACCCAGTGCTAAACAACACTGCAGCGATGCTAAGCAGCAAAGCAGCAACAATTCTTGGTAGCCAAGAATAATAATCTACAACATGATGAATAATTATGTCATCCTCTTCCTTATATAAGAAATTAGTTTTCTTTCCCTTTGCCCCACACACTTAGGTTACTTCTAACCCAAGTTAAATCTCCCTCCAAAATTGCGTTATTCATCCTTGGATTCCTCCTCCACTAAAACTGCGTTGTTGACATAGTCAAAGAAGCTTCATTTTAATCCTGTTCATACATGGAGGTGTTTTATTGAGCTAGAAAGAGTGTCTCCTTTCACACTTGGAGTGTTTTTATCCTCCTTGGGAGACTTATGGGCTTTTCTACCCATTTATTTACTGGCTACAACTGCTGCTAACTCTAATGTTCCATTTAGCTTGGAAGCTAAAATTTTGGGAACATTACAGTCCTCCCCTCCAAAATATTTTCTTTTCCTCAAGAAAATGCATAAGGAGAGAAAAATATCTCCCCTCCTCCTCATGTGGCCTCCCATCAATAGCCTCCATCACTGCATCAAGAGAATCTGCAAATATACTGTCATCCAATGCTCCCTCCCAAGTGTGCAAAACCAAAGTGTCTGCATCAATCAAAGGTGGAAAGTGTGAATGGAAACCTGCCATCTGTCTCATGGCCTGCAAAAAGTAGGAGTGATGACCAACATGGTGAACGAGTGCCTCCCTCACCCATGCTATCATCCAAATGAAGTGAGTCACCCTCCAACATGGCAACTCATGAAAAGTCCCCTCCACCTTGTGCTCCTGAAATGAAGGTGGGCTGAATGAATGTACTTGATAGAAAATGGGGCCTATCCCATGCTATCCTCCTCTCCACTCATGATAAGTGTAGAGGGAATGCTGATCTTGGGCTGAAACATGATTTCCCTCCAATGGAAAGAAGAAGATTGAGCCTCCAAGGACTCTTCCCCAAAAATCATGAGTTGTGCCAACCCAAACCATCCCATTCAAAATGAATGTCTCATCATCAACACATGGCATCCAAAATAGAAAATGGATAAAGGTTATGTGCAAGTTTGGATGATACATATGGTCTATCTGGTGGATACATCGTAGTTCTCCCAACTGTTGGTTGAGAATGTCATAAGGCAAGTGGTCCTGCAACAAGTTACAAGCTGTATATGTATGTTCTCCCATCATGGGGAAGTAAGCATCAATGTATATTAGCTATACATAGGTAAGATAAAAATACACTTTCCCAAGGTCATGTATAGATGGGCTACTATCATCATAGACATTGGCCCTAAAGTGACCATGAAACCCAAAAATACTCTTTCTCTTTTGAGGAGCAATGCACTGTTCAAAGATGGTGGGAAAAATCAAATACTCAATGGAGTAATCAACAAGTATAGAAATTCATTTCCTACCATACATAGTGAGTAGGATAAAAGTGGGTTCCATGTACCAGCTCCCCCATGAGGATTCCCTCACAATAATCTGCAAGAAAGGATACACATACTCTTTGGAACACTCCATCAATAAGAACATACACCCATGTGTCAGCACTGTAGGCCTTAAGAATAAGGCTCCATGACTTCTCCCCTTGACATTCCACATGCCAAAGCCATCCACCATCATGCTGCTAAGTGAGAAGATCATCTTCCGACATGGAAGTCTCTCATGATCCTCTAATGCTGAAGGGTAGCCCCCTTGCACCATGAATGTGCCTTCCTTCTTCCCAGAAATATCATGAAAAGTATGGGAAGGATTTTCCCCATACTCTCCCAAGTGTAACCATAGCAACAACAATTTTTATTGCTGCCTCATCTCCCCCTCATACAAGTCATGAAGTAAAATCATGATGGTAAACTTGTATGATGCCCCATACCAAAAAATCTTCTGTTGCTTTATCATTCTGGTGCCATGCCAACCAATTGGTTTTTATCTCCATACAAATATTCCCTTGAACCAAAACAGATCAGCAATACATGGAAGTAAGATACAAGTTGCCAAATGACAACCGGAGAGTGAATCATTGTCCCTCTCATGGAACCAGCGTAGTGCATCCTTGGCCAGAATAAAAATAAGAAATAACAAGTGATTTTCCAGCCACTTTTTTTCTACCATAGTCATATCATAAGATGAAAACATGAAGTTACAGTATGGTTTCATTGGTACACACCAAGAGACATATGGATTTCCCCGCAACTCATAAAAAAGATAGCCAAAATAAAGGCTACAAGTAGCTACAAGTACATCATCATATAATATAAAAGAAAATATGATTCTTCTTGTTACATCATGCTGCTCAAATGAAGGAAAGAAGTACAATACAAAAGATGAAATGATACCTCCTCCATTATGTACTTGAAGTCTTGAGCTGAAATGGCTCAACTGGAAATTCTCCCTTACTCCCAATGAGTAGGAAGGTGGCTGTGACATCCTCTCTATCACCATCCGAGCTATGCATCTCTCCATATGCTGATATATGTCATGCTGGATGCCCTCCCAAGTGAACTCCTCCATAAACTGGAAATATGCATCAAAGTGCATAGAAGAGAAGTCCTCATGTGCTGCACGTAGCAACTTCTCCTTGAGACTAGAATATCTAGTCAAGAAGATCCTACCATAGGAATAGATGATGGCATCATCCACCATCTATCTGTCATCTCAATTCGGGTCATCAAGAATCATGCATGCACCAAGATCCTTGGAGTACTACACCAAAAGTTGAGATCTCCAATAAGGATCAATCCTCCTCAAAGACAACACTGGTGATCTAGCATGTGAAGCTCTCCTCATGCTACTTCCTGCTACTTTGACATCCCCCATGCTAAAGTCTTCCTCCAACTCTTCACCTCTCCCAAATCCAAGAGTGGTGAACTTGAAGATAAGATATCTCTTATCAAGTGTGGATCTGGTCACCTTCCCAGTGGAATGCCTCCATGGAGTGAGACATCAATGTCAAGACTAGACTACATAGTTGATTGGGAAATATTTCCCCTACTTCTACAGCGCAAATTAGTCTACCTCTTCCTTGCATTGGATTTTTGAAATAGAGAAGGGTGTATGCCTCTCATCAACTGATGCTACTCTTCCTTCTTTCCTTTTCCTTCCAGCTGCAATGTTGCACAATCATGCTGCTCACTGATTGTTCTTGGACCTCTATGTATGAGATCCTAGGGAAATTCTTGCATAGATACAATAATCCCTCCTATGGGAGCATGTGCTCCTCGACCCCCTACATGAGGCACTGGATGTGCTATAGATATGATAGCGTTGTTGCCTTCTCCTTCATCAATGTGTGTAGGAAACATTTCAACCATTGGAGCCCTTTGTGAAAAAGTGATCCCCATGCCCTTTTGTTCAAGAAAATGAACTAGAGGTTTTTCTTCTGGCAAAGTGTAATGTAAGACATCATCTCCTCCCATGGTTTTCTGAAATAGAGTTTCCTCCATCACATGCAAGGGTTTTGTTTTCTCAAGTTTTCCTTGCTCATGTGTCTTAGGAAGTTTTTCACCAATCCTCTCCATCAATGTTTTTATGAATCTTGCATAAGAGAAAGTGTTGGCATTCTTTAAGGAATAAGATTCAAAAATCCGCCATGCATGAGCCTTACCTCTGAAATGCAGCACTGCAACTTTGATAGCCTTGTTGGGTCTCAATATAGTCTCCTAAACTGAGCTCATTTAATTGTCAACCAGGATTTGTAAACTGCTGAAGTGAAGTGTACCATATGTACCTAGGTGCTTGTTTCCTAATGCGTTGTATGTGGTGTTTTGTGATGTTTTTGGTCTTTTGTGATGATTTATGATGTTTTTGGTCTTTTGATGTTTTATGCTCACAATGAAAATTCCTAGAAAACTAATGGAAAGAAGTTGGTGGTCAAAAACAGAGTTAAGCCTAATGTATGGAATGGAAAATGCAATTGGAAACACTGAAGCAGAATCTAACTATGACTAAATAAAAGAAAAATCTTGATAATGACTTTTTAGGCAAATGACACAAACTAAACTTGAGAAATGATCACTAAATATGCAAATCCTCTAACTAAACAGTTAAACACTAATCTTACCATGATGCAACATTTTGTTCTAAGCTCATCTATTCTATGACTAATTCCTAGTTCTATTCTACAATTTAATTGAATATCACAGAACCTTTACTCAAAGAGTTATTGGTTTCTTTTTCAAAGTAGTTCTTTTGAGGAAGAGCTCTGTTTATAAAATGATGAGGAAATTGCAGAGATACTTCAGACCTTATAGTGATGTTGTCTTCTGTTCATTTGGCTATGGATCATTTGTAGATTTTAGAACAAAAAGATGTTTGTGAATAATGAAGGCTGTTTTGTTAATCTTAATAACTGAAATAATCTATTGTGCAATGGATGACAATTTGAATATGAAGTGCAAGTGAAATGAGTTAATCTAAGAATGAACCTAAGATGCCACTAATCTAGAACAATGTTGAACTATAAGTCATCATCAAACTTGAAACAAATTAACTAAACATGAGTTAAATGCAATGAAACTCCGGAGCGTTCTAACTATGCTAACATGCATTATTCTATGAAGTTACACAATCTGTTTGTTCATCATTAGTGATATTTTGGAAGAGTTCCTTCTTTTGGAAGAGGTAGAACAATTCTGACTGTGTAATTGAGTGCAATTGTAAGAAAATAGACTAAAAGCAAATGAAAAACTAAGTTACCATATCCATACCCTACTCGTAATTATGATGTCTTGGGCAAGCGTTTAAGAGCAAGAACAGAGATGATACTTAGTACAAACACACAACTAAATCATTCATTATCACGGTCATGTCTTGAACTTCTTAAGAATTTCTTGGAAGAGTTTCTTCTTGTGGAAGTGTGATTAGAACAAGTGCAACTGTGATAGTGAATAGCAAAAACTACAACTAAATCCTACAGTACTATAGATGTTCATCATTCATCATTATAATCTGTTGGAAGAGTGTCTTCTTGTGGAAGAGCTGGAATGAATATAACTACAGTAGCTAGTTAAAACAACTACAAATTTAACTCCTAATCCTACAATACTATAGTCATTCAACATTCATCATTATAATCTGTTGGAAGAGTGTCTTCTTGTGGAAGAGTTAGAATGAATACGACTACAGTAGCTAATTAAAAAAACAACTACAAATTCAAATGCAAAACGTAAAGGCAGCTAGGAAACTTATCTAATTTACGCAAAATAAATCCGTGCAAGAGGTAGGGGCCCTCTACCACTTGACGGCATTCAACTCCAAATTAAATCACGCCTTCAAAATAACTTTGTCTGCTCCATTAAAGATGAAATAGTTTGAACATAACACTCTGCGTCTTCAGGAATGTAACACAGAGTCTAAACAAAATCTAACAACAAATCTAACATAAAATCTCCCCCTAGCTCTCGGTCTCCCAAGAGTTTATAAAGCAAATGCACATAACAATAATTGCAACAATTCAGGAACACTGTCTTTCCTTATCGGAATCACGTTAGGAATCTTTGAAGTGGCTGCGTGAAGAGGAAAAGACATCTGGACTGAGACAGTCCTAATAGAAGTCTTCCTTCCTAAATGTGTTCCCCACGTTCAAAACCATACCCAGAATTCGTTTCTTCCTCCATGATGAGCAACGAACCATGTAGACATGGCGTGGATCATGCCCATATGCGGTTTTTCTCAAGAGGCCACCTGGAACATACTCAAACATGAAGGCAGCTGCAGAATCGCCGGTTAGCTACGGAATGTCTGCATTCTGCAGCTAGTTTCGGTCAAAATGCTTTATAATGGCAAAAATCACAAAATTTAACAAGTCAGTCATGTAAATCATTCTAGAAGTAATTTTAACTATATTCATTGATCAATTGGGTCTAATATAGCAATGGACAAGGGAAAATGAGGTAAAATGAAGTGAAGGAAAGCACAATTTTGAGGCTCAACATACCCCCACTGCTGTCTCTTTGCATGTCCTCATGCAAATTATCCTATGAACTCAGAGGCTTCTGCGAGGACATCTAATCCTCTCCTTCTCCTTTGTCTGGAAGCTAGAGATCTTCTGGGTTTTCTAATAACAAGTTTGAACCTTAGGTTGGTGAGTGCCCTGATTAGCTTTTTGTTCCTTGTCTTCAACTTCTCATTGGTCTTCTCCACTTTGTCTATATGCAGGGATAAGGTTGAGTTCATATCAGTTTTGAGCTTGATTTGATCCTTGAGAATTTCATTTTCGTTTTTGATGTGTCTATTCAGCAATTCCAACTCATATCTATCCCTCCTTAATATATCTATTTTAGACAGTGGAGGACTGGGGGTTCTCTCTCTGCTTTCTGAAGCTCTCCTCTCCAAATTTTTCACATAGTCATAAATTTCCTGTTGAGCAGGGTCAACTTCAGGGGTTCCCTCATAAAAATCTTCTTCAACATCCTCTTCAATGGATGTTTCTTCATCTTCTATATTGATTACCCCTGTTTGCTTGATTAGTGTTTTCTTCAGTTTCCCCTTTAATCAGTGGCTTCTTCTAGGCTGAGAAGATCCCTCTCCTTTCTCCATGGCAGATTTCCTGATTACCTTTTCCTCCTTAAGTTGCCTCTTGATTTGAGTCAACTTCTCTAAAATGATTTCCTCACTGCTTTCTTGGACTGTTTCATCAATTTCAACTTTTGAAGCCCTCCATTTCCTACTTCTTCTTGTAGGCTGTGGTTCAGGTGATGGTTCTTTTGATTCTTCAAAATGATTTCTTATTAAGAAATCATCCCATGTATAATTTGTTTTAGCTAGATGATGTTCAATCAAGATTTTGACCAAACCATGATGATACAGGGTTGTCTCTAAAAATTGAACCCTTCTTTGAACACAGGCAACCATCTTTTTCAGACTTTGAAGTAAGAAATATGGTAGGTTTAAGTCTTCTCCCAGAAAATGCATCATTAGTCTAATGTGGTAGACATAAAATGTCCCATATCTACCCTCACATGTAATAAATTTTTGCAAAAGAAGTAGTATGTTTCTCCATTTGTTTTTCAATGCAGAACTGGGAATTCCTTTCTTGAATACACTGACATCCATATTTGGTGATTTTAAAATTTGTCTCCATGAGTCATTGTGGAATTCTCTATTTTTAAACCATCTCTCCCCAGTTCTGAGCAACCCTGTAGCCTCTGCAATAAAAACTTCAGTGACAGTAAAATTGACATCCCCCACTTCAACTTTGGTTCCTTGAAATGATCTTGCAAATGTTTTAGTGACTTCCTTATGGAAGCCATTAAATTTTTCCAAAAATTGAAGCCATCCTATATGTTGTAACATTTCTTTGCATTGTGGGTAGCCTTCTAAATATTTTGAACCCACTGGTTCAGTTCTTACAATTAAACCCATTATTGATTCTTCAATGTTCAAATAAACACTCTTCTACCCACAAAAACAATGACTTTCACCTTTGAATTGAAAGGACTTCAAGTTCTAAATGAAAATAGCTCCAAACTTCATAATGACATACCTTTGATTGATAATGACAAATGCCTTTGAAACCTCGGACTGATATGCTTCTGTTGACAATTGAACTTTGGAGTGATATGCCTCTGTTTGATAATGAAAGCAGTTTCAAATTTCGAGCTGATATGTCTCTGATAGACAGTGGCAAATGGCTTCAAATTTCTTTTGTGCAATACCTCTGGCTCTTGGTAGCAAATGGTTTCGATTTTAACACTGCAACACCTCTGTCTTTTGGTAACAAAAGACTTCAAACTCAACACTGCAACACCTCTGTCTCTGGTAGCAAATGGTTTCAATTTTAACAGCTCTGTCTTTGGTAGCAAATGGTTTCAATTTTAACACCTCTGTCTTTTGGTAACAAAAGACTTCAAACTCCACACTGCTACAATTCTGTGTTTATAGTGAAAATGCTTCAAACTCCGTCCACAGTGATATTTTATCTGCCCACAGGATCAAGTGGCTTCAAGTCCTCACACTGTTATACTTCCAAATTTACCCTTCTGCTCTGCTCTGCGTTTACAATGCTCAATGCTATTCAAACTGATATCCTTTGGCTCTGCTCTCGGTGATAATAATATCTCTGTCTTCGGAATGGAATGCCGGCTACAGAATGAAGTTATGGTAGTGGTCACGGAATGGAGTAGTGGAGTGAGGTGGAGGGAATGTATTAATGATTGAAGAGACGACGGAGGATTTTACGACGGCAGAGGAAATCATCATTGAATGATTTGGTTAAGAGACGTGGAGAATTCAAATACCTCGGCCATTTTTTTAACCGCTTAAATGATATCGGATATGAAATTTGAAATGGAAGATTTTAATCCAAAGTCTGTAGAGGGTTTGTTGGTGTTGATCAATAAAAACAATTAAAACAACCTTTTTGAACAATCCATAACTAAACTATGCTAAACTTTTATGAAATGCCATTATAATTTAAACTTGTTACCTCTGCCCTTTATTTGATTTTTGTAGCCTTTGTCTTCTTGTTCACCTTTGGAGGAGTCTTCATAATTTTCTTGATACTTTTGATTCATGGATACACTGGGTCATTTTATTGCAATTCTGATGTCTGCTGGTTGATGCCTTCAGGGTTTGTAGCTGCGGAAAGACTATCGGGCTGCAGAAAGGCTGATCAGCTGCAGAATGTCCACTGAGCTGCAGAATGTTCCTGTAGAGCACTTTTAATCATGAAAATGGAATGTTTTTGGAGTATGGGTGAAATGTTAAATGGTATGAATGAAAATGGATGATGGATTATGATATGTATGAAGTGGATAATGAAATGGAATGGATTCAGTTCATGAAATGGAGTGAAAGAACATAAGGACTGTACTGCAATTCATGACATGTTTTATTCACTTACAGCAAGATATCAAATTTTGTATTTTGACATGAAAATGAGATGGATGAATGAAATGTGGAATGGAGTGAAATATGAATGATGGAATGAAATGGAGTATGGGTGAATAAGTGGATGGAGTGAAATGAAATGAATCATAAGCACTATGGAACTGAACTTATGATTTTTATAACAGCTGCTTATAAAAACAGAAATGGGAAAAGTTAGAGTGTCAGAGAGACTCTGATTTTCACCCTATCTTTTCTGTATAAACATGCCAATCAATGATTGGTTTTCATGTTTATACCTTTATTTTTATTTTATTTTTTCAAAAGAGAAATGCTTCAGAAAATTTAATCAAGTTGATGAAGAAGAGAGACTCTTCTTCATTAACTTCACATCATTGTCTTCTTGGAACTTCTTTACAAACTCTTCTCTTGAGAGTGGCTTGTGGTATAGCTTCAGTCTATGACCATTCACAAGAAAAGTGACCTCCTCTTCATCTATAGTTCTGATTTTTACTGCCCCATTATCAAAGATTCGAACAATTTCATATGGCCCAAGCCAATGTGTCTGAAATTTCCCTTGAAAATCCTTGAATTTTGAATCAAACAAGAGAGCCCAATCACCCTCTTTAAATTTCTTCTCTTTGATATAATTGTCATGCCATCTAGCCCTTTGCTGTTGGACTAGACTTGTTTTCTGAACTGCATCTTGTCTGATCTCATCCAATTCATTAATTTGCTCCATTCTATGCTTTTGTGCCTCCGTTAGATCAAGTCCTAGCTGAACTGCCATCTTGAATGTTTGAATTTGGAACTCTATAGGAAACAAAACTTGCTTTCCATAAACAAGCTCATAAGGAGTATGGCCTGTTGTGTTTCTCCATGTAGTTCTATAGGCCCACAAGGCTTCAGGAAGCCTATCTACCCAATCTCTTCTATGTAGATGAACGGTCTTTGTTAGGATTCCTTCAATGACTTTATTAGTGGATTCCACTTGACCATTTGCTTGTGGATGATAAGGAGTAGATGTTCTATGTCTGATTTTGTAATTCTCCATCATTTGCTCCACTAGCCTTGATGTAAATTGAGCTCCTTGATCTGTAACAATTTCCCTTGGGACACCAAAACAAGTAAAAATATCCTCAAAAAGAAAAGTAACTACAGATGCTTCATTAACAACAAGTAATGGTTTAGCTTCTACCCACTTAGTAACATAATCAGTGCAAACTAATATATATTTCTTTTGTCTTGATGGAGGACTAATAGGTCCTACAAAATCCAAAGCCCATTTTTCAAAAGGTTCAATGTGTACCTGAGGTTGTAATGGCATCTCACATGAAGGAGAAGGTTTCCCTACCCTTTGGCAACTGTCACACCTTTTGACATACTCCCTTGCATCTTTAAACAAAGATGGCCAATAATATCCTAAATTAAGGATCTTATAGGTTGTCCTCTTATCTGCAAAGTGTCCGCCACAAGGTTCATCATGACATGCTTTGAGAATCTCAGACATCTCATCTTCACGAACACACCTTCTAATAATCAAATCTGGACCTGTCTTGTACAACTCATTAGCGACCCATGAATATCTTGCACTATCATTAATGATTTTTCTTTTATCCCTTGCATTCATAATTGAAGGAAATTTTCCTGAAACTAAATAATTGGCAATATCAGCAAACCATGGAGTTTGAGTAGAGATTGCAAAAGATATTCATCAGGAAATTGATCTTCAACCGGAGTGTCATCTTTGATATTTTGAATTCTAGACAGGAAATCAGCCACAGTGTTTTGTTTTCCAGGCCTATCTAGAATAGTAATGTTTAATTCTTGCAATAGTAACAACCATCTTATAACTCTACCATTAGTGATTGATTTGTTCATTAAGTATCTAATTGCAGAATGATCAGTATGAACAAAAGTTTCATAGCCTGTTATATAGTGTCTAAATTTGTTTATGGCATGAACAACGGCTAAAAACTCTTTTTCAGTTACAGTATAGTTTAACTCTGCAGGAGTCAAATTTTTACTAATATAATAGATGGCATAGGGAATCAAATCTTTCTGTCCCAATACTGCTCCTAGAGCTGTATCGGAAGCATCTGTCGAGATATGAAAAGGTAACTTCCAGTTAGGTCCCCTTAATATAGGTGCTTCAGAAATTTTGGTTTTCGGGGTTTCAAAAGCTAACTGGCAATCAGAAGTCCACTTAAATTCACAATCTTTGGTGAGTAATTTGAAGAGAGGAGATGCTATTTTGGTGAAGTTTTCTATAAATCTCAGATAATACCCTGTAAATCCTAGAAAACTTCTAACATCTCTTTGACAACTTGGAATGGATAGGTTAGAAATAACTTCAACTTTCGCCTCATCAACTCTAATCCCATCCCCTGAAATGTGGTGCCCTAAAACAATACCTTCAGTGAACATCATAAAACATTTTTCATGACTAAGAGAAAGGTTTGCTTCTTGACATATTTTTAAGACCTTTTCCAAGTTTTCTAAAGCCTCTTCAAATGTATCCCCATAAACTGTAAAATCATCCATGTACACCTCTACACAGTCATGTATTAGATCAGAAAATATTCCTAATACTTCCCTTTGGAATGTTGCAGGTGCATTGCATAACCCAAATGGCAATACTCGGTAGGCATAGGTACCCCAAGGACAAGTAAATGTGGTTTTATCTTGGTCTTCAAGTGCTACTTGGATTTGATTGTAACCACTAAACACATCTAGGAATGAAAAGTACTTTTTACCTGCTAATGTATCTAATACTTGATCTATGAAAGGTAAGGGAAAATGGTCTTTAAGAGTAGCTTTATTCAGTTCTCGGTAGTCAACACACACTCTCCATTTTCCATTTTTCTTAGGCACAATCACCAAAGGAGAAACCCACTGACTATCTGAAATAGGATAGATGAAATTAACATTTAATAATTTTTGCAATTCTTCCTTGACAATTTCCCTAAGATTTGGATTCATCTGTCTTTGAGGCTGTCTGATTGGTTTGCAATTTGCCTCTATATAGATGTGATGAGTACAATTCTTGGGACTTATCCCTTTCATGTCAGTGTATTCCCATGCATATGCAGAAGAATGTCTCTGTAATACTTTGACTAACTCTTCTTGTTGAGATTTTTCTAGGTTTTTGTTTATGTTCAAGGTTTTGCCTGGAAAAATTTCACTTGTAGAGCTGCCAAATTTGTCCATAGAATGAAGGGACATCTGCCTAGATGACAAAAACTCAATATTGGATTCCTCTTGAAATGATTCATGTTTGTGTTCTGGAGAGGATTCAAAATTTTCTAGAGTATTCAGAATTTGATTATCTTCACTAATTTCTGAAATTGTGAAGAGTGGTTGTAAATATTCTTCATCCTCTATCCATTGAGTGTCATCTAGATCTGTAATTGTCCTAGCTGGAGGATATAAAGTGAATTTCTTTGTTGAAATATCATCAGAAATATACATATCACAGGACCTACAACTAATAAAGGCATTAGCTGTAGCCAACCAAGGTCTTCCTAGTATAACCGGATGGCCTCCTAGATTATTCTTGGGTGTTAGGATCATGAAATCCACAGGGTACTCCCAAGAGTCTAGGGACACTGGAATGTCTTCTATTACCCCATCTGGTCTGATCACAGATCTATCTGCTAATTGTAATAGTGTGGGTGTAAAGAGAAGATTAGGAAGTTTCGGTTTGTCCATGATTTGTCTACTCATGATATTTATTGCTGCTCCTAAATCAATGAGTGTGTTTTGAATTTCAATTCCATTGATGTGAATTTTGACAACTGGATTTCCTGGGTCAAGATACTTTGGAATAGCAATCTTGCCCATCATAATGTCTGCTATTTGTCCTACCAATTGAATTTTCTTGGTTTCTCTTATTCTTTTTCTTGTTGTTTTCATACTCAACTCCTTTATTGTTTTGGCTAAAATTGGGATTTCCTTGATGGCTTGCAATAATGGAATTTTAATGCAAACATTTCTCAATTCATCTAAGAAATCATAATTAGGCACCATTATTTGTTTTTCTACACCTTTATCAATTTGTAGTCTTTTCGGAAAGGGAGGTATAGAAGTAGATGTGGATGGTTGCTCTAATACTGGAGTTGGATTTGTTGGATCTTTTTGTTTTAGTTTTTCAATGTTTTGGTCTTGAAAGGATGTATCTTCCTCAAGACTTTTATTAACCCGTAGGGATTCTTCCTCAGAATTATCTTGTTCTTGTATGATCACAGAAGGTTTCCTCTTCTCAAGTATCCTTCCAGACCTAAGTTGAACATCACTAAGGTCTAGAGGAGTAATTAAATAAGTTGGAAATTGTTGACCTTCTATCATATATGTATTCTGAGGATTCTTATTATTGGGGTTTGGTATGGGCTGAGCTGGAAATTGATTGGATTTTTGAGGGAATGGTAATGGAAGTGGTTGATTTTGATGTGGTTGGTTCTGATGATGTTGTTGAGGATTTTGTTGAAAATTTTGTGGAAGATTTTGAGGAAAATTTTGTTGAGGATTTTGAGGATAAAAATGTGGATATGGTGGATAGGATGGTGGATACTGGTAATATGGAGAGTATCTTCCATAGGGACTTTGTGATCCTTGTGCCCAAGATTGGGATTGATTTTGAAATTGGGGCCAAGATTGCTACCAAGAATTCCAAGGTGGAGGTTGATTATACATTTGATCATGGAATCCTTGTGTCTGGGGTCCCTGCCAAGGTCTTCTAGATACAAATTTAAGAGACTCTGTGGAATCTGTAGGATTTTCCTCCTGAAAGACAGCTTTGAGACTAGGAAGAGAAGGACAATTCTTAGTCTCATGTTTCTCAGAACAAATGACACAAGTTTCTACAACTTTTACATCTAAAGGACACTCTCTCAAGGCATGTTTCTTTCTACATTTGGGACAAAATATTGCCAAGGCATCAGATTCAGCATTTTGCTTGTTTTGTATCTTGAGGGTGTCTATTTGTTCACTAAGACTCCCTAATATGTTAGATTTAAAATCATTAAGCATATGTCCTATTTCTGATATACTTACTGTCCCAGAAGCAGATTTACTTGCCCTTGCAAGAGCGGGATCTCTTGGACCTTTGACAGTTTTAGATTTCCCTCTGGAAAGGTTGATACATAACTCAGATATTTCAGGTAATGTAAGCTGTGATATATCCCCTTTTCCCATCATGTTAAGAATATCCAACTATTCATCCCTAATTGTTTTCAACAAAAGAGCTTTTAAGGTGTCTTGATCTAGATTTTCCATTTTTGCCCTTTTTATGTTGTAATTAAATCTTTCCAACAAATCTTCTAAGTTTTCATATTCTTTTTGTAACATCTTGAACACTTCTTCCTTATGATTAACCGACATACAATAATCCAAGTATCTCTCTAGAAATTCTTGTTTCATGTCTTCCCATGTTCTAATAGAACTACTGATTAGACTCATAAACCACTTCAATGCTGCTCCCTTCAAAGTTGAAGGAAATAATTTCAGTTTTTGAGCATCTTGTAAGTAGTCATAAGTTCTACACAACACTTCAAATTCGAATAAGAAAGTTTCAGGATCTTCAGTTTTAAGTCCATAGAAGTTTGGAAGGACAGAGGGTGAAATGTTTTTCATGGTTGTATTGGTTTCTTCATCCAGTATAGGGAACCCAAAAGAGCTTCCTATTCTACCTCTTCCTCCATCTACACCTCTACCTCCTTCTCCTCTTCCTCCTTCTCCTCTACCTCTACCTCTACCTCCTCCTCCAAATAATGTGTGTTCTCCATTAAAAACTCCTCCCCCTCCTTCTTCTGCCATGGTTGACTCTCCTGTGGAAGTAGAAAGGTTTGTATCCCCAACAAGAGTTTTTGGATCTTCTTCTATGGCAGGTTCAGTGGATGAAGTGGAAGGTTTCTCTAATGGAATAGGTGACCTTAGATCTTCTAGAGGTCCAGGATCAGTAAAGGATGGAAGATGGGTTTGAGTTGAAGGTGTACTAGCTCTAGATCTAGATGAAACAAGTGGTGTTCTAGAAATCAAACTTCTGCCTCTGCTGCTTATAAATCTTCCCCTTGAATCTCTCTCCCTACGCATATAATTGTTTTTGGATGCTAAGAAACAAAGATTACCTAGTTTTCACTTCCCCGGCAACGGCGCCAAAATGTTTGGTCTCAATCTAGTCTCCTAAATTGAGCTCATTTAATTGTCAACCAGGGTTGGTAAACTGCTGAAGTGAAGTGTACTGTATGTACCTAGGTGCTTGTTTCCTAATGCGTTGTGTGTAGTGTTTTGTGATTTTTTTGGTCTTTTGTGATGATTTATGATGTTTTTGGTCTTTTGGTGATTTTTATGTTCACAATGAAAATGCCTAGAAAACTAATGGAAAGGAGTTGGTGGTCAAAAACAGAGTTAAGCCTAATGTATGGAATGGCAAATGCAATTGGAAACACTGAAGCAGAATCTAAACTATGACTAAATAAAAGCAAAAGCTTGATAATGAATTTTTAGGCAAATGACACAAACTAAACTTGAGAAATGATCACTAAATATGCAAATCCTCTAACTAAACAGTTAAACACTAATGATGCAACATTTTGTTCTAAGCTCTTCTATTCTATGACTAATTCCTAGTTCTATTCTGCAATTTAATTGAATGTCACAGAACCTTTACTCAAAGATTTATTGGTTTCTTTTTCAAAGTAGTTCTTTTGAGGAAGAGATCTGTTTATAAAATGATGAGGAAATTGCAGAGATACTTCAGACCTTATAGTGATGTTGTCTTCTGTTCATTTGGCTATGGATCATTTGTAGATTTTAGAACAAAAAGATGTTTGTGAATAATGAAGGCTGTTTTGTTAATCTTAATAACTGAAATAATCTATTGTGCAATGGATGAAAATTTGAATATGAAGTGCAAGTGCAATGAGTTAATCTAAGAATGAACCTAAGATGCCACTAATCTAGAACAATGTTGAACTATAAGCCATCATCAAACTTGAAACAAAGTAACTGAACATGAGTTAAATGCAATGAAACTCCGGAGCGTTCTAACTATGCTAACATGCATTATTCTATGAAGTTACACAATCTGTTTGTTCATCATTAGTGATATTTTGGAAGAGTTCCTTCTTTTGGAAGAGGTATAACAATTCTGACTGTGTAATTGAGTGCAATTGTAAGCCAATAGACTAAAAGCAAATGAAAAACTAAGTTACCATATCCATACCCTACTCGTCATTATGATGTCTTGGGAAAGCGTTTAAGAGCAAGAACAGAGATGATACTTAGTACAAACACACAACTAAATCATTCATTATCACGGTCATGTCTTGAACTTCTTAAGAATTTCTTGGAATAGTTTCTTCTTGTGGAAGAGTGATTAGAACAAGTGTAACTGTGATAGTGAACAGCAAAAACTACAACTAAATCCTACAGTACCATAGCTATTCATCATTCATCATTATAATCTGTTGGAAGAGTGTCTTCTTGTGGAAGAGCTGGAATGAATATAACTACAGTAGCTAGTTAAAACAACTATAAATTTAACTCCTAATCCTACAATGCTATAGTCATTCAACATTCATCATTATAATCTGTTGGAAGAGTGTCTTCTTGTGGAAGAGTTAGAATGAATATGACTACAGTAGCTAATTAAAAAAAAAACAACTACAAACTCAAATGCAAAACATAAAGGCAGCTAGGAAACTTATCTATTTTACGCAAAATAAATCCGTGCAAGAGGCAGGGGCCCTCTACCACTTAACGGCATTCAACTCCAAATTAAATCACGCCTTCAAAATAACTTTGTCTGCTCCATTAAAGATGAAATAGTTTGAACATAACACTCTGTGTCTTCAGGAATGTAACACAGAGTTTAAACAAAATCTAGCAGCAAATCTAACATAAAATCTCTAACATAGCTCTCGGTCTCCCCAGAGTTTATAAAGCAAATGCACATAACAATAATTACAACAATTTAGGAACACTTTCTTTCCTTATCGGAATCACGTTAGGACTCTTTGATGTGGCTGCGTGAAGAGGAAAAGACATCTGGACTGAGACAGTCCTAATAGAAGTCTTCCTTCATAAATGTGTTCCCCACGTTCAAAACCATACCCAGAATTCGTTTCTTCCTCCATGATAAGCAACGAACCATGTAGACATGACGTGGATCATGCCCATATGCGGTTTTTCTCAAGAGGCCACCTGGAACATACTCAAACATAAAGGCAGCTGCAGAATTTCCGGTTAGCTACGGAATGTCTGCATTCTGCAGCTAGTTCCGGTCAAAATGCTTTATAATGGCAAAAATCACAAAATTCAACAAGTCAATCATGTAAATCATTCTAGAAGTAATTTTAACTATATTCATTGATCAATTGGGTCTAATATAGAAATGGACAAGGGAAAATGAGGTAAAATGAGGTGAAGGAAAGCACAATTTTGAGGCTCAACAAGCCTCCTCTCTGGAAATATGGTGCAGCTGCAAATAGGAGTTTAGCTCCTTCACCCAAACTCCAACGGAACATGTAGGTGATCCAACAAAAGTAGATAGAAGAAATCTATCTGCATCCTACTGCTAGCTCTTTTCTATTGAGATCTTTCAAAACTCTTGGAAATTAGTATGATCTCTAAACCTCTGAGTTTGAGATTCATACTCCCACAACAAATCACTAAGAGTCATTCTCTTAGTCATTCTTCCTCCTCCCATCCATCTCAGGATAGCTCTGGGAATTTGACTGCACTATCCATCATGGAGTGTAGTTTCATGCTCACACTCACCATGTGAAAATCTAGATTCAGCTCTAGATTTAACCTCCTTTGGAGATTTCATCTCCAATCTCATTTTCCTCAACTCTCTTTGAAAGCTATTCATAGATTTTGGAAGAAGCTTTGTAAGCTTGTATTATTTTCTTCTTGCACATACTAAAGCCTTTTGGAATATTTCCATATCTCCTTCTTCTGATAGCTGGATCTCACAGGCTGAGCCAGAGATCATTCTTTGATACCACTGTAATATTCCTTCTTCAGGATTGCTCATAAATCAAGCATAAAAAATTAATTTCAAGCAAAAAATGCAATTAAACAGTAAAATGGACTCTTGGATCCCATATATTAGTCAATATAAATTATAAATCCAATATTAGAGTTGAAACAAAGCAAAATAGGTGGGTTAAACAGATCTACAACACCTAGGATTGCCAAAAAGTGCTATAACCCCAAGACTGCAAAATGCTGGAGCAGCTGCTCAAGGGACTGCACAGTCTAAGAGAGGGTTTACACATAAAATAATAGGAGAAAAATATATATACTCATTTATTGATAAATAATGCTGAATAAATGATATATAAGCTCCTTATACAAAATACAAAAGAAACGGGCAAGGGTTTCTTGTCCAAACACTCTGTATACAAATGTAATATTCAGGAAATCACTGAAATATCACTACAACACTAAATAAAATGAGTTTACAAGGCTGAAATATATCTTATCTGATGTATATCCCTCAAGGGCTTCCCCCCATTAAAGGATGAACCTCTCAATCACAAGGAAACTCAACAACGGAGCCATCAAACCATGCATTGAGCACTGCCTCCAAAATAACGCACTCCCTAGCAGAAACAACACTCAGAGGGTATGATAAATGTGTGGTCTGATAAAAAATATCTGAAATACATCCTGGAGCTCTCCAAACAGATCTCTCAAATGAAGGAAACCTTCCTCCAATGAGAAACTAGCTCAGAAGCCGGGATTCCAATCCCTTCCACTACTACACCCAACAACACTACACAATCTCCGGCAAAGTTGTGCTGGTGAAGATCGTTGAAACTTGGCCTGAAAACCTGATGTGGAATGATGAATGAAAACTCTCCCAATGAGCTCCTCAAAGGAAAGAGGTGTGATTCCCGCCCGGGAACACCCAGTGCTAAACAACATTGCAACTTTGCTAAGCAGCAACAATTCTTGGCAGCCAAGAATAATAATCTACAACACGATGAATAATGCTACCATCCTCTTCCTTCTATAAGAAATGATTTTTCTTTCCCTTGGCCCCACTCACTTAGGTTACTTCTAACCCAAGTTACATCTCCCTCCAAAATTGCGTTATTCATCCTTGGATTCCTCTTCCACTAAAACTGCACTGTTGACTTAGTCAAAGCAGCTTCATTTTAACCTTGTTCATACATGGACACTTGGAGTGTTTTTATCCTCCTTAGGAGACTTATGGGATTTTATACCCATTTATTTACCAACTACATCTACTGCTAACTCTAATGTTCCATTTAGCTTGGAAGCTAAAATTTTGGGAACATTACAACTGTACTCTTGCAAATAATGCACTATTGGAATGAAAACTGCACTGTAGGCTCTATAACATGTTTGGCCTCAAGCCAAGATCTAAAAATGGTGCTCCAATCATCCAATACTCTCTTGCCAATGCGATAGAAGACTTTCCCACTGAAAATAGGCACTAGAATGGCATAGATTTGAGTAGATGTAGCCTCCACTTGCTGTAGCTTACAAAGAAAACCAAACCCTCAATAGGATTTGCATTGTAGTTGGAAGAAGAGCTTGGCCAAATGCCTGATAGCGGAAAAGAAATTCAAGACTCTTCCAAGATGACTCTCAAGGTAAGAGGTGGGATTCCCGATAAGGAACACCCAGTGCTAAACAACACTATTCTCTGCTAAACAGCAAGGAGAATAAGAAATGTCTAAACAGACAAAATATTTAGAAATCATATAATCATCAACAACCTTCTCATGTTGTCCTCCTCTTCCTTTTATAAGTTTGAGAGCTTGCATAACCCTAAACCATCTCAATGAAATGGCTCTTCTCACATGAACCACCTCCAACTAAAACTGTGTTGTGCCTCAATGAGGATCACTCCTTCTAAACAACGCTATTGATTTGGTCATGGTTGACCCGGTGAAATGATTCAGTCCCTTTCACACATAAAGGTATTTATTTACATATCCCAGATTTAGCTTTGTTCACATGTGGCATTGATTTATTTGTTGTTTTAGGAGTTTTTATTGTCCTCCTTTACATATTTATTCATGCAAAAGAAAAATGAAACAAAATTGAATATTCCCATTAGCTTGGGATAATTGGGAATATTACAAGAAGACATAAGTTCGCCACATGTGTGGGATTTGTTTTGGCATTTATTACTATTTTTTTGACATATATTAATCTTGGATTACAACATGACACTTACTGAATACTACAACAATCTTGTTTTAGGGTTCTACTTGTAAATTAGTGAAAGTAAGGATTGTCAAGGCTCATATTTGGATCATCACATAATATTTCATTATTCTCTTAAGGAGAGTGTTTATTAGTCTGCTTGATTTGACATAGGAAAAAAATGATCTTTTTAGGGCATGTGCTTCTCTTGGAGATTGTTTCTTTCTTGGATATGATTTCATGGAATCCATTGAAGTGTTACTCTTGGAAAGTTTTGTAATTTACCACATATTTTCTATATTTCACATATTGTATTTGTGTAGTAGGGTTTCTAATTGCTGCATTTTATTATTTCTATATTTTTATCTTCAAATATTGCTAATCAATGATATGAACGATTTTTTTCCATGAAAAATTTAAGGGAATTTTGAGTTTTCATCCCTTAAATTCAAAATATCCCCTTGCCAAGAAATCTATAAGGTATTATTCGAATGTACTAATAATCTTCCGCGTACTTCATCAAGTCAATTCTCATATATTTATCCCTAAAGAGATCCATTTTCCTATTTTGTACAACGTACTAATCATTTAAGTGTTGATAAGTCATTTTAATTATTAAGATTTCCCATTTTATTTATTTTTACAAGATACTTTGGGTGACAGCTATATTTTTATGTGGGAAACTCGAAAGTAAATTTATGCTTCATTTTTATGTTTAAATTAGGAAATGCATCAAAAAATAATATAATTGAAAAATATAGTTTTATTGCATCTTCAAAACATGCTTTTAGGGATGAAATCATCCTTCATATACAATTTATGCATATTTTAAGCCATAAAACCCAATTTAACAATCCCTAATACTTTGTGTCTATTTGAATGCCTTGCTCCTTTTTTTTAACTATTTAATAATAGGTATTTTCCCTTGGTTATTTTATGAAATAGTGTACCACCTTTTTGAAAATAAGAAATACCTAAATTATAACATCCATCAAAGTTTAAGAATAGAGTACTTGAAATTTGAAATAGAACATCTAGGCCTTCTAAGCCCCACCAATAACTTATCCCATTTTATAGGTCTCATATCATTCGCCTTGAGCCACATTAATTCAATATACTTTAGTTCATTTTAAGGAAGCCTCGGTTTCTGTAAAATACCACTAAAGAGTAGTAGAAAGGATGTTGAGGTGAAAATGGGAATACTTTCTCCTGTTTCCCTAAGGTATGGTTCCACCTAGTGGGGTTGTACATTCGGGCTGTTAGATTTTGCAGCAACACTTTTGGCACCTTTTTCGGAGAGGAGTTTACTCCACCTCCTCATGATTAGAAGTCTATGGTTAAATATTTATTAATGATAAAATCTCAAATCTAATATTAAAATTTCACATATGTGCAATTGAGTGAAATAACAAAGCGTATTTTCTTCATAGAGCTTCAAATATTCCATCCTTGTAGCGTGAAGCAAGAATTTTTCAATTGATTTAAATTCACCTTGGTGATTCAAAGATTGATTTTTATGTGAAAAAATGGCTTCTGAGCATTTTCATGAAAATTACCCTACTCGAGACATTAAGGATATTCCTCAATATCTTAATCAGTATGATACAAAATCTATAATAGATGTTCCCAAATTTATTGGTTATCATTCTTCAACCATTGATCATGTGGTGAAGTTCATAAAGTATGATTTAGATATTAATATGGTTAATGAGGATTCTCTAATGAGATTGATTGTTTTCTCTCTTTGAATAAATCAAAGTGAATGGGTTAACTATTCTAGTGAACCAAAATAACACCCTTTATTACTAAGCTTATTGAAATTTTTCTTGACTATGGGGGGTGGGGGGTGGGGGGGGGGGATATTCAAAGCTATGAAGACAACCTTGAAGACTTTGTTAAGGCTCTTCAAAGGAAGACTTGTTTTGATTCTCCTAAATATTTTAAAGAGGAAGTTGATGAATAAGATTACTATTGGTCAAGAAGATAAGACCTGTCTTCGTCATCAAGAGGAATATGGTGAAATGGAGCCTGGGGAATATCATGATTTGAATAAAATTTTTACCTATGAAGAAGAAAATCATGATCTCAGTAGTGATGAGCTTGTTGTGGTTATCCCTTTGTAATTTGAATTTTGTTTCAAGCAATGCATTTTTTAATATATTTTCCTTTAGGCACATCCATTTTTAGTAGATATTCTATTGTATTTCATTTCAAGTGTTTTTTCCACCACTAAAAATTATCACTCATGGAATATGAAATTTTCCTCATTCTATTAATGTTATAATACCCTATCTGATGTTGTTGAAGGTTTATATTTCCAAAATGTACCAATAAATGTTAACAGTGGTGAAGATTCAGTTTTTTTCCTTCAACTAAAAACAATATTTAGTAGTGAAGTGGAAGTTAGTTTCTTACCTTCACCATTCATAAATTCAGCTAGAAGAGTTTGAGAAGGTTTTCAAGGCATAGTCATGCCTCAAGATAAAAATAAGAAACTTTCATCACCAACCATTTTATATGAATATTTAATAAGAGAAATAGGTTCTAATTTGATCATAGTGGACAATTATGGATATAGTCATTATTAGTAGGTTGATGAGACAAATATTGTGAAAGGTTAATTTGTTGAGCCATCATAAGAAATATCTTAATTTCTTGAGGTGTGACATGCATTTTCTGATACATTGAATTCATTTTCTATTCCAGGGTTTGAATTTCTAGCGGAAAGGTGCACATTTACTAGGATAATGAGTGCATTTCATGAGGCAAGGAACACATTTCTAGAGAGAGGTTAGGCATTTACTGAGCCAAAAAAAACTAACAGTTTTTTTTTCGCAATCAATATCGAGAGATGTATAGTATAGGCCCAAAATTTATAAAAGTTCCAATATAAATAAATATTGGAAAGTAGAAAAATATTGGTAAAAATACAGATTGGGTTGAATAAGTGAAAACTGTGGCTAATTGAGAACAAATTTAAATTATAGGTCATAAATACTGTACATTAGATATTTCCTTATGCAATGTTATAATTGCATGACCAAAACTTGTGTTTCCTTATTCTATTAATACCCATTTTGTCAAATCAAATTCAATGTTAAGGTGTGAACCAAACATTTCTCACATCAACTGATATACGTCTCCTTCCATGAAGAAATATCATAATTGATTGTATATGATATCATAAAATCTCCCTTCCTTGCATTGGCTCTCTGAAATAGTGAAGGGTGTATGCCTCTCATCAATTGATGCTGCTCTTCCTCATTTCCTTTTCCTTCTAGCTGCAATGTTGCACAATCATGCTACTCACTGATTGTGCTTGGACCTCTATGTATGAGATCCTGGGGAACTTCTTGCATAGATACAATAATCCCTCCTATGGGAGCATGTGCTCCTCCTCCCTCCGCATGAGGCACTGGATGTGCTCTAGATATGATAGCGTTGTTGCCTTCTCCTTCATCAATGTGTGTAGGCAACATTTCAACCATTGGATCCCTTTGTGAAAAAGTGATCCCCATGCCCTATTGTTTAAGAATATGAACTGGAGGTTTTTCTTCCAGCAAAGTGTAATGTAAGACATCATCTCCTCCCATGGTTTTCTGAAATGGAGTTTCCTCCATCACATGCAAGGGTTTTGTTTTCACAAATTTTCCTTGCTCATGTGTCTTAGGAAGTTTTTTACCAAACCTCTCCATCATTGTTTTTATGAATCTTGCATAAGAGAAAGTGTTGGCATTCTTTAAGGAATAAGATTCAAAAATCCACCATGCATGAGCCTTACCTCTGAAATTCAGCGGTGCAACTCTGATAGCCTCATCTCTAGAAATATGGTGCAGCTGCAAATAAGAGTTTAGCTCCTTCACCCAAGCTCCAACTAAACATGTAGGCGATCCGGCAAAAGTAGATAGAAGAAATCTATTTGCATCCTGCTGTTGGCTCTTTTCTATCTGGATCTTGCAAAACTCTTGGAAATTAGTATGATCTCTAAACCTCTGAGTTTGAGATTCATACTCCCGTAACAAATCACTAAGAGCCATTCTCTTAGGCATTATTACTCCTCCCATCCATCTCTGGATAGCACTGGGCATTTGACTACGTTGTGCATCATGGAGTGCAGATGCATGCTCACACTCACCATGTGCAAATCTAGATTCAGCTCTATATTCAACCTCCTTTGGATATTTCATCTCCAATCTCATTTTCTTCAGCTCTCTGTGAAAGCTCTTCATAGATTTTGGAAGAAGCTTTGTAAGCTTGTCTTCCTTTCTTCTTGCACATACTCAAGATTTCTAGCTTCTTTTAGTCTCTCCTTCTTCTGATAGCTATATCTCATAGGCTGGGCCAGAGATCATTATTTGATACCACTGTAATATTCATTTTTTAGCATTGCTCATAAATCAAGCATCAAAAACGCATTTCCAGCAAAAAATGAAATAAAACAGTAAAATGGACTCTTGGATCCCATATATTAGTCTTTATAAATTATAAATCCAAAATTAGAGCTTAAACAAATCAAACAAGGTGGGTTAAACAAATCTTCCACACCTAGGATTGCCAAAAAGTGCTAAAACCCCCAACACTGCAAAATGTTGGAGCAGCTGCTCAAGGGAATGCATAGTCTAAGAGAGGGTTTACACATAAAATCATAGGAGAAAAATATATCTACTCATTTATTGATAAATAATGCTGAATAAATGAGATCTAATCTCCTTATACAAAATACAAAAGAAACTGGCAAGGGTTTCTTGTCCAAACACTCTGTATACATATGTAATATTCAGGAAATCACTGAAATATCACTACAGAAATGAGGCACATGAGTGTACAAGGCTGAAATATGTCTGATATTATGTGTATCCCTCAAGGTCTTCCCCCCATTAAAGGATGAACCTCTCAATCACAAGGAAAATCAACAACGGAGCCACCAAACCATGCAATGAGCACTGCCTCCAAAATAACGCACTCCCTAGCAGAAACAACACTCGGAGGGTATGAGAAATGTGTGGTCTGATAACATAGATCTAAAATAAGTCTTGGAGCTCTCCAAATAGATCTCTCAAGTGAAGAAAACCTTCCTCCAATGAGAAACTAGCTCAGAAGCCGGGATTCCAATCCCTTCCACTACTGCAACTAGCAACACTACATAATCTCCAGCAAAGTTGTGCTGATGAAGATGGTCAAAGCTTGGTCTGAAAAACTAATGTGGAATAAAACTCTCCCAATGATCTCCTAAAAGGAAAGAGGTGGGATTCCCACTCGGGAACACCTAGTGCTAAACAGCACTACAACTTTGCTAAGCAGCAAAGCAGCAACAATTCTTGGCAACCAAGAATAATAATCTACAACATGATGAATAATGCTACCATCCTCTTCCTTATATAAAAAATGAGTTTTCTTGCCCTTGGCCCTACTCACTTAGGTTACTTCTAACCCAAGTTACATCTCCCTCCAAAATTGCGTTATTCATCCTTGGATTCCTCTTCCACTAAAACTGTGTTGTTGACTAGGTCAAAGCAGCTTCATTTTAACCTTGTTCATACATGGAGGTGTTTTATTGAGCTAGAAAGAGTGTCTCCTTTCACACTTGGAGTGTTTTTATCCTCCTTAGGAGACTTATGGGATTTTCTACCGATTTATTTACCGGATAATGCTACTTCTAACTCTAATGTTCCATTTAGCTTGGAAGCTAAAACTTTGGGAACATTACAACTATACCCTTGCAAATAATGCAGTACTGGAATGAAAACTACACTGTAGGCTCTAGAACATGTTTGGCCTCAAGCCACGATCTGAAAATGGTGCTCCAATCATCCAAATACTCTCTTGCCAATGGGATAGAAGACTTTCCCGTTGAAAATAGGCACTAGAATGGCATAGCTCTGAGTAGATCTACCCTCCACTTGCTGTAGCTTAAAAAGAAAACCAAACCCTTAATAGGATTTGCATTGTAGTTGGAAGAAGAGCTTAGCCAAATTCCTAATAGTGGACAATAAATGCAAGACTCTTCCGGGAGGACTCTCAAGGAAAGAGGTGGGATTCCCGATCAGGAACACCCAGTGCTAAACAACACTATTCTCTGCTAAACAACAAGGAGAATAAGAAATTTCTAAATAGACAAAATCTTCAGAAATCATATAATCATCAAAAACCTTCTCATGTTTTCCTCCTCTTCCTTTTATAAGTTTGAGAGCTTGCATAACCCTAAACCATCTCAATGAAATGGCTCTTCTCACGTGAACCACCTCCAACTAAAACTGCATTGTGCCTCAATGAGGATCACTCCTTCTAGACAACGCTATTGACTTGGTCATGGTTGACCTAGTCAAATGATTCAGCCCCTTTTACATATAAAGGTGTTTATTTACATAGCCCAGATTTAGCTTTGTTCACATGTGGCATTGATTTATTTGTTGTTTTAGCAGTTTTTATTGTCCTCCTTTACATATTTATTCATGCAAAAGAAAAATGAAACAAAATTGAATATTCCCATTAGCTTGGGCTAATTGGGAATATTACACGAGGACATAAGTTTACCACATGTGTGGGATTTGTTTTGGCATTTATTACTATGTTTTTGACATATATTAATCTTGGATTACAACATGACACTTATTGAATACTACAACAATTTTGTTTTAGGGTTCTACTTGTAAATTAGTGAAGGTAAGGATTGTCAGTCCTCATATTTGGATCATCGCATAATACTTCATTATTCTCTTAACGAGAGTGTTTATTAGTCTGCTTGATTTGACATAGGAAAAAAATGATCCTTTTAGGGCATGTGCTTCTCTTGGAGATGGTTTCTTTCTTGGATATGATGTCGTGGAATCCATTGAAGTGTTACTCTTGGAAAATTTTGTAATTTACCACATATTTCGTATATTTCACATATTGTATTTGTGTAGTAGGGTTTCTAATTGCTCCATTTTATTATTTCTATATTTTTATCTTTAAATATTGCTACTCTATGATATGAATGATTGTTTTCCAGGAAAAATTTAAGGGAATTTTCAGTTTGCATCCCTTAAATTCAAAATATCCCCTTCCAAAAAAATTTGTAAGGTATTATTTGTATGTACTAATAATCTTCCTCTTACTTCATCAAGTCAATTCTCATATATTTATCCCTAAAGAGATCCATTTTCCTATTTTTTACATTGTACTAATCATTTAAGTGTTGATAAGTCATTTTAATTATTAATATTTCCCATTTTATTTATTTTACAAAATACTTTGGGTGACAACTATATTTTTATGTGGGAAACTCTAAAGTAAATTTCTGCTTGATTTTTATGTTTAAATTAGGAAATGCATCAAAAAATAATATAATTGAAAAATATAGTACTATTGCATCTTCAAAACCTGCTTTTAGGGATGACATCATTCTTCATATACAATTTATGCATATTTTGAGCCATAAAACTCAATTTAACAATCCCTAATACTTTGTGTATATTTGAATGCCTTGCTCATTTTTTTTGACTATTTAATAATAGGTATTTTCCCTTGGTTATTTTATGAAATAGTGTACCGCCTTTTTGAAAATAAGAAATACCTAAATTATAACATCCATCAAATTAGTTTAAGAATAGATTACTTTAAATTTGAAATAGAAAATCTAGGCCTTCTAAGCCCCACCAATAACTTATCCCATTTCATAGGTCTCATATCATTCACCTTGAGCCACATTAATTTAATATACTTTAGTTCATTTTAAGGAAGCCCCGGTTGTTGTAAAATACCACCAAAGAGTAGTAGAAAGGCTGTTGAGGTGAAAATGGGAATACTTTCTCCTATTTCCCTAAGGTATGGTTCCACCTAGTGGGGTTGTACATTCGGGCTGTTAAATTTTGCAGCAACACTTTTGGCACCTTTTTCGGGAAGGAGTTCAATCCACCTCATCATGATTAGAAGTCTATGATTAAATATTTATTAATGATAAAATCTCAAATCTAATATTAAAATTTCACATATGTGCAATTGAGTGAAATAACAAAGCGTATTTTCTTCATAGAACTTCAAATATTCCATCCTTGTAGAGTGAAGCAAGAATTTTTCAAGTGATTTAAATTCACCTTAGTGATTCAAAGACTGATTTTTATGTGAAAAAATGGCTTCTGAGCATTTTCATGAAAAGTACCCTACTCGAGACATTAAGGATATTCCTCAATATCTTAATCAATATGATACAAAATCTATAATAGATGTTCCCAAATTTATTGGTTATCATTCTTCAACCATTGATCATGTGGTGAAGTTCATAAAGTATGATTTAGATCTTAATATGGTTAATGAGGATTCTCTAATGAGATTGATTGTTTTCTCTCTTTGAATAAATCAAAGTGAATGGGTTAACTATTCTAGTGAACCAAAATCACACCCTTTGTTACTGAGCTTATTGATGATTTTTTTCTTGACTGTGGGGGGGGGGGGATATTCAAAGCTATGAAGACAACCTTGAAGACTTTGTTAAGGCTCTTCAAAGGAAGACTTGTTTTGATTCTCCTAAATATTTTAAAGTGGAAGTTGATGAATAAGATTACTATTGGTCAAGAAGATAAGACCTGTCTTCGTCATCAAGAGGAAAATGGTGAAATAGAGCCTGGGGAATATCATGATTCTAATAAAATTTTTACCTATGAAGAAGAAAATCATGATCTTAGTAGTGATGAGCTTGTTGTGGTTATCCCTTTGGAATTTGAATTTTGTTTCAAGCAATGTATTTTTTAATATATTTTCCTTTAGGCGCATCCATTTTTAGTAGATATTCTATTGTATTTCATTTCAAGTGTTTTTTTCCACCACTAAAAATTATCGCTCATGGAATATGAAATTTTTCGTCATTCTATTAATGTGCTAATCCCCTTTCTGATGTTGTTAAAGGTTTATATTTCCAAAATGTACCAATAAATGTTAACAGTGGTGAAGATTCAATTTTTTTTCCTTCAACTAAAAACAATATTTAGTAGTGAAGTGGAAGTTAGTTTTTTACCTTCACCATTCATAAATTCAGCTAGAAGAGTTTGAGAAGGTTTTCAAGGCATAGCCATGCCTCAAGATAAAAATAAGAAACTTTCATGACCAACTGGTTTCTATGAATATTTAATAAGAGAAATAGGTTATAATTTGGTCATAGTGGAAAATTGTGGATATAGCCATTATTAGTAGGTTTATGAGACAAATCTTGTGAAAGGTTAATTTGTTGAACCATCACAACCAATATCTTAATTTCTTGAGGTGTGACATGCATTTTCTGATACATTGAATTCATTTTCTATTCCAGGGTCTGAATTTCTAGCGAAAAGGTAGACATTTCCTTAGATAATGAGTGCATTTCATGAGGCAAGGAATGCATTTCTAGAGAGAGGTTAGGCATTTACTGACAAAAAAAAACTAACAATTTTTTTTTTCGCAATCAATATCGAGAGATGTATAGTATAGGCCCAAAATTTATAAAAGTTCCAATATAAATAAATATTGGAAAGTATAAAAATATTGGTAAAAATACAATTTGGATTGAATAAGTGAAAAATGTAGCTACTTGAGAACAAATTTCAATTATAGGTAACAAAGACCATACATTAGATATTTCCATATGCAATGTTATAATTGCGTGACCAAAACTTGTGTTTCATTATTCTATTAATACCCATTTTTTCAAATCACATTCAATGTTAAGGTGTGAACCAAAAATTTCTCACATCAACTGATATACGTCTCCCTCCATGAAGCAATCTCATAATTTATTGTATATGATATCATAAAATATTTTCACATTCATAAATTAGCATGGAAATTATATATATATATATATATATATATATACCATAAATGGGTTTTTAGACTCATAATCTACATTAGATGCAAATGAAAAGTGGAGAAAACAAATAATATTCAATATTAAAGTTTAAATTGATAGGTAGGGTGAATTTTAGATTCTAATATTGGGATGATATATCTGAAACATGTGTTGAGTGAGATAATGTGGTGCTTACACTTGATAACCCTCTTTCCATAATCATCATAGTATCATATATCCTCTATCAGCACTGGGAAATTATCTTGGAATTCATCGGACCAAAATGGTGATACGCCCTCAATTTCATTCCTTCTTTTATCCATTTCGTAATTTTGATCCTCAAAATTTCCTCAACTGTATTTTTTCTTGGATATGTTGACGACCTATTATCTTTATTCTTTGGGGGGTGACTTGCACATTCTTTATATCCTTAATTCTCGTTCACTCATATTGTTGGTCCTCCATTTCCCTCTTTCGTGGATTCCCCCTCCACCCCCAACATTGTTGATTTCCATGTTAACCCATATGTTATGAAACCAACTCCAAAAATAGAATAAAAGAGAGATCAACACCTTAGAAATAAGCCACTTTGAGGGGGAAACCTCCAAGACATTAGATATATGAACAATTATTGTATGATACAAATGACAAAACCTCCTTCTATATATAGGGGTCCACGGGGCCACAATATAATCATTGCAAACCTAACAATAATAATGTAAGTAAACAATAATAACAATATGGGGGTTACAGAGGTACTGTTAGGTCCCTATATTACTAGTATAGTCCCTTATTGTTGTTAGTGTAACCCCCTTATTGTTATTATTGTACCCTTGTAAGCCCCATTTTGTTATTATTGTGCCCTTAAATTATTATTGTTAGGTCGGCTAGGATTACATTGTGGCCCACTAGGATTACATTATGGCCCCATGGACTCCTATATATAGAAAGGAGGTTTTGTAAATTGTGTCATCCAAGCATTTTTCATTTATGTAATGTATTGGAGGTTGCCCCCTCAAAGTGGCTCATTTATAAGGCATTGATATCTATTTTATTCTATTTTTGGAGCTGGTTACACAACATTTGGTATCAGAGCTTTCGATTCTAGGGTTTCACTGCTCCAAACAGGTCATCGTGGCATTTTCGCTATAACCTTTTTTATACGAAGTTTCAGAAGCTGAAATTTTTAGGGTGCGAAGCCGAAATCCTGAGGAAGATTTTATAAAAATTTCAGAGCTTGGTTTGCAATATTTTCGGAGATATGATCTGTGGAAGTTAGGTCTTTGTTCAGGATCCTAAACAGGTCATCGTGGCATTTGCGCTATAACGTTTTTTATACGAAGGTTCATAAATTGAAATTCTTATGGTACGAAGCTGAAATCCTGATGAAATTTATCAAAACATTTCAGAGCTTGGTTCACAATATTTTTGGAGATATGATCTGTGGAAGGTAGTGCTTTTTCAAGCTCCTGAATTTCATCTCAAAGTGGTGATCGTGGGAAAAGTTCAATAACTCTCTCTCTGGGCATAGGATTGGAGTGCCGTAAAAAATGGTCACAAGTACAAGGACTGTAGTTTATTTTCTATCAATTGTAGAGACAAAGGATGAAACAGTGACACGTGGCAAGCCATACAAGTTCGCTCTACTGAACCAGTCCATAACTAGGTCATTGTGGGAGATTGGACACAACTTTGTCTTGGAGAATCCAAATCAGGTCAGACCTATGGCATTCGAAAGACAATTCAGAGGGCTACGTTGATACTAAAAATAAAATATTGAAGTGCTGCAATCACAAAGATAATCCAATTTCAATATCGCGCTCCTCAAAAGAAAGAAAAAGATGTGTATTTTTTTTCCGAATTGCATAAGTCTTGTTTGAAGAATCAATTTGAATTGATTCCAAAGGCATATTGTAGAATAGATATCAATATTGGGTTCTAAAATATGCCCCGTAAAAATAATTCAACACCCATTAAGCCTTCAGAAGGCTCTACTATGACTCATGAAGATGAAGAATTGCAACATGATCTATCAAAATTACAAGAGCAAGTGCAATTTTGATAGTGAAAAACATGGATGACATGAAATACAACGTGGAAAACATGAAGAATGATCTAAAAACAGAAACCAAAGTTTTGAAAAAGTTGATACAAGAAATTTTTCCTAATGGTGAAAATATAGTAGAAGAACCTCATGATGAGAACAAAATCAATGTTAATAGTGATTTCATAAACTCTAATGTTGGCGAGAAGAACCACCATATTCCAAAAATGGATATGAGGAAGTTTGATGGAAAGGATCCTGTAACATGGATACTACAGATGGAGCAATATTTTGATCTCCATAACGTGCAAAACACACAAAAGGTACGCATTGCAAATTTGCATTTAGAACAAAATACATTGGTATGGTATCGATGGCTTTGCTCCCGTAAAAAAATTGTCACTCGGTCAATTTTTACGGAAGAAATGATAGCACATTATGAGGATACAAAGAGCAACACCTTCTTTAGCCAATTGATAAATCTCAAACAAAAGGGTTTAGTGGGGCAGCACATTGAGGAATTCAAAAAATTGAATATAAGGGTAACTGATATTCCAGAGGAACACAGGATCGATCTCTTCATAGGCACTTTAAAGGATAATATCCAACATGAAGTTCGCATTTTGGAACCAGATTCATTGGAGAAGGCATTCAGGTTGGCAAGAAAAGTTGAATGTAAAATAATGGCGACAAGGAAGCCTACCACTCAATTCTATAAAGAAGGAAGTGTTACTACGCCTAGATTTCCACAACCTACAAGGTTGACACCACAACAATTGGAAGAAAAAAGAGCAAAAGGGCTTTGCTACAGTTGTGATAGCAAATACACTAAAGGTCATAAGTGTCCTGAGAAGAAATTATTTTACATAGATTGTGAAGAGGAAGAAGAAAATGAACAAGAAGAGGATATACACCAGGAACCAACCCAAGAAGAGGAAGAAACGAGTCCAACCATATCGTGTAATGAATTGGCAGGAATTACCACTCCTTAAACTCTCAAGATAGAAGGACATATCAAGAAGAAAATGGTAATAGTGTTGATTGATTCAGGTAGTACCCATAATTTTATTCATTGTAAGGTAGCCAAGGAATTGAATTGTTTCCTATACCCAGCACCAGAATGTCAAGTGATGGTTGCAAATGGAGGAACTATAAATTTCTCTGGAAAATTCCATAATATCAAGCTAACCATGAGGGAATATGTATTGAATAGTCCAATGCTTTCCATTCCTATGGGAGGTGCTAATGTTGTACTAGGAGTACAATGGTTACAATATTTGGGGACGATAGCTTTTAATTTTCAAGAACTTTTCTTGAAATTTTTTTCAGAAGGAAAGGAAGTCAAATTACGGGGTATTGAAGGGAATCCGGGAAGGATAATAAGCTCTAATGTCATGAAAAATCTCCTAAAGAAAGAACAACGAGGCGTAATTTCACAATTATGCTCGCTAGAAGTTCCAACATCAAAATCATCTATTTATGCAGATCTCCAACAAGTCTTGGACAATAATTCCAAGGTGTTTGAAACTCCCAAAGGACTCCCACCTATTCGTGATCATGATCATGCTATTCATTTGATTCCAGGAAGTGTTCCTCCAAACATCAGGCCTTATAGATATCCTTACTTCCAAAAGAGCGAAATTGAACGTATGATTGCAGAAATGTTAGAGGCGGGTATAATTCAACCTAGTCAAGGTTCTTTCTCTGCTCCTGTAGTATTGGTACACAAGAAGGATGGATCATGGCGAATGTGTCCGGATTATAGGGAGCTCAATAAGCTCACCATTAAAGATAAATTTCCCATTCCTGTGATTGACAAATTATTGGATGAATTACATGGAGCAATTTATTTTACCAAGTTGGATCTTCATTCAGGATATCATCAAATTAGAATGAAGACTGAAGATATTCCAAAAACAGCATTTCAAACTCATGAGGGTCATTATGAATTTTTGGTCATGCCTTTTGGCCTTACCAATGCACCTTCTACATTTCAAGGGTTGATGAATTCATTTTCAAACCCTTCCTTAGAAAATTTGTGCTGGTATTTTTTGATGATATACTAAGCTACAGCAGGTCTTGGAAGGATCATGTTGAACATGTTGTCAGGGTGCTCAAACTATTGCAGGAGAAACAATTATATGCAAAAACATCCAAATGTTTCTTTGGAGTACAAGAGGTGGAATATCTGGGTCATATTATATCTCACGAGGGTGTTAAAGTAGACCCTAACAAAATTAAAGCCATTAAGGAATGGAAAGTCCCCACGACCATAAAGCAATTGCGAGGATTTCTCGGGTTAACAGGGTATTATCGCAAGTTTGTTAAGAATTATGGGAGAATAGCAGCACCTCTAACAACATTATTGAAAAAAGATGCATTTTCATGGACTCCTGAAGCAACTAAGGCCTTTGAACATCTTAAAGAGGCAATGTGCCTAGCACCGGTCTTAGCTACGCCAGACTTCACAAAAACCTTTATTGTGGAATGTGATGCCTCAGGAAATGGAATTGGTGCAGTTTTAATGGAGGAAGGAAGACCCATTGCTTTTGAAAGTCGTCCAATCAAAGGAAAGTATTTACAACCTGTTGAAAATGTTATATCTTTGGCATGCACTAAAAGAAATGGTGAACACCTAATGGAAGACAACTAAAAGTGCGCCAGTCATGATAGTCTTAAACACTTTTGAACAAATAATATCTTGAGAATAGTAGCAAAAATGGTCATAAAGATGTTAGTTATGACTTTGAAGCAATCTAATTATCACTTTAGATTAGGATAGCGGCGAAACAGAATGAATGGAAGAAGGAAAAAGATGTATAGACACTCATTCAAAAGTTGCAGCAAGATCCTAGTACATCTGATACATTTAGTTGGAAAAATGATTCCTTATGGTACAAAGATCGCTTATATCTTTGTAATAATTCCAACTAAAACAAAATATTCTTTTGGAATTGCACACTTCTCCTTTAGGAGGACACTCAGGATTTTTAAAAACTTACCACAGGGTGAAGAAAGAATTTTTTTGGGATGGCCTTAAATCTGATATTCAAAATTTTGTGGCGGAATGTTTGGTTTTCCAGCAGAATAAAGTGGAGACAATTAATACCCCGGGACTTCTACAACCTTTATCCATTCCAAGTCAACGTTGGGAGGAGATTTCAATGGATTTTATCACAGGTTTACCTAAGTCCGAAGGAAAGAGTGTCATCATGGTGGTAGTTGATAGACTTACCAAGTATGCACACTTTGTGCATTATCTCATCCATTTAAAGCAAGTACAGTTGCTACTACATTTATGGACACAATTCAAAAGCTACATGGAAACCCAAGGGTTATTGTGAGCGACAGAGATCCCATTTTTACTGGAAATTTTTGGACGGAGTTATTTTCTTGTTTGGTTACTCAATTAGCTCATAGCTCATCTTATCATCCTCAATCCGATGGTCAAACTGAGATAGTAAATAAATGTTTGGAAGGATATCTTCATTGTTTTGTATCTGATAAACAAACACAATGGGTCAAGTGGTTACCTCTCGGTGAATGGTGGTATAACACTTCCTTCCATACTGCAGAAAAAATGACCCCATTTATGGCACTTTATGGATATCATCCACCATCCATCACATCATATTTAAGAGAAAATTCGAAGGTTCAAGCAGTGGAAGATCACATCGAGCATCAATAAGAAGTTCTCCAACTCTTAAAGGATAACCTGAATTTAGCACAAAATCGAATGAAACAACAGGCAGATCAACATTGCAGCGAGAGAAGTTTTGATGTAGGAGACTGGGTATTTTTAAGGCTACAACCATACAAACAAAAGTCCCTCAAGCAAGCTAATAAGGATAATAAGTATTTCAGGTACCTGGTAATTGTTATGCTTCAGTCATTGGTATGCATGTAGACCAGACTTCCTGTTGTGGCAGTACATCGATTTTCCATGTTCACTTGCTTAAGAAGGTTATAGGTGAAGAAAATCTTCCGGTTCGAAACAATATTTCCCGAACTTGATGAGGAAGGAAAAATCATATTGGAACACAGTGGTCATGGAAGCAAGAACTCCAAAAACTCTAGGAACGATCGTTGATATCTCGTCAAGTGGAAGAACTTGAAGATTCTACATGGAGGATGAAAGTATGCAGACACAAACATGGCGTTGAAAACATTTTTGAAGGATTGGGGCATGTTGGGTCCCTATATTACTAGTATAGTCCCTTATTTTTGTTAGTGTAACCCCTTTATTGTTATTATTGTACCCTTGTAATCCCCATTTTGTTATTATTGTGCCCTTAAATTAATATTGTTAGGTCGGCTAGGATTACCTTCATGTTATAGGACTAAGTATATATGAAAGGTTTTGTAAATTGTATCATCCAAGAATTGTTCATTTATGTAATGTATTGGAGGTTTCCCCCTCGAAGTGGCTCATTTCTAAGGAATTGATATCTCTTTTCTTCTATTTTTGGAGCTGGTTACACAATAGGTACAAAAATAAAAATAAGGGGGCTACACTAATAATAATAAGGGACTACACTAGTAATATGGGGACCTAACATACACCTCTACTTTAAAAAATGGTTTTCCTCAATGCTTGAGTAGCTCTGGATTCTTTTGTATAAAATTCTCATCCTCCCATGTAGAATCTTCAGTGGGTAAGTTCTTCCACATGATGATATACTCTGAAATTGATCGATTTCATAACTTTGAAGCTCTTGTTTCCGTGACTGTTTCAGGTTCCAATATGATTTTTCCTTCCTCATCAAGTTCTGGCAATATTGTTTGAATTGGATGTTTGTCACCTATAACCTTCTTTAAGAATTAAACATGGAAAACTAGATGCACTCACGAAGAAGCAAGAAGCTCCAATTTGTATGCCATAGTACCAATCTTTTGCAACACCTTGTAAGGACCATATTATTTTGGCGATGATTTATTGTCCTTCTTAGCTTGCTTGAGGTACATTTGTTTGTATGGTTGTAGCCATAAAAATACCCAGTCTCCTACATAAAAAATTCTCTCACTGCAATGTTGATCTGCCTATTGTTTCAATCGATTTTGTGCCAAATTTAGGTTATCCTTTAAGAGATGGAAAACTTTTTGTTGATGCTCGATGTGATCTTTCACTACTTGCACCTTAGAATTTTATCTTAAAGAAAATGTGATGGATGGTGGATGATATCCATAAAGTGCAATAAATGGGGTCATTTTTGCTACAGTATGGAAGGAAGCTTTATAACACCATTCAGCCAGAGGTAACCACTTGACCCATTGTGTTTGTTTATCGGATAGAAAAAAATGAAGATATCCTTCCAAACATTTGTTCACTATCTCATTTTGACCATCAGATTGAGGATGATAAGATGAGCTACGAGCTAGTTAAGTACCCAAATGAGAAAATAATTTCGTCCAAAAATTTCAAGTAAAAATGGGATCTATGTTGCTTACCATAATCTTTGGGTTTCCATGTAACTTTTGAATTGTTTCCTTAAATGCAGTAGAAATTGTACTTTCATTAAATAGATGATATAATGCGCAAAAGTGTGCATACTTGGTAAGTCTATCAATTACCACCATGATGATACTCTTTCCTTCAGACTTAGGTAAACCTGTGATAAAATCCATTGAAATATCCCCCCAACGTTGATTTGGAATGGATAAAGGTTGTAGAAGACCTAATGTCTTAATTGTCTCGATTTATTTTGTTGGAAAACCAAACATTTTGCCACAAGCTTTTGAATATCAGGTTTAATGAAACCCCAAAATAATTATTTCTTCACCATGTGGTAAGTTTTTCAAAATCCCAAGTGTCCTCCTAAAGTAGAAGTGTGCAATTCCAAAAGAATATTTTGTTTTATTTGGGAAATCTTACAAAGATATAAGAGATATTTGTACCATAAGGAATCATTTTTCCAACTAAATGTATCAGATGTACTAGGATCTTGCTTCAAATTTTGAATGAGTGTCGAAACTTCTTCTTCCTTCTTCCATTCATCTCTTGCTTCAGTTATCCAATCTGGTTGGATAATATAAATTTAACAAAGAAATGCTTCCACCTCTTCATCCTTTCCTGAGAATGAATCTACAACAACATTTAGCTTCACTTTTCTATTGATGATTTCAAATTCATAACCCAACATCTTTGTGACCCATTTTTGCTGCTCTTTTGAAGATAGTCTTTGTTCCAAAAAGTTTTTAAGACTATCATGATCAATTTTTACCTTGAAGTACCTTCCCATTAGATAAGGTCGCCATTTATTTAGTGCATGTAGTATTTCCAACATTTCCTTCTCATAAATAACTTTTTGTAAATGCTGTCCTCTGATTGGATGACTTTCAAAAGCAATGGGTCTTCCTTCTTGCATTAAAACAACACCAATTCCATTTCCTGAGGCATCACATTCCACAATAATTTTTTTGTGAAGTCTGGCGTAGCTAAGACCGATGCTAGGCACATTGCCTCTTTAAGATATTCAAAGGCCTTAGTTGCTTTAGGAGTCCATGAAAAAACATCTTTCTTCAATAATGTTGTTAGAGGTGCTACTATTCTCCAATAATTCTTAACAAAATTGTGATAATACCTTGTTAACCCAAGAAATCCTAACAAATTCTTTATAATTGTGGGGATTTTCCATTCCTTAATGGCTTTAATTTTGTTAGGGTCTACCTTAACACCATCGTGGGATACAATATGGCCTAGATATTCCACCTCTTGTACTCCAAAGAAACATTTGGATATTTTTTCATATAATTGTTTCTCCTCCAATAGTTTGAGCACCTTGTCAACATGTTTGACATGATCCTTCCAAGACCTCTTGTAGATTACTATGTCATCAAAAAATGCTAGCACAATTTTTATAAGGACGAGTTTGAAAATGGATTTCATCAACCCTTGAGATGTAGAAGGTGCATTGGTAAGGCCAAAAGGCATGACCAAAAATTCATGATGAACCTCATGAGTTCAAAATGTTGTTTTTGAAATATATTCAGTCTTCATTCTAATTTGAAGATATACTGAGCGGGGATCCAACTTGGTAAAATAAATAGCATCCTGTAATTCATCCAATAATTCATCAATCATAGGAATGAAAAAATTATCTTTAATAGTGAGCTTATTGAGCTCCCTATAATCCGGACACATGCATTATGATCCATCCTTCTTGTGCACCAATACTACTGGAGCAGAGAAAGAACTTTGACTAAGTTGAATTATACCACCCTCTTACATTTATGCAATCATATGTTCAATTTTTCTCTTTTGGACATAAGGATATATGTAAGGCTTGATGTTTGGAGGAACACTTCTCGGGATCAAATTAATAGCATGATCATGATCACGAATAGGTGGGAGTCCTTTGGGAGTATCAAACACTTTGGAATGATTGTCCAATCATTTTTGGAGATCTGGAGAAATAGATGATTTTGATGTTGGAACTTCTAGTGAGCATAATTGTGAAATTACTCCTCGTTGTTATTTCTTCAAAAGCTTTGTCATGATGTTAGAGCTTATTATATTCCTTGAATTCCCTGCAATACCATGTAATTCAATTTACTTTCCTTTCGATAAAAAATTCAAGAAATTTCCTTGAAAATTAAAAGCTACCGTCCCCAAAGATTGTAACCATTGTACTCCTAGTACAACATCAACACCTCCCATTGGAATGGAAAGCATTGGAATATTCAATACATATTCCCCCATGGTTAGCTTGATATTATGGGATTTTCCAGATAATTTCCTCCATTTTCAACCATCACTTGACATTCTGGTGTTGGGTATAGGAAACAATTCAATTCCTTGGCTACCTTACAATGAATAAAATTATGGGTACTACCTGAATCAATCAACACTATTACCTTTTTCTTCTTGATATCTCCTATGATATTATGAGTTTGAGGAGTGGTAATTCCTTCCAATGCATTACACAATATGGCCTGACTCATTTCTTCTTCTTCTAGGGTTGGTTCCTGGTGTATATCCTCTTCTTTGAAGTTTCTTGTTCATTTTCTTCCTACTCTTCACAATTTATGTAAAATAATTTCTTCTCAACACACTTATGACCTTTAGTGTATTTTATATCACAACTGTAGCAAAGTCATTTTGCTCTTTTTTCTTCTAATTGTTGTGGTTTCAACCTTGTAGGTTGTGAAAGTCTAGGAGTAACAACACTTCCATATTTATGCATGTGAGTGGTAGGCTTCCTTGTCGCTATAATTTTACATTCAATTTTTTTAGCCAAACTGAATGCCTTCTCCAATGAATCAAGTTCCCAAACACAAATTTCATGTTGGATGTTATCCTTTAAAGTCCCTATGAAGACATCAATATTGTATTACTCTGGAATATCAGTTACCCCTCTATTCAACTTTTGTAAGTCCTCAATGTGCTCCACCACTGAACCCTTTTGTTTGAGATTTATCAATTGGATAAAGAATTTGTTGGTCTTTTTATCCTCATAATGTGCTATCATTTCCTCCATACATATTTACCAAGTGACAAATTTTTTATGAGACCAAACCCATCGATACCATACAAATGTATATTGTTCTAAATGTAAAGTTGCAATGCGTACCTTTTGTGTGTTTTGCACATTATTGAGATCAAAATATTGTTTCATCTCTAGTATCCATGTTACGGGATCCTTGCCATCAAAATTCCTCATATCCATCTTTGGAATATGGTGGTTATTCCATCCAACATTGGAGTTTACAAAATCATGATTAACATTTATTTTGTTCTCATCATGAGTTTCCTCTACTATATTTTCACCATTAGGAAACATTTCTTGTATCAACTTTGTCAAACCTTCCATGCCCGATTTTAGATCATTCTTCATGTTTTCCATGTTGTCTTTCATTTTTTCTTCCATGTCATCCATCTTAGCTTCCATCCAGATTTCATGCCATACATCTTAGCGTCCATGCATTTATTCAAACCATCCATCTTTGCTTCCATGCCTTTCTTTAAAACTTGCATTTCATTTTTTGTTTCTCTTTGCGAGAGCCAAATTTGGTGCACTTGCTCTTGTAATTTTGATAGCTCATGTTGCAACTCTTCAACTTCATGAGTCATAGTAGAGTAATATGAGGGATTAATGGGTGTTGAATTATTTTTAGGATGTATTTTATAACCCAGTACTGATATCTATGCTCAATAGGCCTTTAGAATCACTTAAAACTGAATTTTAAAACAAGACTTATGCAATTTGAAAAAAAATTACACACCTTTTTCTTCATTTTGAGGAGCTTGATATTTAAAATGACTTCTATCTATGATTTCAGATCTTAAATATCTAAAATTTTTCCCTGTAGTAGCCCTCTTAATCTTCTTTCAAATTCCAGAGGTCTAACTTGATTTGGATTCTTCAAGACAAAGTTATGTCAAATCTCTCACAATGACCTAATTATGGACTGGTTCGGTAGAGCGAACTTGTACGACATCCACTGAAAGGTGCTACAACCCATAGTTTATCACCTACCACTAAAAGGAGCTCCAACCCCTAACTATTTACCAACCAGTACTCGAGGGAGCTACAATTCCTTATATTCAAGTTGTTACTTGCTTAACTGCCTTGACTAATATTTCATATAATTTTCAAACTCAAATTGTGAAGGGCACTTCCTTTCATAAAAAAAAAAAAAAATCGCCTCAATCGCTGACCAAAAACATCATAAAATCACCTTAAGAAATTTTTGATCACTAATCAATCCACCATCATCCACCTTTGAATAATAATTGAACAAAAAAATCAACCATGAACACTAGTACAAAATGCCTAATTAGTTGCTAAATAACTGAATAAAATCTACATATAAACGACTATTTTTTAGTCGATGACAAATAGTAGCCAAATTACAGTATCTTATAACGTAATCCACTTTTACTCATTTTTAGGTTAGTCATAAATTAGTTGTCTCAATTTTATGTCTATTAGTATATTTATTTATAAATTTGTTCAATAATTTAACGATTGATTTAGTCATTAATTCCCACAATTAATGACCAAATATACAACAAATATATTAATAAATGATCACCCGAGAAAACCAATTAATGACCAAAGAAAAATGCCCAAAATATTGGTTGTCTTATAGGATACTATAAATTGACTATTAATAGTCATATATATGCAAATTTTAGTCATCGTTTGAAACCAATTAATGACCAAAGTATGAATAAAATTTGTTTTTGTTATAAGATTAAATTAGCAACTAATAGTCATATATATGAAAATTTTAGTCATTGTTTGAAGCCAATTAATGGCCAAAGAAATATGACTAAATTTTGGACGTGTTATAAGATACTATAAACTAGGTACTAATAGTCATATATATGAAAATTTTAGTCATCGTTTATAATCACAAATTTATCATTTGTATAAATTTTGGACGTGTTATAAGATACTATAAATTAGGTACTAATAGTGGTATATATGAAAATTTTAGTCATCATTTACAATAAAAAATTTATCATTTGTAGTAGTCATTTATCATTTTTTGGTAGTTTCATATTCATTATATTAATGACTAATTTAGTAGTTTATATTCATTTCATTTACTTTCATTAACAATTATTATAAGCAACTAATCTAGTCGTATATTCATTTTATTTGTGCTCATTAATAAACATAAACTAACAGTTTAGTATTTTTATATTGATCTTATTTTTTCATTATTAATCAACATAACTTAATTAGAATCATTTTGCAACTAAATTAAAAAAAAACCGACATACAATGTATATGTTCATCTAATATGAAAACACAAAGTTAGATATGTTAATTACAATACTAAATAATATCAGGTGCAACAATAAAAAATTTCATCCACATAAATTATATTATAAAAAATACCAAGTATTATGATATGAGTTTCCAACTTAATATTGGTTGGAGTACAATTTACACATGAAATGTTGTTTCATCACTTCAAAACATGATCGTTTTGTTGCCAAGGCATTGTGGGTGAATTCACCAACTCTGAAGACTTGACCATCAATCTCTATGTGTGTTTCTTATGCGGGATATTGAATCTACAGGTACCACTAGACCAATTCTCTTCTCTCACTGTTTAAATTGTATTTTGTATCTTCAGTGTTATTTTTCTCTCTTTCTTCAATTATTTCTTCTTACCATCAATACTGATTTCCTTTTCTGAAAAAGAAAGAAGGTACAATCCATAGTACAATACATGAAAGATGATGAACACTGGAATATAAATGAAATTAGACTATAAAGTATTTATACGATATACACCTCAACATCAACAATATTGTCAATAACATTTTCCCCCATAAAAGTAAGAAACCCGAAATAGTTTTCTTCAGTTGGAAAATAATGGCTTCTATGTTGCCAAATGACCCGTATAAACAAAGAAAATAAAACATCACCACAGAAAATAACCCCTTAGTAAAATTAGTACTAAACATTCAAGGAAATATTAGGCATAATCATGCCAACTAAGTTACATGCTAAAAATATCAAGTTGTAGATTACTTATATAATGTGGGAGTGCAAAAAAAAATCCTAGAAAATTCCGAAGCTAAGTCTAGAATAAATATGAAATGAAGTAAAAATTATGAAATAATAGGATAAAATTTTATACATGTATATAATCGGATAATGTAGAATGCTAAGTGAATAATTCCAGGGCTAGAGGTCAATGATGTCAAGAATTCCTATGTATGATGAGAATTTCTTCAGATAAGAACTACTATTTGGGACCATTATCACAATATGAATACATAAACTATTCTATATCATATTATTGATGTTTTGATTATATTTATAGATCACTACAATAAAATTTGATAAATTGCGAAGAAAATTCCCTTCCCATTGTGTTCCTCACTTTTAGTACAATATATTAGCTATAATTTGGAGAAAATTTACAACATCAAAATATGTAGCAATCACAACTAGTAATCCCCTAAAAATGTTTAGTTTGGAATGTAAATTTCAAATTCTAACCGTTATATGATTCTTGAATGGAAAACCCTCACTGAATTCCAACACCAAAATTCCAATTTGAGGGAACACCTATGGTCATCCTCAATCAGTCACTCAAACTCAAAAAATCAGTGGTCATTATAAAGAAAAGATAAATTCAGAGTAGTTTATATATGTTTTTAATATTCACACGAAAAGCACCAACAATTTTCCCATATTTTCCATACTTGTAATTTTCAAGATATAAAACATTGATTGATAATTTACAACAAATACTTGACTCAATACAAATAAGAATTTAACATATTACAAAAATACCACCAATGTTCGATCCTCGATTATACTACAAGAAAAAAGGACATTGGGGAGGGTCAAAAAATGTCACCATAAGCTCATTGGTGATGGTCAAAAGAGCCCATGTCACCAAAAATTAAGCGTCACCAAAGGTGGCATCACCAAAAGTATAGGCGTTCTAGTGGCATTCAAGGTTCATCACCAATAATGATTTATAATGACAGATAGTGAACATCACCATTTCATATGAGAAATGGTCATGGAACTTAACCTCTGTTTTTAAAAGGGTGAACATCACCAAGTGTGGCATCACCAAAAGTATAAGTGTTGTGGTGACATTCAAGGTCCATAACAAAAAATAACTATAATCACGAATAATGACTGTTACCATTTCATATGAACAACATCAATTTGTGTTGATGTACCTTTTATGGTCATCACTATTGATTCATATATATGGCGGCGTTCATTTATAGTCACCATTTGATATTTTGGTGAGGGTCAAAAAATGTCACCATTGGCTCATTGGGGATAGTCAAAAGATTATCTGTCACTAGAAAATTATCACATCCATTCCATATAAATATTAGGATACAATGGAATCTATTGAATAACCTTGTACTTGTAAATTAGGTGTTATTTCATTGAGCTAACACCCTTTAAATAATTAGACTTAAAAAATTTATATCTTTAAACTTTATAAATTGTAAATTATACAAGTTTCAATAAAATATAAAACTTCGTAAAGTCTTGGAAAATATTCTACTAAACAAGAAAAATAGGATCGAAGTTTGTACCTAATGGTTATGGAAGTTATGAAAAGTGAGTGGAGGGAAATATAATCATGTATAAGATACTCAATATGTTTAGTTAAATAGTCAATTAGAAGTGAAAATTTAAAGAAATTGATAGCCTATAAATGACCTACAATTATTAAATATAAATATGTAATTACACCAAATATTGGTTTCTCACCTTGTGAATCATTTAAATATGTTGTGATGACATAAAATATTCCTCTAAAAGACTGATTTGCATGCCAAAAAAGCCAAAAAAAATGAGTATATATGAGGCAATTATGAATAATGAGCTATATTCTTGCATCCTACTAGCTATGGGGTCTATAAAACTCATTGGGAGTTTTTCTTGTTATTAATTAACTAAAAATGTCAAAATACAATAAGCAATAATAATGATCCTGAAACGTAACCACTAAACAGATGTTAAAAATTTTAAGTACCAAGTTTGGCTAATATATGTTACCCCAACAAAATATCAAAGGGGCATTTAGACACTTCCAAATCCACACCAAGCATGAGTATCCAAAGATGCAATTATATGTATAAAAGGAAAGCACTCTCTACCTCTCAATGATAAGTATGTCCTCCCGCAAATACTTCAACTAGAAAAGGGTTGTGAAGACAAGAACCTCGAAGAAAAAAAAGCTACACATTCCAAAAACACACTTCATCCCCCCTCTATCTTTATAGAATACATCTAGGGGAATAAAAAAAGATACATATAGAATATGATTAGAGTGGAAAAAATAAATATGATAAGAAAAAAATAAACAACAATGAAAATATACTAATTTGAACATGTTTAAAGTACCTTAAATGAAGATGGCATCCATAGTAAATTAAAGTGACAATGGTCAATTTTGGGATTGGTCAATTGTCAAATATCCATAGTGCCACCAATATAATGAGTTGTGATAGGATATTTTCTCATTAATGGAGCAACATGTTTAAATATCTCACTATTTCTTGATAACCATTGTCTTTAACTCACAACCATTCATAGTTCTAGCACATAACTGCAAAACATTGAAAAAAAAGTGAGCATAAATCTAGAAGCCCAATCTACCTTAAGGGAGAAAAATAAGAAATCAAAACTTACTTACGATGTATGAACCATTGAAATGAGAGAAACATGAAATAAAATTTCATCATACTTCTCATCATGGAAAAAAAAAATCATATCGCCTGCAACAATGAATTTATAAATCTTTTTCAGAAAATGGCATTAATACACTGACTATAGTTGGTTGGAAAAAATAAGTCAAGGATATATATAGGTGGTTGGAAAAAATAAGTCAAGGATATATATAGTTGGTTGGAAAAAAATGATCTTTGAGGAAACCAAGCCTATACTCAAAAACTTAACCATTAGAGAGTACCATTTAGATATGGGTAATTTCATGTGGTGGGTCACTTGCACTTAGTCCAATATTTGAGGAAATAAGCAACCAACTGAGGGTACACAATTGTTTTTTATTTAACTATATTAAATATACCATCCAGTAACTTAAATAATTTCCTAGATCCAGCCCATGTACCTTTTCTAATAGTTCTTGAACCTTAAAATCATCAAGAAAATAAGCCAATATGATCAAACATGATTTTTTTTAAGAAACTACCTCATTGGGTGTAGAAAGGGGAAACCAATGCTGCATAAAAATACCATTATTCTTGAAGAACTGTCAAACCCCCAATGTACTGATTTATGATACTCTTGTAGTTGAAATTCCAAGTTGAAAATGTCATTACATTTATGTTCAAAGATAAATAATCCCTTTACAACTCTTTTTTAAGGTAGATATTCATCTCATCATTCCATCACATAAGGCAGAAAGGCCACTCCATTGAAATTTCCAGTTAATGTTCTTGCATGTGAATACATGCAAAGAGTATCTCCTGAACTGAGACCTCCAACATGATTAATACATTAAGCTCATATATTTTCCTATGGAGACTTGATAGCTTATCCAATTTTATACAAGATTGGTTTAGAGGATTCATAGGAGACCAAAATGGATCTTTTATCGGAAACTTTCCAGAAGCAAAGAATTCCTTAAGGGCTTAGGGAATATTGACCTCTTTTTTTCAAGTAATCCCATTTCCTATTGTTTATAAGTAATCCCAACTCCTATTGTCTATTACATATATGCACCTTCTAGCATGCACCTACCTCCTAATTATATCTGTTAGTATGATGAGTTGATTAGACAAAAAAAGCTAAGTTGAAAATAAAAATTCTAGATTATTCCACATCCTCAAAATAAAGAATTCTATATATTTATATTCATCATGGAGCCATGATAAATCCAAAAATAAAGCCTTCCATTTGTAACAATTTGGATGGAAGCATGACAATAGAGTGTTCCTCACAAGGAAGAAACCAAATCAAATTTTTATTCATGGTGAATAAGGAGAATTAGGTTTTAATGAAGTAAACCAAGCACAGTTAAGATTTCAATCAAGAAAAACTGAGGCAAAAAGATATTAGGTCTTTTTTACTGACCACAAATAATTATTTTACAGAAATTATGTAATAAAATTATCAGCAAGTAACAAAATCTGTGATGTAGGATGCAGGGTTTGTTCACGGAACTTCAATTGGGATACCAACCTACAATCCAAGATGTAGGGTTTGTGCACAGAACCTTAGTGGGGATGTCAACTTACAAAAGGTTCTCTTGATCAAAATATCCCCTCGCCATTCTAGCAGCCTTGATATCTCATTTATTGAAGTTTTTTACTTAAAATTAATGATTTAATCTTTGTCATTTCAAAAAATACAACAACAAAACCTCATGGAATTGAACATTCTCTTTTTTAAATCCTAATGAATAAATGAATTATCATCTTTTGTTCTATGTAAAATATTGGGTGTTTGAAATAGAGGCAACTTAAAATAGAAGTTTGGATATATAAACATACCAAAATAATATTACCTATATATGGATAAACATAAGAAAATGTTGATTATGTTGAGCTTGTGAAGGAGAAAAGCTATCTTAATATGAAAAAATTTTAGTGGACTTCATAGTTTCCAACATCCACTAGATAAATTCATTTTTCAAAGAACAATGAAGAATACTAGTAATAGCGTGAAGAGGTTTTAACGTTCTAGAATTCAGAAATAAATTCATTTTCCAAAGAATAATGAAGAAGATTAGTAATAGCGTCAAGAGGTTTTAATGTTTTAATAGATCTGCCAAAGTTTTAGGAGGGAAAATGTAATGGTTTGCATTAACCATTTCACTAAACAAGCATGATTATGAGTTTCTAGCCTAGTATGGGGTAGATATCAATTAAAAAATTAAATAAGTAAATATTTAACATTTGTAATGTAGTATCGCCTTATTTAAAAATCAATATAATTATTATTATGTATAAACACACTATAAATTTAAAATATAGAGGGTTAGGAACACAATAAACAAAACTTCTTTTTATATTTACTCCATAAATGCATTTATATTTAAGGAAACTCAAACAAAGGGTTTTATCTAGGTAAAGCCTATGGGAAAAATACCATTTTAATACCATGGGCTAAATAACATGGGCCAAATACCATATTTATAAAATATGTATGATACATAAATAATTATAAAATAGGTATACAAAACTATGGTAAATAAATAAAACATATATCAAATATGATTAGAAATGAACATCTAATTATATACCATGGTAAATAATAGGGGTATGGTAAATAAATAAAATATAAATAAATGAGAATTATGGTAAACAAAAAAAAACTTTTTTTTATTTACTCCATAATCATCTTTTTATTTATGAACTCTCAAAAAAGAGGTTTCATTTAGGTGAATCCTATGAACCCAATACCATGGGCCAAATTATTATTAATGCCATGCAAAAAAAAAATAGTATTAAACCTAATATCAATATTAAAAGTTTAATATTCTTCTTATTATTATTATCAATATATTAAAAGTTTAATTCTAATATTCATATTAATATATGATAATATTAATATTATTAAATTTAATAAATTTGGATTAATACAATATTAAATTTGTTATATTATACTATATATTAATATATCATGATATATATTAACTCTTGATATATATGAGAAGGAATAATAAAGATATAGAGTGATAGAGGTAGAGAGATAAGGGGAGTCAAAAGGGAGAGATGGAGATAAACTGAAGGGGAGGGGAGAGAAGGAATGGAGAGAGAGAGAGAGAGAGAGAGAGAGAGAGAGAGAGAGAGAGGATTGAGAGAGCTAGAGAAGGGTAAGAGAGGGAGACAATGACACAAAGAAGGAAGGGGGACAAAAAAGAAGAAGAGAGGGAGGGATATAGTGATAGGATTTGGAGGGTAGAAAGAGAGAGAGAGATGGGGGAAGAGAGAGGGAGGTAGAAGAGAAAGGGAGAGAGAGGAAGGACAAGAGAGAGTAATTGATATCAGAAAAGAAATAATATTTGACTAGATTACTCTATAGAGAGATGGGAGATAGGGCCACCCTACCTACCTATGTAAATTTCTAAACCAAAATGTGGTGTAATCATATGTGATGGTGGTTGATTATACTAGGAGAGGAATTTATGAGGCACTAGATTTTTAATGTGATATGAAAAAATAAGTACCGAACCTAATAATTTGACATTCACCAATGTTCCCTCTGCATGTGCTAATTTAGTACATTTCGAACATGGAAAAGGAGTCTTATTTTGTGGTCATCTGCAACAATTATTTACCAATTGTGAGAACACAACAGTTGTGGTTGCATCTTATGAATCATCATCACTTCAACCAAAACCTCATGCAATAACCCTAGTTTAAAAAGTCTCAAGTTGTGGGCAGCAAAAAGGAACATAATTCATGTGCCCTCCATCTCTTCTACAAACTTGTATCTCTCCTCCCAAACCAAACCCACTAGTTTTGTGTGTTCACTTTGCCTTGAATCTTGTGTAAACATCCCAAAGTAAGGAATTATTGCACCAAGGTATGGATCCACTATGTGTCATATCCACTGAAGGAGAACACACTATAAACGATAGGTAAATTCTCACAAATATTCCTCCGTGGGAGATTGAGAACTCCAAAATGCTACATGCTCATTAATGAAATCTATAAAGTGAGAACTTTTGTACAAGACTTGAAGTCATACTGAACTTTTACCAAAAATTTCAGGATCTGGGTAGTGTAAAGGAACATATGCAATATGATTTTTACTATTCCGATATAGATCATTTTGCATGTATATCTCTTGGAGTTGAAATGCATATTCCAGGTTCCATAGAAGATCTCCCATGGAAGGCTTGTTGATGCCCATTTCTTCAAAGAACTTTTCGACAGTCTCCCTAAACGTTTTTAGAGAACTAGGGTTGATTGTCCAAACAAGGTGAAGGCATATTATTTTTTCAAGGTTATGCTTTTTCTATAAGTGAATTTCCCGCTATGCTATATGAATTGTTCTCTGGGAAAAACAAGAGTACGATTTTCCCTTGCACACAAGACCTCCCGTAAAAATACACCAAAAGAATACACATCAAATTTTTTTGTTACTTGTTGCCTTCTAAATTTTTTAGGATCAAGGTACCTAATAGCCAAAACTAACTCTGGATTTAGTCTTTGAATGTCCAAAGTTCACCACCTTTTCCTGTGAGTCTGTTGTCATGGAGATCTCTAAAATTTAGATAAGCGCAGAGGATCCCTGACAAGGGAATTCTATTGCAATATTGACCATATACTAGAGCTCCATTGGTACCTCACTATTCAAACAATTTTGCAACAAGTCGAGGGACTCTAACTTGGTGCAATTGAAAATGAAAGGAAATATTGTTTCGTCAAGGCCAAATCCCATGAATCTAAGCTTGAAAACCATCTCATTCTTGTAGGTCATGCACTCGAGCTCTGAGATGGTGATATGACAGGAGTTTTGATATTGTCTCTTCTCCATAAGTGCCGGAGCTTGGGTACATAAGCTTGACACCATGTCTAGTTAAATTGAATTATCAGTATTTGATGAATAAATATCGATAGAGAAATTAAATTTTAGAGACATTGGCTATTACACATATTTGATTTCCTATGTCAATGTACCAAAGTTGGCAGTCCTCTAAAAGGAGCCTTCTTCTCATTCTTTCCTCCAAAACAAGGGTTCATTAGTACTGCCATATATGCTAATAAACCCCCTTCATTGTTTCCTCCACAAGGAAATACAAGCAGTCAAACAAAAATGTGAAGGTCAAGCTCTCCATAATCGAGGGTTATATGGCATGTATTGTAATTGTGCAAAGAATCTTCTTTTCAATACATTTCTATATGGTGGTATGATGTCGATACCGCATTTAATGTTGCTCACTCACCTTATTACCAAGCTATGTGGGACTTTATTATAGCTACAGGAAATGGCTTCAAAGTCCCTACTATGCATGACTTGAGGGGAGCTCTTTTGCAAAAAGATATTTAATACTTTGATTATTAATCAAATATAAAACCAATAATGTTTTTTATTTAAATATTAATTTGATATAATCATGTAAATTATGTATTAAATGAAATAAATATATTCATTGGTAAAATTCTCATAGAAATTGATAAAACTAAACACATTCATCCATTATTACACAATAAACCATACTAACATATTTTGAATTACATATTTATAACCATTTTTTTTTGTAAGTCAGCAGTGATATATTAAACAGAGAAACTAAAGATACATATAGATACAAAATGGCCTGAGAGATTTGGAAAATCACAGAACTTCCCAGGCCTATTCATCTGCATACTCAAAGGAAGTCTAGACCTCAACTTAGCTCCTGTAGTAGGATTATGCCAAAGAGACAGCCACCAGGCCAACCATGCAGGGCTACCTATGGTGGGTAAGGGGCTTACAAAATAGAGCTTGCCAGTACTAGAATAAGGGCCATTGAAATATTTTTTAAACACTATTAATAGAAAGGAAATTAACCAGATAGAGTAAACATGCATCATGGAATTAGATTAGAAGCACCAAATTGACTTGCAACGCTTGGGCTAGCCTCTTCAGCACCCTTCGGCAGCATCCGTGGCTTGAAGCACCGAATTATGGTAGTGTGAGAGTCATCAGCTGGGATCTCGATTGAGACGTTGAGGACGTGGCATAGGCACATGTCCAAGCGGCGAATGAAATTTTCCAGGGCTTTTGCTTGCATGCGAAGCTATTCCATTAGAGAATTAAGGGATATATCGAGCTTGTCCATCCTTGCAGTGTTTCTGGAAGAAGCCATGGAGGTTTCAGTGAAGGTCTCATTGATCGCCGCTACCTGCATATCTATGGCTTTTGCGAGCATTGTCTTCATTTGCCAAGAAACTACCTAGGTCTGTAGGAATTGGGTGGCCCGCGTGAATGGCGTTCTGGGGTCAACCAGCCAGTCCACTTCCTCAATGACAGTATTATCATCCACCTGGGCTCTAGACCTCTCGACCTCCTCCTGAAGCAGATCAATCATATGCTTTTCCTTCTTGGAGACAGAAGTCTCATCATAATCCTTGGCCCTTTTGAGGCCCTGCGAGGCTTTGACACTACAGAGGTTATGGTCCGCCATAGATTGCAAATAAAAGAGAACCACGAGCTTCTAGATAACCAAATATCCGAACTTCAACCCAAAGCACAGACACCTTAAATCTTGGATGTGAATGAGAAGGAGAAAGTAGGTTCCTCGATCAATAGAGTGATAGGCCATAAGGCAGGATGATAATCCGGTCGATTTCTATTTAATGCCATAATAATCAGCAACTTGCTATCTGATCCAACCACTGATGCCAGAGGGGCGATCAGAGATCTGCTCCTTAAGGGCGATCCTCTCACATGCTCGAAGGCTCCATGTTAACTGCCATAAGGAATGGTTGTTCCTGCAATTGTCCTTTCGGACGGTAGGTCGCCATTTCCAAAGCATACTATAGGCCATTTCTGGATGGTGGCACCTGACGTAATTAAACATATTGGGGATTTCCATATGCTATTCACGATTGATACTCTGCAGGCTGTCCTTCGCATTCAAGCCGGAAGTGAAGTCCTTACTTGATATGATGGAACACTGATCCCTAAGCTCATCTTGCATCAAGTCCTGCTAGCACGTGTCATGGATTTCCGCTGGGTGATCAACCGCATAGTTGGCCAGATAGTCAGCTAGCCAATTAGCTTTCCTGCGCATAGCCTAAAGAATTATGCCGCTTAGAGAGGTTAGGTGCTCTGCATTAGATCAGTAACAACAGCCAGACGCCAGTGTTTTGTGGCCTTTCTAGGCTTTGTTCCATTCTATATTTTCCTTTTTGCATTGATGGCTAGATGGGAATCGCCCTCCACTATGGGTAAGCCTTTTCCGAGGCGAATTAGGATTCGGAGCCCTTGCTCCAAAGTAGTGAATTCAACTTCATTATTTTTAGCCTCACCCAATTCCCTGCAAAAGATGTGAAGAATTTCTCCCTTCTCATCTCGTAGGACCCCTCCTAGCCCAGCTGGACCAGGGTTTCCTATCGAGGCCCCATCAAATTTTAGCTTGAAAAAGCCAGGGGTAGGAGCTTTCCAGATCAAAGGGGAAGGAGTTGGCCAAAGGTGAGTTTCCTGAGCACTTTTCCCCACCGACCCAGAAATGCCAAACAGCCCCAGGATGCTGACATCATTTGGAGATAACAAGTCGGTTTGCTCGGTTTGGTAGTAGGTAAGAACCGTTTCTTTCAAACCCTACATGATGATAGCTTTTAAGTCATCCAGCTGCCTAATTCCTTATTTTTGAAATATGCAATTATTCCTTTCTTTCCAAACCGTCCAGACAAGGAAACTGGGGCTCATCCTCCACAACTTATTAACCATGCTACTGTTGGAGTAATTCGGTCACCAATTGGTGATACTATCTTGAATGGAACTCCTGGTTTGGTCATTTTTCTTGAATATAACATTTATCCAGTCCCATAGGTTGTCAGTCCAATCACAATCATTGAGCAAGTGGTTCATCATTTCCTCCTGCTCCTTACATAAGGGGCATCTAGAAGGTCCTATGAACCCTCTTTTCACTAAATTCTCCCAAGTAAGAATTTTCCGATTCATAAGGAGCTAGAGAAAAGTTTTAATCTTAGGTCAAAGGTTGCTTTCCCAAACATTGGCGAACAAGGCCACCTTGTCTTCACTATCCCTATTTTCTATGTACGTTTGGGCTTCCTTGAGATTAAAGGTTCCCCCATTGAGCTTACCCCATCAAAGAATATCCTGCCCCTTCATGGTCTATATTAGTCTTTTCCTTAATGTGGTGTTGAGGGAGTGTAGGAGATCCGATAAGTGCCCATTCGGTGGGAGAGGGTTTAAATTCCATTTCCGCCAATGCTGATGTTCATCAATGTCTGCCCAGTACTGATGGACCTTTATCTTACCATTGGCTTGAAACCATTATTGTAGTGGTTTAGAGTCAGGAATTTCTAGCTTCAGGAGCTGTTGCCAAGCATCCTCCCAAAAAAAGGAATTGTGACTACTATGAAGCTCCCAGAAACAGTGATCCTGGATGATATTTTGATTAGCCTAGGCAAGATTCCATATTGGTGAGCCTGCAGGGGCCTCAGTCATTCTGATGAGCTCCTCATTTCTCCAATGCTCTGCATATTTGGCCTTCGAGGTTCTTGCCCAAACAGTATGGGGCTCCGAGAGCCATCTCCACCAAAGCTTTGCTTTGTAGGCCCTGTTGATCGATCTTGGATCCTGCAACCCCAAACCTCCTAGGCTCTTAGGTATGCATAGTTTATCCCAAGCCACCAGCACCCATTTAGGTTTTTTCGTTTTACCAGACTAGAGGAAAGTCCTTTGAATGCACCTTATTTTTTGAAGTACTACCTTAGGAGCTGGTAGAATTGAGAGCATGTAGTGGGGTATGGCTTGGAGAATTGCCTTTTTCATAACCAACCGTCCAGCAAAATTGAGGACTCTATTGGTCCAGTGATTACTTCTATCCTCTAGCCTGGAGAGTAGCCTTTCCCAGTGTAACCTTTGCCAGGGCTTGTCCGTTAGGGGTATGCCCAGATATTTGGAAGGTAAATTGCATCTTTTGAAACCCAGAATATCTGTTAAGTGCTTCTGGATTGATAAGTGCGTATTGAAAAAGAAAATAGAGGAATTTTCAAGGTTGAGATCCATTCCAGAGACTAGACTAAATAGGTTCAATATGGATTTGAATCCTTTAGCTTCCTTCACTATGGGCGTGCCATGCAGCATGGTGTCATCAACAAATTTTCGATGAGTAGTTGCCAGGATGTTGATCAAGCGCTGGAGACCTTTTATGATGTTCTTATCCTTGGCAGATCTGATAAGTCGACTGAGACCTTCCATAAGGATGACAAAGAGGAATGGAGAGATAGGATCCCCCTGCCGAATGCCTCTTGAGGGAAGGAAAGGCTCAAAAGGGGCTCCATTGACCAGAATGGAGTAGCTAGGAGACTTTACCATAGCCAGGATCCACGTAATTGATATTGGACTGAAACCAAAAGCAATGAGCACAGCTTCTAGATAACTCCAACTGACCTTTTCATAAGATTTTGAGAGGTACAGTTGTATAATCATACCAAATTTCCTTAGGGATTGAAGAGTGTGGACCATTTCGTGAGCTAAAAATACATTGTCCATAATTTTCCTTCCCTCCACATAACCTGATTGTTCTTTAGAGATAATCAGAGGAAGTATGGGTTTTAATCTGTTGGCCATAACCTGATATGATCTTGTACAATACATTACAGAGCGCTATAGGCAAAAATTTGGAAGGGGTACAAGCCCCCTCTTCCTTGGGAATGAGAGCAATAAAGGTAGAATTTAGGGACTTGAGAATGGAGGATGAAAGTCTGGAGTCCTCAACCACCTCCCAAATATCCTGCTTGACCACATCCCAACAAGCTTTAAAAAAATCAATGGTGAAACCATCTGGGCCCAGGGCTTTCCCATTGGCCATCTCTTTGACTGCATCTTCCACCTCCAAGAGGGATACTGGCCGGTCCAGAGCCCTCTTTTTCTCTTCTGTTATGAGCTTAAGGATGGAAGAGGTTACTGCCCTGATATCCTCCTGTTTGTTAGAGTTTGGTTCTGTGGCAATGAGGTTGAAATGGTTTTTGAGAATGGAGGTGATTTCTTGGTGTGATTGAAAGACATTCCCTTACTCATCCTTAATCCTGGTAATCTTATTGTTACACCTATAATCCATGGCAAAACTATGAAAGAATTTTGTGTTTTTCTCTCCTTCCATCAGCCACTGAATGCGGGACTTCTGTTTCCATAAAATTTCTTCCTGGCTACATCTTTCATTCCATTTCTGCATCAATTCCTTCTCTGTATCAATGGAGTCCTGAGATATAATTCCTTTAATCCAGTTATTGTGAATAGCTTCCATTTGTCGATCCAGGTTTTGTTTGTCCTCAAATATGTTGCCAAAGACTTCATGATTCCAAGTTTTCAGCTTGGTTTTTAGATATTTCATTCGGGCCTGGAGCCTGAACATTTTCGTTCCTCTGACATCAAGGGGATCCTTCCACCGCATCTTAATATTGGCAGAGAAATCCTGGTGAGTGAGCAAAAATATTTCAAAGCATAAAGGCCTGTTCTTGGGCGTGCCCATGATGGTGGCAGTCAGTATGATGGGCCAGTGATCTGATCCCCTAAAGGGGAGGATATCAGAATCAACAGTAACCCCCTCGATAAGAATGTTGTCAGAAACTAGAAAATGATCAAGACAGGAAGAAATATGTTTATCTCCCCTTCTTTTGTTGGTCCAGGTAAAAATTCCATTCTGAGGATGAATATCCACCAGGTTGGTAGATTTGATGAAAGAGATGAAGGCCCTTGCATCATTGTTAAGAGATCGCAGACCTCCATTCTTTTCCTCGAGAGAAGTTATCATATTGAAATCTCCTCCGTAGATGGCTTTGGAGTTGGGATGTCTAAGATGTAACTTGGTGAGATCTTCAAGCAACAATAACTTTTCTTCCAGTCGTTGAGGACTGTATATATTAGTGAACAGAAAGGTGCCTTTTTCCCCCAAGATCTGCATCTCAAGGGAAAGGAAAGACTTGGTTTCTTCGGCACTTAGGAGATGAAGGGTTCCAGGAGTCCAGAAAATGGCCAAACCTCCACCAGTGCCAATTCCTTCAACTGCTAGGTGCTGCATATGCCTTCCTAGGTGTTTTCCTAGTTCTTCTAGCTTTTTTCAAGAGCATTTAGTTTCTTGAAGGAAAACTATGTCCGGTTTTTCTTGAGTGACTTTATTTTTTAGTAGCCTATGTTTTCTTAGGCTGCCCATACCTCTTGCATTCCATGAGAGGACTTTCATGATTAAAAAATTTTAGGATGAGAAAGTGAAAGCCTCAAGGTATTTTATTTTAACTGAGTTGATCAGCATCTGACCCAGCTCATGAAGTGCATCGTTGTTTGATCTTCTACCCCTTTTCTTTTTGTGCTTGAGACTGGCCTGCGTGTGGTGGAGATTCTGTGCCTTAATAACTAGGCCTTTGGTTGCCCCTCAACTTCGTTTTAGACCCTTTAATGCCGAATCTTTCCTTGAGAGGAAAAGATAGTTGACCCTATTAATTTCTTCCTCCGGTATTTGGTCAATTCCTTTCTGTTTCCATTGCTCAGCTATGGAGTTGAGATCTAGCCCTTATTTTTCAAGGATATCTCCTAATTCCTGATCCTCTGTGCCAATTTCACTTAGGGTCATTTCCTCATCTCCTTCCTCATCTTTCTCAAAGGTGGCCTCTAAGATCGGTTAATTAGTCACGATCGGCTTCTTTGGCTAGGTATTCTACTTTTTTATCCTAGTGGTTTCCTGCTCAGAGGTTGGGAACTGAGCAAGCCTTTACGACTAGGGGTCCTCTCCAAGCACCTCAAAGGTATTTAATGTGCCCTTGAACTGGTCATTCAATTTTGGTGGCTTTTTCCTGTTGGCCCGGTGTTTACCAGTAGGTCGGACAAAACCATCCAAGGCCTGATTAGACTTCTCCTTGGCCTTCTCAACAATATTGTTTTGAGGGCATTCCAGAAATTAAATGGCCATGTTCATGGAATTTTCGGCACCTGAAGGGTATCTTCTCATAATATATGGTTTGAAAATAGACCTCATCCCTATATTCCAGCCATAAACATTCATGCAAAGCCCCAGACACATCCATTTCAACACAAATCCGAGCATAGGAAATGTACCCTTTTTGGATAGTGGCTTCAGAAGCTCGAACAAAGGTTTCGAGTGTGTTGCCTATCTGCTCCAGTGCCGCTGGTCTTCAATAGTCGATTGGCAAGGAGAAAAAACGAATCCATACAGGAACCTGCGTAAATGTCTCCTACTCCGGTCCAAAGTTGGGTTTCCAAGGCCTCATACAGAGACCAACTGAGGTGTAGAAATAAGGACCTCCTTCAAAGATTCGGTCCTTGTCTTCCCGGCTAGCAAAAACCACCCTAAAGAAACCCTTGGCGCCTAGGTGTAGCTTCACATCCCCCTGCGGTTTCCAGACTTGCTTGATCCATTGAGATAGGGCTTTTTCATTGGGCCAAAAGCCCACGAATTTGCAGATCACTGCATGAATGGTCATGTGATCCCTATAGGCTTGCAGATCTGGGTCATTGATGATCACCCTAATACTTTCCTTGGTCTTCGGCTTGCATCTACCCTAGTTTTTATGTTGGATCTCTTCGTCGGCTGACCCTTTCAGAACAGAGTTACTCAGGTCGGGGTTGCCATTTGCTACATTTCCCTGGGCTTCTGCTTCCTCTTCTTGTGGATTTTTTTTCTGAGCAGAATGTAATTTAACTTGCTCCTGTAACCTTTTGATAACTTTAGGCTGGTTGGGGGGTGGGCTTACCTTAGTATTGTTGTCCTCTTTTTTCATATTCACTACAGAATCAGAGCCCGTGATCCTTACTCCCTCCATCGGGTGTTTACCTTTGTCCACCATGACTTGTTTGAAAGTAGGGGCCCCTGGGGCCCTCGGCCTTCCCATTAATTGGGCTAGGGCCAACCCTCTTTGCTGTAGATCTTGGAGCAGGGTGCTGCTTCCTGCCAGTGTTAGTAATAGAACTCAGACAGTGCTCCGTAAAAACCCTAGGTTGTAGACGCGTTTCTCCCCAGCAGCATGAAATCCAAGTCATATGGCTCTTACATATTTATAACCATTAATAAAGGTCTATATATTATTAAGAAATTAAATAAATTTCATACCTAAACAATTAACAAAATTTCACAAAACCATTAAAATTTAAGCAAGGTTCATATCAAACAATTAATAAAAGTCCATACACCATTAAAAAATAAATTAAGGTTCGTAACTAAATTAACAAATGTTCATACAATACTCCCAATAGGGGTGAGGACTAAGCAACATGTGGAAGGTGTCTCGCATGAGTAAATATAAGTGGAGCGAGGATGAGGGAAGGTACTCTTGGTCCCTTCACCATCACACATGCAATGAGAGAGTTACTAGCTTTGCATTGGTAATTAATGTGAAAAATAACTGCGCATTGGAGTTAGAAGGTGGTGAAAGGATAAGGTGATGGAAGATGATGGAGCCTAACATTAGACTCATAACTATGGTTTGGAAGTGTAAACATCAAAGGATGGCTTATGTGTGCTTTTTGTGGGAATTTGCTGGTGTGGTGTGTTTAACTGGTCCTTGCTACTAAGTTTCTTAGACATTTTCTATGTCGAGGTTAAGGATATATAAGAAGTTTAATGGAAATGAGATCATTGTTTTCCATTTTCCTTGGCTTTCAGTGAGCTTGTTTTTTGTGCTAAGAGAGGAAGCTATAATATGAAGTCTAGGAAACCTCAAGGATGGTGGCAGAAAAATAGTTTCTTTTCAAAATTTCATGCCCTCCAGCATGGGTGCAATGATGTTTTGTGGATTAGTGTGTGGTCTCTATTTGGAGAATTTGGAGGCGAGTTGCTACCTTGGGGGAAGTTACACTCAGGCATGAGCTACTTTGTCATCATTTTTTGTTCAATTTCCTGTGTTGGTTTGGTGGATGATGGTGTTTGGTTTTCCTAGTGGTGGAAGTCTTTATTTGGTAGTGGGAGGTGTCTTTACGGTTCCCTCTGGTGATGGGAAACAAAATTTGTCTCATTTTCTGGTAGTGTTTGTTTTCTATGGTGTGGGGTTTGGTCTCTTGTATTTGAACATGGTGGGGTTACTTGACCTTGGAGAATAATGAAGACCTCAATGTGGTGTGGGTGTTCTCGTTCCCCTATCATCCATCACCTTGTGGGGGTGGTAGACTCGAAAATAATCATATCGGCTCCATGCCATGGTGGAAAGACTGCGAGGCATGTGTGGCTCACTAGTATGGGTGCACATGGAGCTATGGAGGAGGTAAGCGAGGGGATAATAGAGGTGGGTGTTTGGGGGTTCAAAATCAGAGTCGTCAGGGTGGAGGATTCTATGGTGGCTAGGGGAATCGTGGGTTTGATTGGTCTGAGTTAAATGCGGGGCAGGTTATCCAACATTGCTTCCTATAGAACTCTCATGCACTTATCATCAGCCTAATAGAAAGAGTGGACACAACTGAGAGAGTCTGTCATGAGGAGCATGCAGAGAGGATGGAAACATTAGACCGAATGCACTATTTTCAATGCCAAATCCATGAGAGACCGGTAGTGGTTTGGTGAGGCCAAAATCTAGAGACTTGGTTGGTGCACTTTGACGGGCACGTTCATTGTGACTAATGTCCTCCAACGCATCTAGGAAAAACCTCGGACAAATTTGCATCCATCGTTGGACAGATAGTATGCTATTTGGTGTTATTTGTGTTTTTTATGTGTTTTGGTGTCTCCGGCCCAACCGTTTATGGACAATTTCTCGAATCTCTCTTTAGTATTTTTTTGCATCTGGTGCAATTTTTTGTTAATAAATCCAGTCAGTATGAGAGCACGTGCTTTGTAAGTGGCTATATGTAGCCCTTTTTTCCTACATAAATAGAGCATTTACTTAAAAAATAACAAAGGTTGATACATCACTAAAAAAATAATTACAGTTCATACTTAAATTAATAAATTTTCATACCTATTTACTAAATAGGTCTATAAATATATATTTTAGGTTTATCTATTTAGCATTTATCAAATTTAAATATAAATATTTAATACTATATTTAAATGAACTCACAAGTTTAACCTAAGAAGTGTTATATTTATCTATTTATTAAATGTAAATATGAAGATTTAACCTTAGGTTTATAACAACTCACAATTTTAACATAAATAAATGAAGTTTAAAAATTAAAATTTATGTCTAAATATTAAATATAAATATTAATATTAATTTTATATCTAAACATTACCTTTAGTAAAATTATAATGAAATCATTAGTGTAAAATTGATAGATGATATATGCAATTATGTTAATTGTATATGAATCCATCTGCAGTGTTAAACTTTAGAGACAAAAGGGTATTCATAATTTTAACTCTGTAAATTCAGAGACCCCTTTGTCTCTAAATTTTAACACGGCAAATGGATTTAGAGACACCTATAGTGAGATGTAACAGTTCAGTACCAAAATTGCAATTTTCCATTTATGGAGTGACACAATTAAAAATTACTCACATAAATGACTAATTCATATACTTGTTTTACTTTTTATTTAGCGATATTTTTATTCTTCGACTATAATAGGCATTTACATTAATAATTAATAATTTTTTCACTTATTATCTAGTCATACATTTTAATCCTAGACTAAATTAGTCATTTAAGTTAGTCTCTTTTATTTTAGTCACCTATTATCTAGTCACATATTCTATCCCTAAACTAAATTAGTCATTTAAGTTAGTTGCTTTTAGTTTAGTCACTTATTATCTAGTCGTATATTTTATTCCAAGACTAAATTAGTCATTTAAGTTAGCCATTATTAGTTTAGTCACATAAAATTGCTCAAATTTAGTAGCAATCCACTTGAAATAATTGCGGGGATTAACATTTTTAGTCACCTAGTCATTAATTTCATCATTTTTTTACTACTGGAATAACCACACCTCTCGAAAACTCGATTGTACTTGTGTAGGAATTAAGACTAATATTTTTATTTTTTGAACTTGTTGTAGGGAAAACCCAACACCCTCAATTTCTGACTTATTTACTTCAAATTATGGGGAACCTTTCCATTAATCTTTTTCTAAACACCTTTTATGATTTTGATTAAGTTAATTGTGATACATTTCATCCATTTTTTCATTTTTGTCAGATTTTGATTTTGATTGCTTCATTGAATTTGAATTTTAGTAAGCTTTCCATTGCTACTTGTTTCGTCCCATTTGGTTAACCAATTTGGAAATGACATTCCTTCAAAGTTAGATGAATTTTTTTACTGCCTCCATTAAAAATGTACATTTCCTTTGTTTTATAAATATGTAAATAATAAAATTTTAATTAACTTTTATTTTTATAGCCCCCAATACCAAGATACTTGGAATCTCACATATCCCAAATGAAAAAATCGATTTCTCTTTTTAAAATTCTTTTGATATTTGATCTTTCCTGTTGGACCCGAGACAGGGATTTTAAAATAGTTAATAAGCCTATCACATTCGCTCCATATCAGAGCTTCTCGATATCACAAGAATGATAGAGTGACCATTTATAAAACCTTCGATATATTAAATATTCTGATATGATTCTTTTTTATATGGCATTCTCTTTATCACTGTTTCTTATTGCATGCATTCATATCACAATACTTATATCGCATCACAAAAATTAAATGAAAGCCTTTCCTTAAGATTCCCCGATGTGAGAAGCTCTGATACATTCCTTGGCCTACCACCTATTAGATTCATGGACCCTATGTGGTTATTGAAAATGTTTAATTTAAATCTCGGCTCCGTGATGCATCATAGGTTTTATTATTGGCTCACAATCCTGATTTCCGATATTGTGCTGAATCCGATGGGAATATTAACGATGCTTTAAAATTGGTATTACATCCACTTCCTAACACTCATATATAATAAGATCTATTGTGTGACTATATTTAAACCTCTTATATGAATTTCTTGTAAATTTTGCAATGCTTACCATTTGTGACCTCCCGTCTTCTCAATAGAAAAGGTGTGATATATCTTGGTCTAACCTTTGTTTAATTTTTTTAATTAAGATTTGTGATTGGTTTTAATGTTTTGTATATAATATTTGATATTATTTTCATAATACTGAATTTATTTTTTATTTAATTAATTAATTCATTTTTTAATTCAAATCTAAATTTATTAATTTATAATTTAACTAATTTTATATTTTGAAAATTATATTGGATTTTGTAATTAATTAAATCTTTTTGTTTGTAATTGAATTTATTGTTTTTAAAATAGAATATATATTATTAGTTTAAAAATTTTTAAATGATGAAGAATTAATTAATTTTAGTTGTACATTTAATTAGAATAATGTTTCCAAAATGAAAATTTTAAATTTTAAGAGAGGCGTGACATTTTCCACAATTCAAATTACTTTAGTATCTCATATTTGAAGAGGCATAACTAGAGAACTACTCAACCAAATTAATCCCGGAATAGCTTATTGGAATGCTATAACAAAGAAGAACAAGCGAGAATGGTTAATTTTAGAAAATATAATCATTAATTAACCCAGAAATCTAGTGGAAATAATATTGATGAATTTGACACAAAATTAGTTTTTATATCAATTTGGAAAAAAATTGTTAATTGGAAATTCCTTCTCCATCATTTCTAAAAAAAAAATCAAAGTTAATAGATGCAATCATATCTTGAATTATGTTTGGATTTTAAATCTATTTATTTATTTTATAAATTGTCGAGAAATGATTTTTCTTTTCCAATTTGATTTTAATTTATAAATATTTCAATTGGATGACAGGTGAAAAATACAAGATTTTGAGCCTGAAATATGGAAGACGAAATAAACTTAAAAGGCCAATAAAAGAAGCAAGATGACTGATATAGATGTGATTTGAATCCAGGATGAGAGACATAATGATGTTATAGTTTATAATATGTTTGTAAAGGAAGTTCTCTTTCAATTTTTCACTATTGCAGTGGGTTTGAGGTCTCATTTACAGACATAGATCAAGTGTTGGCAGAGAGATATTTGCACTATTGTAGTATTTCAAGGCTATGTAATTGATTCAATTTTTTTAATAAAGGTTTATTTCAGTTAATGATGTTTGACACAATTGTTTACATAATTTAACTGAAATAAATTATTATTTCATTCTTTCAATTTATATTTCAAATGTATGAATTAATAGTCAGATTCATGAACTATTGTTGAATCTTGAGCGTTAATTCATTTAAAAGTATGCTTAGACTATTATACAAGCTAAAGTTTAGATATAATATAAAAATTTAAGTTTATATAAAAACAAGTATTTATAATCTTAGATCATCAAAACATCTTATGATTTGGGAGAATAATTTTTTGTTTGCATACATGATGTCTTATTAGAACTTATTCAGTAATTAAGCATGAATATTTCTAGTTCTTATGCATATCATAAATAAGGAATTATAAATATTTTCAATAGGATATTATGTAATTATTTACTAAGTGTTTAATTTTTAGTATTTGGGCTAATGAGGAATTAGCTTTTGTGAGCTATCTCCTTGATCTAATTCCGCCATCTTAATTCAAATTGCATAAAAACTTCTTTTCCCGTACAATTAATTGGTTCTTGATCCAGATAATGATCTCTCTTTCCCTCAATAGAGATAGGATAGATTAATTTCATATTATATTATATATTTCATGTGTTATCATAGTGTTTGCATTCTAGAAGTCTTCTTTTTAAGAGGGAAAAATTTAGAATGGTTTGGTTGTTCCCTTAAAACAACACAAGGGTCATTCTCTTGCGTGATCAACACAAGAATCAATCTGATGTCCGTGCCTATTGTGAACTAAAGACACATCTTAAACTGATAGCAATACTAAAAAGGTACAACTAGACCTCGTTTAATCACTGAGAACCACCATTCGAATGGAAAATGAGCTATTCTAAGGTCTAAACCTAGCGGTATCCCTTAAAATGTTGAGGCAAAGAATTTCGCGCCTTCATCATTTTTGGAGCTAGAAGGAGGGTTGAAGCTAGTTATTTATTTTAATTTTATTTTATCAAATTTTAACTAATCATGGCTCTCATATTCATTCTTTCATTGGGTCACGATTTTATCTCATCTAAGCCTACACAAGGCATGCCCAACAATTAGATTGAGTCCCTTTCCAATTTAAAATTTGACGGGAAGAGTAACGATCCTACATTAGATAATAATTCTATTTTTTTTAATAGATGTGAATATTTTAATACCACTTATGATAATGATATTTTCACATTATTTACTCTTACATTTCAAGGGAATGTCCACAAATCATTCAAAGTACTTACAACAAGGTCAGTTCACTTGTGGAACCATTTTCGGAAGGTATTTCTTGAAGTGCATCAAAATTATAATTTTGATAGTTTTTGTTGAGAATTAGATAATATTTTCATGTATTACGATGAACCTTTAGGCATTTTTTCTAATAGATTTTGATCACTTTATTATATATTTCATTTATGTGATTTACCTTCAACTAATGATTTGATTGAACATTTCTCCTCTCGTGTATCTCCTAATTCTTAAGACAATAATTAAATAATGATGAACATGACACATCTAATTCATTTATTAGTCTTGAATCAGAAAATTATTTTATTGAGTTTGAAAATAAGATTGAAATTATATTTCCAACTTTATCTTTAGAAAATTGCAATTCCCATTTTCTGTTTTCTGAAATGAATATTTTAAATATAAATACATAATATGAAAATGTAATTGAATAAATTTCTAGTGATTATTATGATAAACAAGTAGGCCCAATAGAATTTAATTAGGGACAATATTTAAATAATGAATATATAGATCTCTCTTACGTTAAGGAAAATTCTGAAAATTAAGAACACATTTCTATAATTGAAAATTTTTTATTAACCTGGAATTATGATAATACGATGATGAATTATGATAAAGATGAATATGTTCAACAAAAATTATATTTTGGTAGTCATTATTTTCTTTATACTACTTTTTTTTAAGATCAGATTTCATTAAAGAGTGACCATTTTAATATTTCAATTGAAAACAATTTGATTACTAGTTATGAAAATTGTGAAATTATCACTCATTGAGATGACAATTCTTTAGTCATCAATGATGTTACAAAATCTTTATCTCACATATTATATGAATTCTATTGCATATCAATCATTTGATATCCATGAGAAGGAGGTAATTTATGATCGACACAATGATCATGACGACAAAAATTTTCATCATATACAAAGTGCACTATACTAAAAACCAAGTTATCGCATGAAGATTTGTGTGCAGTGACTTTACCTTTTCTGTCTAAACACAAAATTAATTTGAAAAATTTTGATGAGTTAGTAATGCAAGTTTCTAATGCTACTCATTTTGATTTTCTTTTGGAAACTTCCATCGATATAATTTTGTTGGAATGGACTTTTAGTGGAAATTCGATCACTAAATTTAATGATAGGTTCTAGAGTTTCCCTGTAACACTATATTGTAACTTTAATGTCCATACCAATTCATTTTTTATTGCTTTTTTTTTTCGATTCTTTCATTGCATTTTATTTTCTATTTTTTTTATGTAGGCATGTTGAATATCTTAGCATTGAACACCCTTAAGATGCATTAAATAAAGACAATGAATATGTTATTTTAAATTTTGTTCTTCAATATAAAAAAATAAAAATAAAAAATATTCTTTTTCATGTTAATGAGATATTCATTCATTTCAATTATCTCATTGTTGAAAAATCTAACTCTTGAGGATGTTCCCTCACAATCTTCCTTGCTACCTTCTCCTTTTGTTAGTTTTCAATTTGTGAAAATTATATATCCATACGTTTATGATCTTATAAATATTTTATGGGAGAGAAATTTCCAAGAGATATGATTTATAAATAAGTTATTCGTAAATAAGTTGATATTTATACATACTTTAGTTTTATGTATATATAATCAATTCAAAATTACTTTTGTTCTTTTAATTGTGCTTTTGTTGTTGATATTTGACTGGCGTGTACATCTAGTAAAAAAATCTCTTCATTGGTTACATTAGAAGTGTGACTATACCTATTCATGTTTCCTTCACATAGATATGATTAAGAATAGGTTATTTTCTATTTAGATTCCTTTCATGTTTTCATTTATTTCATTAGTGCAGATTTTTAAATAAGCATATACTACGCCTATTATGATTCATCTTTTTCATTCTTTAACAAAGATTGTTTGAAAAGTAATATTACATAAACCACGCTTACATTTCACTTGGTTATTCTATTGAATGAAGCTTCACATATTGTTGAAAATTACAAAGGAAATCATAAAAGGTGAAGCTCTAAAGAATATTTACAATCAAGTGCTATTAGAAAATCCAATTCTCAATTTATAAGCATTTCTATATGATCAATGTTGGATTGTATTAATAACTATTAAATGACTAATATGGTATACATAAAGTATCATTCTAGGGATGTCTTTTATCTCAATGATAGTTTCAGTGTCTCTGTCGATACATCAAACCAGAAGAAAATCAAAACAAAGAAGAATCGTCGTTGAATCTATTGCTAAAACTTAACACTCGTTCACGAATAAAAATAATCTACAAGAATGTAATCATGCCTCAATTAAGTGGTACCTAGCGCGGCACACAACAATTACACAAGCTCATATTTCAAATGACATCCATGTAACAACCTAATAATACAGAGACTGAAGCAGATCTACTTACAACCACAATAGCAAAAACAACACTCTACCAATATGCAAAGAAAAAAAGAAATATAGTACAACTACTTTAACCACTATAGTCCCTGCTAAAGAGGAGGGACCTTCCTCCCTAGCAGGATGGAGGAAGAGATAGAAACTAAATGAAAATTAAACCAGACAACGCATGTAACAACAACAATGTGATATATTTGTATTAATGTGCCCAAAATTACAAAGCCAAAAGTAATATTGTTTTGCGCTAACCCCCTGAACTCAAGGGTCGAGAGTTATATAATGGTTACATGTTCAAAAAAACGAGGAACACATCAATCATGAGAATCTTACAATTTTAATTATGATAAAAATAAGATACATATACTTACAACCAAATCCTTAATAAAAAGTCTGATTGGGCGAATATATATTACAATAAAAACTACCTAAAATTTGTCATATTAAAATATAATATGTAATGATTTCTACAGTTTTCGTGGAAAATGAAATTTTTAGCGTAACAACAATTGAGGATAGGTCGGCATCTCAAAGTTGATGATATCAAATCAGAAATACAACTATAACAACAGTTCATAATAGTGGGTCTGTAACAACACCATGATGTAACAACATTGTAGTATAACAACTCACTGTAACAAAACCCTTTCAACTACTTCTGTATGCCTCATGCCTTAGGTCTTTTGTGCTAAGTGTTAACCCCCTAATTTTCTCTCTTTTTTCCATTTTCCCCTTCCTAAATAATAACCATTTACCGCTTTTTTACCTCTTTTATGCACCCTCATCTTGCACTAGTCCAAGAACAGTGACATATTTCGTATAAACTTTATTTTTCATACTTTTAATTCAACTTAGCATTAATTAATCATTTATTACATGATTTCATACTTTTAATCACTATTTGTAACTTATCAATATCTCCAATGTTTATTTGGTAGTCAGAGTACTTACCGTGACTGTTGATCCTAGTGCAGGATCAGATCTTACACCGTTGCTAGCAAAACAAATCCTTGAAGCAGATCCGAACCTCGTCGATCACCACCTCATTTTGAGAAGCATCAGCCACGACATCAAGATCGATCCAAAGGTAGCCGAGACCGAATCTGTGAAGGACGAAAGTTGGAGTGGCTATGACCAGTTTTGCTAACTGTCGAATTTTGAAGGCCAAAAAGCTAAATTATGCGTTTGGTTATGTAATCAGTTGAATAATATATTTTGGCATTTGGGCAAAGATCTATATAATGTAGAATGTAAATAGGACTAGAGAAGTTTTAATAGGATAAGAGAACAGAGACATAGCCAGAGAGGTGGTAACAGGTTGTTATATTTTGTTATCGCCTGAATCTAGGCTGGACGATGTATTAATGTATGTATTTGCCTCAATGAATTAATAAAAGAGAGCTCCGCTTTATGTTTTGAAAATTTCATTTCTATATTTGAGCTGATGAATTGATTAAGGTACTGAGCAACATTTTTATTTAAAAGGGAAATGCGCTGGTTGGCTAGGGCCCAGCCAACCCAGCACATTTAGCCCATTTCCTCTTTTCCTGTAATTTGTGTTTGCATTGTCAAGTGTGAGCTAATTTTAAGCACATGCATTCCTGTCTGAGTGAAAGCGGATCTGTTGTGTGAAGTATATAAACTTCCTTTTTCTGCAATTTCCTTTCCTATGATTTATTTCAGATTGGTTTTCCTCTGCCTGGTCCAAGTAGGAGAAATAACCCTACACCAGTGCACGTTGGTGTGATATCTCCTTTTCTGCAATTATGTTTGATTGGTTTTCCCCACCTGGTCCAAGCAAGAGAAATGAACCTGCACCAGTGCACGTTGGTGTGATGCAGCAAGCCTTCTTAGTCTACTTCTGGAAATCTTCTTTCTTTCATTAAATGCTTATGATAGGATAAATGTATATTGATTGTTTATTTATTCCCGCACTCTATTAAGATCAGAAACATTCACTTTTTATATGTGCAATTCTATTAAACAATATAATATAACTTGTAATAATTAAGCACTCATTTTAAGAATTAAATGCTAAGTGCAGGCAGCTCTGATCTGGTGCAAGAACTAGTTTCTTGTCACAAGATCTCAGTGCTTTGAACCTGGAAAAGTTCAAGCCCTTGAATGAAGTAAAAGCCCTTTAGTAAAGACACCATTTATACCTTCTGCATAAATCTTTGATCCTGCACTAGTGCAAGCAGACTGTGATAGTGCAGGACAGATTAGTGCAAGAAGGAAATCTCTAAAGAAGCAGGCTTAAGGGCCCATTTGATGAGACTTCTAGGTGTCTCTACTAAAGAAAAAAACACACTCAGTAGTTAAATAATAATTAGCTAGAGTGATTTCCTTTTTATCTTTAATTCCCTCTTTCAAATTCATTCTTCCTTGTTCTAGTATTAGATTATTTTGATGGTTCAAGTTGCCTTTTTCTCTTTTTAATTTGATTCTGAAATATTTCCTTTAATGAAAGTAGGGATTTATATTAGGAAGATTCATACCATCTCCAGTGTTGCCTATGCTTCATCTCTAAGTTTATGTATCCCCTGAGTTGACAAATTAAGTGTTGAGGAGTTTGCTTAAGTGTAATTCCTGCACCCAACATTTTGGCACTGTTGCCGGGGAGGCGATTTGATTTGGTAAGAATTTTATGATTATACAATAGAGGTAATTTTTCCTTTATTTTTGCAGTATTGATTGGAAAAGATTCTTTGCAGGAATTTTACTGGTGTTAATTCATTTCTGATAGCATTTTTTACTAGAAGTTGTTTGTTATTTTTCATTCTTTTTTGAAATGAATGCCTAGAAAAGGTAAGGGTTCGAAGCCCACTAAGGGCCAAACAAATTATGAAAACAATTCTCATATTGGGTCTCCTTCTGTAAGCAGGAATCCCAATCCAATTCAAACCCATCATGTAGGAACAATCCACCTAGATTCTCGTGAAAACAGCTTAGGTGTGGATCAACCAATTGAGAGCAGTACAAGTAAAAGGAAAATAATGGTGGACCATGAAGATCATTTTTAAGGGACTGGTGAAAACTAGGTAAGTGAAGAACAATCCACTTTTGTGTTTCCAATTGTGGATCCTGATACTGTGGTGCAAATGAAGAATATTCCAGTATTATCTCTCCCTCATTTCCATGGTAAAGTTCATGAAGATCCTGACTCTTTTCTATTCGAGTTTGATATTCTGTGTAGAAGTTATGATTATTCAAATGACGCTCAGAAGTTAAGATTATTTCTTGTTACTCTCAAGGACTCAGCTCTACGCTGGTTTATGGGGTTAGGAGGAAACACTATAACCTCTTGGGATCAGATGAAGAGAGTGTTTTTGTCTAAATATCAAGAATATTGCAAAACTAGGGACATGCAGGATGAGATTTTTACAATCATACAGGATGATGATGAAACTCTTAAAGATTACGTAGAAATATTTCTGTATATTTTACAAAGGTTGAAACTTAAGTTTGATCCCAGTACTATTAGAACCTTTTTCCTAAGAGGATTATTGATAATGCTAGAAATAATTTAAATCTATTAGGACAAGGTGATATTTCTCAGCAAACTTTTTAACATATTTATGAATTATGCAGGAAATTTTCAAGAAATCAGTATAGATCAGGTAGAGGAACTCGACATAGAAATAGAAAAACTGAATCTATTGATGCTATGATTATCGGGCTAGAAAATAAAATGGAAAACATGAAAATTGATATAATGAATATTGTTACCAAACAGTTACACTCTTTAAAATTTCAGCAAAAACTCATGAAGGAACAAGAGTCATTATGTACTTTCTGTCCTAAATGTAAAAATAATCATCCTCCTAAAGAGTTTCCTCTTAATTTGAAAGAAACTAATAACTGTGTTATTTGTGAAGAAGACCATGTCACAGAAAATTGTCCCTCTATACCAGGACTTAAAGTTGTATTTACAGGGGGAAAGCCTGAAGCTGAGTAATTTTATGCTATTCGAGCAATAAGGAATTGGCCTCAGGTAGGTATAGGTATGGTTCCTGAATTTTCTCCACACTATTTTGTTTATAATTCACATGCATATTCTTATCCTAACACTAATCAACAGTGGCAGTATGGGAATAAATATCAGCATGGGAAACCTTCTCAACCATGGCAACAAGGTTGGAGCGGGCTAACTCATTCTCCATATTCCTACCAGCCACCTATGTAGTCATATCCATCTATGCATACACCTTATTCAATACCTCAACTTCTGATTCAGTCTACTCCACCGTTGCCTTTACCTCCACCCTTTCAACCTCCTTAGTTGCCTGCTCAACCTATGTCCAATCATAACAATAATAAAGCAGTATAAATTATCTATGTAACAAACACACCTTTACCATTCGAGTACTAGTCTATTCCATTTGGGGTTCATGATATTCAATTAAGATCGAGAAGGACTGTAACATCAAAAAATTAGAAACAACCTATAGTGATTGTTGAAGAGAAAGGAGAAGAGGAAACTCTTAACCATTCTCCAAAATCTGTCACTAAGCAACCCTTACCCTCTGAATCCTTGCCATCTTCTTCCAACCAGCCTCCATTCCCAGAGAGGCTAGTAATGGAAAAAATTGAGCCTAGTTATGAGACTATTTTGGCATCTGAGCTTCGGAATATTTTCATTAAGATAGCTTTGCTTCAAGCCATAAAAGAGATCCCCATTTGTACCAAGATTATTAATGAACTCTATCTCAAGAAACCCGGGAGGAAGAGAGTGGAACTCAAAACCATTCAATTTGTTGGTAGGGCAGCGGAGTCAATGACAGGATGTGTGTCTATGGAAAAATATACTGATCCCAGAAACCCTGTTGTCTCAGTTCAGATTAATAATTTCCTAGTCTTTAATGTTCTTATAGACCTAGGGGCAGCCATTAATGTCATGAGTAAGCAAACCATGGATCAACTTCAGTTATCTCATCTTCGCCTACTCCCACTGTGCTTGAATTAGCAAATAGATCTAAAATTAAGCCAGAAGGAGTATTAGACAATGTGATCATCTCATTAGATTCTTCGGAATATCCTGCTGATTTCATTGTGCTTCAGCCAAAGAACCCAGTAGGAGGACATCCATTGATCTCAGGTCAACCATGGCTTGCTACGACTGATGCATCTAGTGGATGTTGTTCAAATGATATGTATATTTCCCATGGAGATTCTAGGAAGAAAGTTACCTTATACCCCCCTGCCAGATCCATTCAGGACCTTGGAGATACTTTATGGTTGGATCAAAGAAGTGATGAGAAGACTCAACCCATTTCCCTTATCCATCATTATATTGGGTGTTCACAAGAACATGAGATTCAATATTTCCTGAATAATCTAGACACTATGCCTAATTTTGAGCCATTAAGCCATATTTTCAGCCTAGATTTTCAAGATAATCATGATTCTCATTCTTCTGTACCACTGCATTTGACCACTCTCTTGAGTACTCCTGAGCCTGACACTACTCTTTGTTAGATTATCCCTAGTAAATCATTTCATATTAGTTCAGATTGGGACTCATCTCAGCAGGATTAGCTTGTGAATTTGTTGCAAAACCATCTTAGCACCTTTGCTTGGGGTTATGAAGATATGAAGGGTATTCCTCCTGAAACTTGTACACATCATATCTATATTAAGGAAGTAACCCGACCTGTACGACAATCCCAAAGGTGAATGGATCTAACTCTAAGAGATATTGTGAAGGAAGAAGTACATAAACTCTTGGATGTCGATATTATCTATCCTATTTCTGACAGTCACTGGGTCTCTCCATTAGTGCTAGTACCTAAGAAACATGGAAGCTAGCGTATTTGTATTGATTATCAGGAATTAAACAAATCCACTCTCAAAGATTACTTCCCTCTCCCTTTCATTAACCAGGTGCTTGATACCTTGCAGGAAAGAAATATTTTTCCTTTTTGGATGGCTTCAGTGGCTATAACCAAATACAGTTTGCACCCGAAGATCAGGATAAAAATACTTTTACATGTCCATGGGGTACATTTTCTTATAAAATGCTTCCCTTTGGTTTATGTAATGCCCCGACTACCTTTCAAAGGGTAGTCCTGGCCATTTTTGCTGATATAGAATTTGTAGAAATTTATATGTATGACTTTTCTCTGTTTGGTGATTCTTTTTAGGAAGATCTCAAAAATATGGAGAGAGTACTTCTTCATTGACAGGAAGCCCATCTCGCCTTGAGTGACAAGAAATTTAGATTAATGTGCAAAGAAGGAGTGGTACTTGGCCATTTGATTTCTGGTAAAGGTATCTAGGTTGATCCAGCAAAGATTGAAATCATTATGCATCTTCTTGCACCCAAAACTCAAAGGGAAGTAAGAGGTTTTTTAGGACATGTTGGTTACTATAGAAGATTCATTGAAATTTTTTCTAATATAGCTACCCCTTTTTTCTAACTTCAAGCTAAGGATAGTGAATTTTCTTGGTCCACAGCTTGCCAATGGTCTTTTGAAACATTGAAGGAAAAATTGGTACAGGCACCAGTTTTGAGACGTCCTAACTAGTCCATGCCTTTTCACATTTCCTCTGATGCTTTAGATTTGGATATTGGTGGAGCTTTAGGACAAGAGGAAAATAAGAAATCCTATGCTATTTATTATATTAGTAAGAATTTTTCTTCCACTGAATTAAATTATACAGTTACAGAAAAAAAGAGTTTTTAGTTGTAATTTTTGCAATTAATAAGTTCATGCATTATATTACAGGATATGAAGTATTTGTACATAATGATCATTCCACGATTAAATATTTTATGAACAAACCATTGACTAGCGGTAGAGTGACTAGGTGGTTGCTATTTCTGCAGGAATTTAATGTTACTATTGTTGATAGACCAGGAAATATAATGTTGTAGCAGATTTTTTTCTATATTAGATAATCCTGGTGAAGCAAATCCTGTTAATGATGATTTTCCGGATGAACATCTTTTTCATATGTCAACAGATTCTCCATGGTTTTTTGACATTGCTAATTACTTGGTTACTGGGAAAACACCACCCCACCTGTCTTCTTGTGAAAAGAGAAATATTATTCAGAAAAGTGCTACATACTCCTAGATTCAAGGAGGTCTCTTTTACACTGGTCCAGACTTAATTATCCGTAGATGTGTAAGAGAGGAGGAAGTGTTTGAAATATTGAAATATGCTCATGATGAACCTTGTGGAGGCCACTTCCCTGGTAAGCAGACTACATATAAAGTATTGTGTGCTAGTTACTTTTGGCTTTCCTATTTTAAGGGTGCCAAATAGTATGTAAAGCGATGTGATAGATGTCAATGAGTGGGCCAGCCTAATCAAACCAATGAATTGCCTTTATGCCCCTAAGTTATGATTGAGCCATTTGAAAAATGGGCTATTTAACTTATAGGGCCAATAAATCCAATGTCATTATGTAAAAAGCATATTTTGGTTTGTACAGATTTTGTTACAAAATGGGTAAAAGCTAAAGTTGTTTTCTTTGCTACAGAAAAAGTTGTTGTTGATTTTATTTTTATTGAAACCTTTACTAGATTTGGTGTGCTTAGAGAAATTATTTCTGACAATGGTCTATAGTTTATTTCTAATTTGGCACAGGGTGTCATGGAGAGATACAAGATCCGGCACAGGAAATCCACGCCGTATCACCCACAAGCAAATGGCCAGGTGGAATCCACAAACAAAGTGATCGAGTCCATTCTTACAAAGATAGTAAATATGCATCACAAAGACTGGGTTGAAATATTACCAGAAGCTTTGTGGGCATACAGAACCACTTGGAGAAATAGCACGGGAGATACACCATATGAGATGGTATATGGCAAACAGGTTCTATTGCCAATTGAATTCCAGATCAAAACTTTCAGAACTACAGTTCACTTAGGACTAGATCTCTCTGAGGCACAACAACAATGTCTTCTCCAATTAAATGAGTTAGATTAATTTCGTAGGGATGCTATTTAGTGGAACATATTAATTCGGCAGCAACGCAAAAGGTGGCATGATAAGTCTATTCAGAAAAAGCAATTATAACCAGGTGATTGGGTGCTCCTTTATGATTCTAGATTTAAAAATTTTAAAGGGAAATTCCATACACATTAGATGGGACCTTATGAAGTGATCTAGGTATTCAAGAATGGAGCAGTAGAAGTTAAAACTATTGATGGACAAAATTCAGTATTCTTGGTAAATGGATAGGGATTAAAGAAGTATTTTTAGCCACCTGCCAGGAAAGATTTTACACAGCAAGTCCAACAAAAATTCGGGATGGTAGTGGTGAATGGTAATACTCACCTTTTGAAGACATGAATTCTTCTTCTTCTTTAAAAAAAAAAAAATTTAAATACAAAAAAAATTAAAATTAAAATAAAAAGTAAATAAAAAATATTTTCCTGTAATTATGGAAATCAGGTCGCTGACATGATTGCAAAAGGATCAACTTGAAAACCAACTTGCTGGTAGGAAGATCAAAAATTTCTAATTAAAAGATAATGTTGCTTGATATTTAGATATGCTAGAAACCACCATGTAAAAGTAGGTTCAACAGAACCAACATTTATACAATTGGGGTAATTAGCATGGATTTTTTTTTATTCAAGTAACAATTAATTCTTGCCGTAGTTATTTTTTTTCCACAAGTGCAGGCAAACCTTCCAGAAATTTTGTTTCCTTTCTTCATATTCCACTTTCGTAATATTCCCTCAGTTTCCTTCTTCAATCCCAGAATGATTAACCTCCCCATATTCTTCTGAATTTACCCTATTCGCTTCATAAAAACCCCACTTTACCCTTGAATTTTTTTCCTTATCCCACTCTTGTTTATCCCCTCTTGTGGTACTATTCTTGGAACCCCTATAACAGAATTCTTTCCCATTCTGAAATTTCCCTTTTCCCACATCCTTGTTCCCTCATGAATTCATTGTAGGATATCGCGCACAAAGAGCAAAAGGATATGCTCTGAAGCATCAAGAAAGGGCAAAGAAAATTTATAGTATAAGTTGAGGAAGCCATGTTGGAAGTCTAGCCTATACTTTACTTAAATTCCCTGTTATTTTTTTCAGTTACTATGCTTGCACTAGTGCAATCATGTTGTCCTATATAATAATGCAAGAAAAATGGTACCAGCAGAATAACATAGTTTAAGCGGTGCAAGTAGACTGGTGCAAGCATGCACCCTGTCAGAAACATAGTACAATTTGTTCTTTTCAATGCATATGCCATAAGAAAGTGGTCATAATGAAAGCTTATAAGAATTCCTTTCACTTAGTTGATGAGTACTTGTGCTATCATATTAACTAGAAGAAAATTATTTAAAGTATAAGGTGTTTTTAAGTTAAGAATCATTATCATTTTTTAATGAATGATAATGTTCTTTTTTGAATTATGAAGGATTGTGGAAGTGTTTAACCATTGCTTGGATATAATTGCCCTTTTCCACCATAATCCTAGATGTCCCTCATTCGTAATGATTACCTCACCTAGCTGTTAAAACGTCGCCGCAAGCACTAGTCTGGCACGATCTCAAATATGCCACACGTCCATGGCTATTTTAGTGGAATGAATGGGTGATAAGATGGAAGGGATGGTGGACGGTTGGATCCCTATCTATAAGAACCAATTTTCCCAGTGTTTCATGTAAATTATTGATTGTTCATAACCATTAAGCAGTGATGCCACTTGTTTGAATCCAACCTTTGTCTCTCAGTAGGGTAGAACAGCCTGCTGAGTATCGCAATAGTCTTCCACTATTGTAAGACTCAGGATTTCTTCAATTATTGCAAAAGTTTGACGGGAACAATAGTGAAGTGGCTCTACAGTTTGCCAGATGTTTCAAAAATGGCCGAGTAAAAATTGGGCCTCTAAAATTTGAGGTTACGGAAGAGTTTATAGCAGCAGCGATAGGCTTGGAAAATACTGGTGAGCAGTGGTTTAAAAATTAGAAACTAGAAAGGAATCGATGGCAGCGTTTCATCGTTGACAAGAATATGAAGGTAGATTGGAAGAAAGGAATTCCACGTAGTACCCTACTGGGACAGTGGCAGGACCTCCTTTTCATCCTACAGAAATTCGTAACCTGTGAGGGAAGGTACTCCCTCACTTTTGTGTACCATTTTAGGATGTTGCAGCATTTTGAAGCCAGCCGACACATCCAGTGGAGAATTGACTTCCCCTATTTTTTGGTTAAGAGCTTGGAAAAAATGGCCAAGGGTTTGCAAGATGGAATGGAAGACCAGGCCGACAAGAAGTTATGTCACCACGGCCTGATAAAGTTTTTGGTCCAGAAAAAATTAGAAATTAATGGCATGACCTGGGAGGCACTGTTAAAATAGCTACATAAAAATACAACTGCTGGAAAGGAGACAGAGGACCCTGCCAGCACAAGCAAGGGTCTGAGTAAGAATGTAAAAGGGAGTCCTTCTTGCACCAGTGAAAAAATGAAAGGACGTGAAAAATCAACATAAGGAAGGGCCCCCTCTCCAAATAAGAAGAGAACTAGTGCACCTGTTGAAGGGACTCCTTCTACGCCACTAGTACAGGCATAGACCCCCAAAGAAGACAACCTGGAAGTCCTTGTAGATGCATTGAAATCTGTAAAGGTCGAAGATGACACTCTATTGGCCGATTTCTTTAAAAGGGCCCACAAAGAGAATGAAGAACCTAGTGCATGCAGAGAACCACAGTCCCCATAGAACGTTGAATCCCCTTTTGCATCAGTGCAAGAAAATGAACAAGAAGAAGAACAAGAAGAAGAACCAGAAGAGGAAGAAGAAGAAGAACCAGAAGAGGAAGAAGAAGAAGACGAGGAAGTGTTTGCTGAAACCCCGAGGGATACTGAGGTTCGTAAAGAAGATATAGCCCCTGTCAAGACAGAAGAAGAATAATTTCTTGATGTAACTATGAGGGATACTGAGGTCCCTGAGGAAGACACAGCCCCTATCGAGACAAAAGAAGAAGAAAATTTGGTAACTCCTGCAACTCGGATAGTTGAACTAGATCTTCAAGTGCAGAACTTAGAACAGCTCATAGCTAAAGAGCAGGAGGATAAAGAACAAAGTAAAGAAGAATTAACTGCGGAGATCCAGAAAAAGAAAGGAGAAGTTAGAGTTTGGAAGTACCGAGCTATGAAATGTTTCAAGCGACTTAAAAAGGTGACAAAGTAACTAAAGAACATTAGAAATAAGAAGTCTGAAACATTGCAGGCTGATGTTAGAATGTCAGAGTAGGATTGAGATGGAATGTTCAAAGTTTTGAAGGTTTTTTGCAAAGGTAAATAGTTGTGTGAGGACACACAATAGCTTAGGGATGGGAGGATGTTATCCCCCTAATTTTCTCTCTTTTTTCCATTTTCCCCTTCCTAAATCATATCCATTTACCATTGTTTTACCTCTTTTATTCACCCTCATCTTGCACTAGTCCAAGCACGGTGACATATTTCATATAAAAATTATTTTTCATACTTTTAATTCAAATTAGTATTAATTAATCATTTATTACATTATTTCTTACTTTTAATCACTCTTTGTAGCTTATTGATATCTCCAATGTTTATTTGGTAGTTAGAGTACTTACCGTGATGACTGGCCCTAGTGTAGGATCGAATCTTGCACCATTGCTAGCACAAAAAAATCCTTGCAGTAGATCTGAACCTCCTTGATCACTGCCTCATTTTGAGGAGCTTCAGTCACCATAGCAAGATTTATCTAAAGGTAGCCGAGATCGAATCTGTGAAGGACGAAAGCTGGAGATTGGCTACGACAAGTTTTGCTAACTGTCTAATTTTGAAGGCCGAAAAGCTAAATTCTTCGTTTGGTTATGTAATCAGTTGAATAATATATTTCGGCTTTTTGCCAAAGATATATATAATTTAGAATGTAAATAGGACTAGAGAATTTTTTATAGGAGGAGAGAATAGAGACATAGCCAGAGAGGCAGTAACAGGTTGCTGTATTTTGTTATCACCTGAATCTAGGTTGGGCGATGTATTAATGTATGTACTTGCCTAAATGAATTAATAAAAGGGAGCTCCACCTCATGTTTCGCAAATTTCGTTTCTGTCTTTGAGCTAATGAATTGATTAAGGTACTGAGCAGCATTTTTATTTAAAAGGGAAACATGCTGGTTGGCTAGGGCCCAACCAACCCAGCACGTTTACCCCATTTCCCATTTTCTTGTAATTTGTGATTACATTGTCAAGTTTGATTTAATTTTAAGCACATGCATTCTTGTCTGAGTGAAAGCAGATCCATTGTGTGAGGTAGATAAACTTCCTTTTCTTACAATTTCCTTTCCTATACTTGATTTAAGATTGGTTTTCCTATGCCTGGTCCAATCAGGAGAAATAACCCTGCACTAGTGCATGTTGGTGTGATATCTCCTTTTCTGCAATTCTGTTTGATTGGTTTTCCCCGCCTGGTCCAAGCAGGAGAAATGAACCTACACTAGTGCATGTTGGTGTGATGCAGTAAGTCTTATTAGTCTACCTCCCGCAATCTTCTTTCTTTCATTAAATTCTTATGACAGGATAAATGTATATTGATTGTTTCTTTATTCCCGCACTCTATTAAAATCAGAAACATTCACTTTTTATGAGTGAAATTTGATTTAACAATATAATAGCACTTGTAGGAAGCTCTGATCCGATGCAAGAACTAGTTTCTTGTCATGGGATCTAAGTGCTTTGAACCTGGAAAAGTTCAAGCCCTTGCATGAAGTAAAAATCCTTTATTAAAGACACCATTTATACCTTCTGCATAAATCTCTGTTCCTGCACTACTGCAAGAAGACTGTGATAGTGCAGGACAGATTAGTGCAATAAGGAATTCTCTAACGGAGCAGGATTAAGGGCCCATCTCATGAGACTGCTAGGTGTCTATGCTAAAGAAAAACATACACTCCGTAGTTAAACAATAATTATCTAGAGTGATTTCCTTTTTATCTTTAATTCCCTTTTGCAAATGCATTCTTCCTTGTTCCAGTATTAGATTATTTTGATGGTTCAAGTTTCCTTTTTCTCTTTTTAATTTGATTCTGCAATATTTCCTTTAAGGAAAGTAGGGATTTATATTAGGAAGATTCATACCATCCCTAGCATTGCATATGCTTCATCTCTAAGTTTACGGATCCCTCGGGTTGATAAATTAAGTGTTGAGGAGTTTGCTCAAGTGTAATTCCTACATGCAACATTTTGGCGTCGTTATCGGGGAGGCGATTTGATTTGGTAAGAATTTACTGATTATACAATAGAGGTAATTTTTCCTTTATTTTTGCAGTATTTTTTGGAAAAGCTTCTTTGAAGGAATTTTACTGGTGTTAATTGATTTCCGATAGCATTTTTTACTAGAAGTTGTTTGTTATTTTTCTTTCTTTTTTGAAATGAATGCCTAGAAAAGGTAAGGGTTTGAAGCCCACTAAGGGCCAAAAGAATTCTGAAAACAATTCTGATATCAGGTCTCCTTATGTAAGAAGGGAGCCCAATCCAATTCAAACCCATCATGCAGGAACAATCCACCTGGATTCTGGTGAGAATAGCTCAGGTGTGGATCAGCTTGTTGAGAGCGGTACAAGTAAAAGGGAAACAATGGTGGACCATGAAGATCATTTGGAAGGGACTGGTGAGAAATAGGTAAGTGAAGAACAATCCACTTTGTGTTTCCAATTGTGGATCCTGATAATGTGGCACAAATGAAGAATATTCCACCATTAGCTCTCCCTCATTTCCATGGTAAAGTTCATGAAGATCCTGACTCTTTTCTATTCGATTTTGATATTCTGTGTAGAATTTATGATTATTCAACTGATGCTTAGAAGTTACGATTATTTCCTATTACTCTCAAGGACTCAGCTCTACGTAAGTTTATGGGGTTAGGAGGAAACACTATAACCTCTTGGGATCAGATGAAGAGAGTTTTTTTGTATAAATATAAAGAATATTGCAAAACTCGGGACATGCAAGATGAGATTTTTACAATCATACAAGATGATGATGAAACTATTGAAGGTTACCTAGAAAGATTTATGTATATTTTACAAAGGTTGAAACTTAAGTTTGATCCCATTACTATTAGAACCTTGTTCTTAAGAGGACTTACTAATAATGCTAGAAATAATTTAAATCTGTTAGGACATGGTGATATTTCTCAGCAAAATTTTGAAAAAATTTGTAAATTATGCAGGAAATTTTCAAGAAATCAATATAGATACGGTAGAGGAACTTGAAATAGAAATAGAAAAACTGAATCTATTAATGCTATTATTATCAGACTAGAAAATAAAGTGGAAAACATGAAAATTGATATAATGAATACTGTTACCAAACATTTAGACTCTTTAAAATTTCAGCAAAAATTCATGAAGGAACAAGAGTCATTATGGATTTTCTATCCTAAATGTAGAAACAAGCATCCTCCTAAAGAGTGTCCTCTTAATTTGAAAGAAACTAATAAGTGTTCTATTTGTGCAGAATACCATGTCACAGAAAAATGTCCCTCTATAACAGGAATTAAAGCTGTATTTATAGGGGGAAAGCCTGAAGCTAAGTACTTGTATGCTATGGAAACAAGAAGGAATTGGGCTCAAGATGGTATAGGTACGGCTCCTGAATTTTCTCCAAACTATTTTGGTTATAATTCACATGCATATTATTATCCTATCACTAATCAGCAGTGGCAGTATGGGAATCAATATCAGCATGGGTAGCCTTCTCAACCATGGCAACAAGTTTGGAGAGGGCCAACTCATTCTTCATATTCCTACCAGCCACCTATGCAGTCATATCCATCTACGCATACACCTAATTCAATTACTCAACTTCTGAGTTAGTCTACTCCATCGTTGCCTTTACCTCCACCCTTTCGACCTCCTTAGTTGCCTAATCAACCTATGCCCAATCCTAACAATAATAAAGCAGTGAAAATGATCTATGTAACAAACCCACCTTTACAATTCGAGTACTAATCTATTCTAGTTGGGGTTCATGATATTCAATTAAGATCGGGAAGGATTGCAACATCAGCAAATCAGAAGCAACCTATAGTGATTTTTGAAGAGAAAGGAGAAGAGGAAACTCTTAACCATTCTCTGAAATCTGTCACTAAGCATCCCTTACCCTCTGAATCCTTTCCATCTTCTTCCAACCAGCCTCCCTTCCCAGAGAGGCTAGTAATGGAAAGAAGTGAGGCTAGTTCTAAGACTAGTTTGGCATCTGAGCTTAGGAATATTTTCATTATGATACCTTTGCTTCAAGCCATTCAAGAGATACCCATTTGTACCAATATTATTAAGGAAATTTGTCTCAAAAAACCCAAGAGGAAGAGAGTGGAACCCCAAACCATTAAATTTGTTTGTAGGGAAACATAGTTGATGATGGGATGTGTGTCTATGGAAAAATATACTGTCCCGGAAACCCTGTTGTCTTAGTTCAGATTGGTAATGTCCTAGTCTCTAATGTTCTTATAGACCTAGGGGAAGCCATTAATGTCATGAATAAACAAACCATGGATCAACTTCGGTTATCTCATCTTCACCCTACTCCCATTATGCTTGAATTAGCAGATAGGTCTAAAATTAAGCCAAAAGGAGTATTGGATGATGTCATCATCTCATTAGATTCTTGGGAATATCCTGTTGATTTCATTGTGCTTCAGCCAAAGAACCCAGTAGGAGGACATCCCTTGATCTTGGGTCGACCATGTCTTGCTACGATCGATGCATATATTGGATGTCGTTTCGGTGATATGTATATTTTGCATGGAGATTCTAGGAAGAAAGTTACCTTATACCCCCCTGCCAAATCGATTCAGGACCTTCGAGATACTTTATGGTTGGATCAAAGAAGTGATGAGGAGACTCAGACCATTTCCCTTATCCATCATTATACTGGGTCTTCACAAGAAGATGAGATTCAATATTTCCTCAATAATCTATACACTATGCCTAATTTTGAGTCATTGAGCCATATTTTTCTACCTAGATTTTCGAGATAATCATGATTCTCATTCTTCTGTACCGCTGCATTTGACCACTCCCTTGAATACTCCTAAGCATGAGACTACTCTTTTTGAGATTAGCCCTGGTAAATCCTCACATATTAGTTCAGATTTGGACTCATCTCAGCAGGAGAAGCTTGTGAATTTGCTACAAAACCATCCTAGTGCCTTTTCTTGGGGCTATGAAGATATGAAGGGTATTGCTCCTGAAACTTGTACACATCATATCTATATTCAGGAAGGAAACCAACCTGTCTGACAACCCCAAAGGCAAATGAATCCAGCTCTAATAGATATTGTGAAGGAAGAAGTATAGAAACTCTTGGATGCCAGTTTTATCTATCCTATTTCCGACAGTCAGTGCGTCTCTCCATTAGTGCTAGTGCCTAAGAAATATGGAAGATGGTTTATTTATATTGATTATTGAGAATTAAACAAAGCCACTCTCAAATATTACTTCCCTCTCCCTTTCATTGACCAGGTTCTTGATACCCTTGCAGGAAAGAAATATTTTTCCTTTTTGGATGGCTTCAGTGGCTATAACCAAATACAGTTTGCGCTCGAAGATCGGGATTAAACTACTTTTACATGTCCATTGGGTACATTTGCTTATAAAGTGCTTCCCTTTAGTTTATGTAATGCCTCGGATACCTTTCAAAGGGTAGTCTTGGTCATTTTTGTTGATCTAGAATTTGTAGAAATTTATATGGATGACTTTTCTATGTTTGGTGATTCTTTTCAGGAAGCTCTCAAAAATCTGGAGAAAGTACATCTTATTTTCTAGGAAGCCCATCTGCCTTGAGTGACACGAAATGCAGATTAATGTGCAAAGTGGGAGTGGTACTTGGACATTTGGTTTCTGGTAAATATATCCAGGTTGATCTAGCAAAGATTGAAATAATTCTGCATCTTCCTGCACCCAAAACTCAAAGGGAAGTAAGAGGTTTTTTAGGACATGCTGGTTACTATTGAAGATTCATTGAAAATTTTTCTAAGATAGATGACTCTCTTTTCCAACTTCTAGCTAAGGATAGTGAATTTTCTTGGTCCACAGCTTACCAACAGTGTTTTGAAACATTGAAGGAAAAATTGGTACAGGCACCAATTTTGAGAGGTCCTAACTGGTCCCTAACTTTTCACATTTCCTCTGATGCTTCAGATTTGACTATTGCCGCATCTGTAGGACAAGATGAAAATAAGAAATCATATGCTATTTATTATATTAGTAAGAATTTGCTTCCGCATAATTAAATTATATAGTTATAGAGAAAGAGTTTTTAGCTGTAATTTTTGCAATTAATAAGTTCAGGCACTATATTATAGGATATGAAGTATTTGTACATATTGATCATTCTGTGATTAAATATTTGATGAAAAAACCATTTACTAGCGGTAGAGTGACTAGGTGGTTGCTATTGTTCCAGGAATTTAATGTCACTATTGTTGATACACCAGGAAAATCTAATGTTGTAGCAGATTTTCTTACTAGATTAGATAATCCTGGTGAAGCAACTCCTGTTAATGATGATTTTCTAGATGAACATATTTTTCTATGTCAACATATTCTCCATGGTTTGCTGACATTGCTAATTACTTGGTTACTGGGAAAACACCACCCCACCTGTCCGCTAATGAAATGCGAAATATTATTCAAAAAAGTGCTGCATACTCCTCGATTCAAGGAGATCTCTTTTACACTAGTCCAGACCTGATTATCCGTAGATGTGTAAGAGAGGAGGAACTATTTGACATATTGAAATCTACTCATGATGAACCTTGTAGAGGCCACTTCGCTGATAAACAAACTGCATATAAAGTATTGCATGCTGGTTACTTTTGGCTTTCCTTGTTTAAGGGTGCCAAACAGTATGTTAGGCAATGTGATAGCTATCAACGAGTGGGCCAACCTAATCAAACTAATGAAATACCTTTATGCCCCCAAGTTATGATTGATTCATTTGAAAAATGGGCTATTGATTTTGTAGGGCCAATAAATTGAATGTCATTAAGTAAAAAACATATTTTGGTTTGTACAGATTTTGTTACAAAATGGGTAGAAGATAAAGTTGTTTCCTTTGCTACGGAAAAAGTTGTTGTTGATTTTCTTTTTACTGAAATATTTACTATATTTGGTGTGCCTAGATAAATTGTTTCTGACAATGGTCCACCGTTTATTTCTAATCTGGTATAGGGTGTGATGGAGCAATACAAGATCCGGCACAGGAAATCCACGTCGTATCACCTGCAAGCAAATGGCGAGGTGGAATCCACAAATAAAGTGATCAAGTCCATTCTTACAAAGATAATAAATATGCATTGGAAAGACTAGACTGAAATATTACCAGAAGCTTTGTGGGCATACATAACCACTTGGAGAAACAGCACGGAACATACACCATATGAGCTGGTATATGGCAAACAGGTTCTGTTACCAATTGAATTCCAGATCAAAAATTTCAGAACTGCAGTTCAGTTAGGACTAGATCTCTGAGGTAGAACAACAAAATATTATCCAATTAAATGAGTTAGATGAATTTCGTAGGGATTTTTTTTAGCAGAATATATTAATTCAGCAGCAACGCAAAAAGTGGCATGACAAGTCTATTCAGAAAAACCAATTCCAACCAGGTGATTGGGTGCTTCTTTACGATTCTAGATTTAAAATTTTTAAAGGGAAGTTCCATACACGTTGGATGGGACCTTATTAAGTGGTCCAAGTATTCAAGAATTAAGCAGTAGAAGTTAAAATTATTGATGGACAAAATTTAGTATTCTTGGTAAATGGACACAGATCAAAGAAGTATTTTCAGCCACCTGCTAGGAAAGATTTTACACATCAAGTCCAACAACAATTTGGGATGGTAGTGGCGAATGGTAATACAAACCTTTTGAAGACATGAATTCTTCTTCTTCTTTCAAAATATAAAATTTATAAAAAAAAAGAAAAAAAAAGAAAAAAAAGTAAAGAAAAAGTATTTTCCTGTAATTATGAAAATCAGTTTGCTGACATGATTGCAAAAGGATCAACTAGAAAACCAACTTGCTAGTAGGAAGATAAAAAATTTCTAATAAAAAGAGAATGTTGCTTGATCTTTAGATATGCTAGCAACCACCAAGTAAAATAAGGTTCAGCAGAACCAACCTTTATACATTTGGGGTAATTAGCAGGGATATATTTTTATACAAGTAACGCTTAATTCTCACTGCAGTTATTTTTCTTGCACGAGTGCAGGTAGACCTTCTAGAATTTTTTTTGAGTTTCTTCATATTCCACTTTTATAATATTCCCTCAGTTTTCCTCTTCAATCCTAGAATGATTAACCTTCTCACATTCTTCTGAATTTACCCTAGCCACTTCGTAAAAACCCCGCTTTACCCTTGAATTTTTTTCCCTATCCCACTTCTTTTTATCCCCTCTTGTGTTACTATTCCTGGAATCCATATAACAAAATTCCTTCCCATCCTGAAATTTCCCTTTTCCCACTTCTTTGTTCCCTCATGAATTCATTTTAGGATCTTGCGCACAAAGAGCAAAAGGATATGCTCTGAAGCATCAACAAAGGGCAAAGTAAATTTCCAGTATAAGTTGAGGAAGCCATGTTGGAAGTCCATCCTATATTTTACTTAAATTCCTTATTCTTTTTTTTCAGATACTATGCTTGCACTAGTGCAAGCATGTCGTCCTATATAATAATGCAAGAAGAATGGTACCAGCAGAATAGCATAGTTTAAGCGGTGCAAGTAGACCAGTGAAAGCATGCACCCTGTAAGAAACATAGTAGAATTTGTTGTTTTCATCGCATACGTCATAGGAAGGTGGTCATCATGGAAGTTTATAAGAAGTCCTTTCACTTACTCAATGACTACTTGTGCTATCATATTAACTAGGAGAAAATTATTTAAAGTACAAGGTGTTTTTAAGTTAAGAATCATGATCATTTTTTAATGAATTCTGAAGTTCTTTTTTGAATAATGAAGGAGTGCGGAAGTGTTTAGTCATTTCTTGGATATAATTTCCCCTTTCCGCCATAATCATAGATGTCCTTCACTCATATTTATTATCTCACCTAACTGTTAAAATGTCGCCACAAGCACTAGTCTAGCACGATCTCAAAGATGTTGCGCATCCACCTCTATTTCAGTGGAATGAATGGGTGATAAGCTGGAAGGGATGGTGGACGGTTGGATCCCTATCTATAAGAACCAATTTTCCCAGTGTTGCATGTAAATTGTTGATTTTTCATAACCGTTAAGTATTGATGCTGCATGTTCGAAGCGAACCTTCGTCTCTCAGTAGGGTAGAACAAACTACTGAGTATTGCAATAGTCTTGCACTATTGTGAGACTCAGGCTTTCTTCAATTATTGCAAAATTTTGATGGGCACAATAGTTAAGTGGCTCTACATTTCTCCAAAAGTTTCAAAAATGGCCGAGTAAAAATTGGGCCTCTAAAATTTGAGGTTACAGAAGAGTTTATAGCAGCAGCGACAGGCTTGGAAAATACTGGTGAGAAATGGTTTAAAAATTAGAAACTAGAAAGGAAGAAATGGTAGCATTTCGTCCTCAACAAGAATATGAAGGTACATTGGAAGAAAGGAATTCCACACAGTGCCCTGTTGGGACAGTGGCGGGACCTCCTTTTCATCCTACAGAAATTTGTAACTTGTGAGGGAAGGTACTCCCTCAATTTTTTGTACCATTTTAGGATGTTGTATCGTTTCGAATCCAGCCGATACATCAAGTGGAGAATTTATTTACACTATTTTTTTCTTAAGAGCTTGGGAAAAATGGTGAAGGGTGTGCAGGACAAACGGGAAAACCAGGCCGACAAAAATTTATGTCACTACGGCCTGATAAATAGTTTGGTCCAGAAACAATTAGAAATTAAAGGCATGACCTGGGAGGTACTGTTAAAATAGCTACATAAAAAGACAACTGCTGGAAAGGAGACAGAGGACCTTGCCAACACAAGCAAGGGTCCGAGTAAGAATGCAAAAGGGAGTCCTTCTTGCACCAGTGAAAAAATAAAATGACATGAAAAATCAATAGAAGAAAGGGCCCCATCTCCAAATAAGAATACAACTAGTTCACCTATTGAAGGGACTCCTTCTACGCCACCAGTATAGGCACAAACCCCCGAAGGAAACAACCTGTCATTCCTTCCAGATGCAACAAAATATGTAGAGGTTGAAGATGAAACTCTGTTGGCCAATTTCATTAAAAGGGCTAGGAAAAAGAATGAAGAATCTAGTGCAGGCAAAGAACCACAGTTCCCACAGGACGTTGAATCCCCTTCTCCACCAGTGCAAGAAGAAGAACAAGAAGAAAAACAAGAAGAAGAACCAGAAGAAAAAGAATTAGAAGAAGAAGAAGAACTAGAAGAAGAAGAGGAGGAGGAGGAAGAAGCGTTTGATGAAACCTCGAGTTATACTGAGGTCCCTAAATAAGATATTGTCCCTGTCGAGATAGAAGAAGAAGAATTTCTTAATGTAACTATGAGGGATATTGAGGTCCCTGAGGAAGACATAGCCCCTGTCAAGACGAAAGAATTAGAAGATTTAGTAACTCTTGCTGCTCAGATAGTTGAACCAAAGATTCAAGTGCAAAACTTAGAACAACTCATAGCTAAAGCGTAGGAGGATAAAGAACAAAGTAGAGAAGAATTAACTGCAGAGATCTAGAAAAATAAAGGAGAAGTTAGATTTTGGAAGTACCGAGTTGTGCAATGTTTCAAGCGACTTAAAAAGGTGACAAAGAAACTAAAGAACATCTGAAAGAAGAAGTCTGAAACATTGCAGGTTGATGTCAGAATGTCAGAGCGGGATTGAGCTGGAATGCTCAAATTTTTGAAGGTTTTTTACAAAGGTAAAGAGTTGTGTGAGGATAGACAATAGCTCAGGGATGGGAGGATGTTAGCCCCCTAATTTTCTCTCTTTTTTCCATTTTCCCCTTCCTAAATCATAACCATTTACCGTTGTTTTACCTCTTTTATGCACCCTCATCTTGCACTAGTCCAAGAACGGTGACATATTTCGTATAAAATTTATTTTTCATACTTTTAATTCAAATTGGCATTAATTAATAATTTATTACATGATTTCTTACTTTTAATCACTCTTCGTAACTTATTGATATCTACAATGTTTCTTTGGTAGTTAGAGTACTTATCGTGACCGCTGATCCTAGTGCAGGATTAGATCATGCACCATTGCCAACAGAAAATCCTTGCAGCAGATTCGAACCTCCTTGATCGCCGCCTCATTTTGAGCATCTTTAGCCACGACAGCAAGATCGATCCAAAGGTAGCCGAGACCGAATCTGTGAAGGAAGAAAGCCAAAGATTGGCTATGGCCAGTTTTGCTAACTGTCTAATTTTGAAGGCCGAAAAGCTAAATTGTTCATTTGGTTATGCAATCGGTTGAATAATATATTCTGGCCTTTGGCCAAAGATCTATATAATGTATAATGTAAATAGGTCTAGAGAACTTTTGATAGGAGAAGAGAACAGAGACACAGCCAAAGATGCGGTAACAGGTTGTTCTATTTTGTTATCGCCTGAATCTGGGCTGGACGATGTATTAATGTATGTACTTGCATCAATGGATTAATAAAATGGAGCTCCGCCTCATGTTTCACAAATTGCGTTTCTATATTTGAGTTGATGAATTGATTAAGGTACTGAGCAACGTTTTTATTTAAATGGGAAATGCACTAGTTGGCTAGGGCCCAGCCAACCCAGCACATTTACCCCATTTCACATTTTCCTATAATTTGTGTTTACATTTTCAATCGTAATTTAATTTTAAGCACATGAATTCTTGTCTGAGTGAAAGCGGATCCATTGTGTGAAGTAGATAAACTTCCTTTTCCTACAATTTCCTTTCCTGTACTTGATTTCAGATTGGTTTTCCTCCGCTTGGTCCAAGTAGGAGAAATAAGCCTGCACCAGTGCACATTGGTGTGATATCTCCTTTTCTGCAATTTTGTTTGATTGGTTTTCCCTACCTATCAAGCAGGATAAATGAACCTGCACCAGTGCACATTGGTGTGATGCAACAAGCCTTCTTAGTCTACTTCCCGCAATCTTCTTTCTTTCATTAAATTCTTATGATAGGATAAATGTATATTGATTGTTTCTTTATTCCCGCACTCTTTTAAGATTAGAAACATTAAATTTTTATGTGTGCAATTTGATTTAACAGTATAATAGCACTTGCAATAATTAAGCACTCATTTTAAGAATTAAATGCTAAGTGTAGGAAGCTCTGATCTAGTGCAATAACTAGTTTCTTGTCACGAGATCTGAGTGCTTTGAACCTGGAAAATTTCAAGCCCTTGCATGAAGTAAAAATCCTTTAGTAAAGACACCATTTATACCTTCTACATAAATCTCTGATCCTACACTAATGCAGGACCAATTAGTGCAAGAAGGAAATCTCTAAAGGAGCAGGTTTAAGGGCACATCTGATGAGACTGCTAGGTGTCTCTGCTAAAAAAAAATACACATTCAGTATTTAAACAATAATTAGGTAGAGTGATTGCCATTTTATCTTTAATTCCCTCTTGAAAATGCATTCTTCCTTGTTCCAGTATTAGATTATTTTCATGGTTCAAGTTGCCTTTTTCTCTTTTTAATTTGATTATGCAATCTTTCCTTTAAAGAAAGTAGTGATTTATATTAGGAAGATTCCTACCATCTCTGGCATTGCCTGTGCTTCGTCTCTAAGATTACAAATCCCCCAGCTTGACAAATTAAGTGTTGAGAAGTTTGCTTAAGTGTAATTCCTGCACCCAACACTAAGAATAACATCTAGAAGGACAACATAAGACCAAAAGACTTCTTGCAACATTCATCTGAGTTAGCCAAAAAAAGGAAACGATACATCATAATAATCAATGAAATAGAAAGATAATGAAATAAGGTAAAAAATCACTATTTAGGTTATAAAAGAAGGGAAAAAGGAAAATTTAGTCCCAATGTTTGAGGTCACAAGGTAAAAATGGGCGAAACAGATGTAGGAAATAAGTACAAAAATGGCATGCAACATTTCCCCACAGTTGAAGCACTTGCATGTCCTCATGCAAAAATATCATCTCCCATGATAATATCTCTTGTGCAGGTCAGTGAAGTCATAGGTGTTGGTTGTGTACTAATCTAGAAACCTGTACCATTGAGTAGCCACCAGTTGTCGTGTCCAAGACTCTTCTTCATACTTTTTCAGTTCATAACGAACCTGGTATTCCTCTATTGGTATCTAAATCAAAGTTTATTTAAATATTAGCCTAATCCAGGAAGCTCCAAGGGTCTTTATCACCTGGTCATGCGCTGGTACATGTGTAACAGCTACCACAAAGTTCTAACATGAAAACGGGTATGTTTCCAATAGTTCAACACTGATGGCTATTGAACGCTTTAGACACCCAGTCAGGGCTTGAATCTTCATTAAAGAAAATTGATTAAGGAAAAAGTCCAAAATCCTTATTCTGTAAGTGGCAGCAAGTTCCCTTATCCAAGGATTACTCAGAATCTTTCTAAATTCTCGACTTAATTTAGTGGCCCATCCTAATTCTGCTTGGATCCATAATGTTCTCTTTTCTTCATTGGCATCCATAGATTTTGTGGCCAAATTCCACTCAATATGATTCCTAATAAATGACACAAAGACTCGTAACTGAAAATCCCGCATATAGGAGAATATAGTTACTACCATATTCATACTCGCATGATCACAAATGATATTGTGGAAAAATAACTCGCACAACAGGGTTTGTTCATCAAAATTAGAAGTACGAAAGACATTTAAAAAGGTGGGGTGGAAGAACCCATATAGGGCTTGTTCTCCATGAAGGTTTTCAACTTAAACAAATAATAACGTTCCCATAGGAAAATGGAGTAGGACGGGGAGGGTCTCCTGCACCCCAATAAACTGAGGGCAAGCTCATCGAGTTTTTTCTTATCCACTGTCAAATCCTAAACCTCTTGCCGTAACAACATCAGTTGTTCCTTATGCTTCTTTACGACTTCCTTCTACTTACACTCTTGCCAACCTTTATTCAGTTCTTCTTTTATCCATTTTTCCTATAAATCACTTATTTCCTTTTGATGTTCTTTCAGTGATATCACCCCCTCCCGAAGGGAGATTGCCTCCTGTTTCCATTTCTACAATTCAGAAATCAACAAAATTTTCTCAGAACTCCATCCCGCGGCGGGACCCAACATTCCTCTGCATTCAACATCAATAGTGGGTGTAAAAGCCTCTGTTTGATGGGTCTGCTCCACCTCTACTACTGGTTCTTGCATAAAAATGACTTCATCAGTGGTTTCTTGTGTATCAACCCCTTTATTTTCGCTTAGGGTAGCCTCTATTCCCACCATTAGTTATTCTATAATAGCAGTGGCCTCCATAGGTTATTTTGCATTGGCTTCTAGGTCGATTAATATGGGATTTTATGGTTTAACTATTGGTTCTTATGTAACAATAGTATCCTTAGCAGGTTCTTGTGGGATAGCTTCCCAAAGTTCCGTTTTTGTTTCCATTGAGCTAATGTTTTCCCCATAAACCTCATACCATCCTGCTGTCAATTCCTGAGAACATGTTGCGAATATGGATACCAAAATATCCTTCCCCCAACTAATATTTTTCTTAACAATTCGTTTTATTTTCTTAAATTTTCAAGTTCTGAAAGAAGAATATGAGTGTTGTCCTTAGGTCAGGAGGAGGGTTCTTTTCCTTCTTCTTCTTATCCTTTTTCTTCATTCTGCTTCTCAGTTGTGGCCAATGGTTCTATTGGCAAGCTAACTATCACCCTTTGTTTTGATCGTTTGTCTCTGATCACCTTGTGAGTGGGTTCATTTCCAATTCTAACCTTGGTGGGCTAGGTCTAGACCCCATCTTCTACATGACTTCCTTCCAAGCTCCCATCTTGTTTTCTCTAGCTTGTCCCGGGCCTTTTTCTTTTAAATTCTTCCCAGCTCCTTCCTTGTTGGCTTAGGGCATCCAATATGATCAATTTAATAAGTTCATGGTTGGCCACACAAGCTTTAGAATGTGATGTCGTCTTAACTGCCACATCCATATGATTAATTTTTCCCAATAGGAAAAATGAGAGGTTAATATTATGTTGGTGCCGAAGATAATTTAGTAAAGGGAAGCTATAATTGAAGACAATTTTGGATCTTCCCTCACAAGTAATGTACTTTATCAGACCCAGGGTGATATTTTCCCATGTTTGGGGGAGTGATAATCTATCAATCCATCTTCCCTTATTTTCCAACCTTTCCTCTCCTTCAAGAAAATATTCCTTCAAAGAAGGGTCATTAACTTTCCTATTGAACCATCTTTGCCCTTCCGCTAGCAATGTGGTCACTCGGCCAACCAATTCTTATGTTACTTCTATTTTCAGGCCCCTGACTCGGGTCTGGTGGTCATTCAAATTCTTCGTAAATTAAATTTCAATAGCCTTATTTGAGCCTTCCAATATTTGAAAATAATCAAGCCACCCTACATCCCTAAATACGTGATAAGCTTCCGAACAGTTCTACAAAGATTTAATGGAGTCCAACTCATGTCTTATTGTTGCTCCTCCCATCTTGTTGTTATTCTGAATCATTCCTTATGCTCATAAGATCAGCACACTTCTTATTCTCTCCAAACACCCTGCTCTAATTATCTTGGAGTGAGAATTTCGGCCAAGGATACAAAACTTCAATTAAGGGAGGTGATGAGAGGTGACAATATTTTTGAATTACTAAATTGTACTTCGCATATGCCTGCATTAATGTCGAATTATGAAAAATAACAATCTTTAACTGTAAATTCCTTTTCTGACTGGATTTGGTCATATTGGTTATCGTGCTATTTAATTTTATGCATGCGGGATTAATGATGATTTCAAAACTATGGATTGCTTGCAATTATTACGAGATTTATCTCCCACAGCTTTAATAGTGACGGTCACCCATGGCCATCATGGGAATGTTATAAATTCCCATTAATCATCAAATTATTAAATGATGATGTTACCTTTTTAAACGACGTACCTAAGACAATGTGGAGGGATTTAATGTGGCGACGTAAATTCTTCTAGTGATCATGTGTAACATCCAAGATAGCCACTATGTTATTCTTCAGAAAACATGATAATTAGGAAAAATAGATACTGAAAAGGAATAAATGAGTAACATCATCTTGTAACATATGTCACGAAGGAAATATGATGCTTTGAAAAAAAAGGGGAAAAAAATTTCATGTAACAGCTACCACACAAGTGGTTTTCAATAGTTACAAACTATCTAACTACACCCCGAAACGTGGTTTTCACAATCAAATTTTTATTGCTATTATTCTTATTCTTATTCTTATTTATTAATTAATTTATTAGTTTATTATTTATTTCTAAACAGGTGTAAAAGCATCCACAAAAGTGGTTTTCAGCTGTTACACTTATTGGAATTTCAAATTTCAGGCTGCATAGGGGAGCATTCCCCTATTGCTGTAACATAAAGATAAGAGTCCTTGACAATGTTAAAAAATTATTCCTTCGAAGCAAGTTGATGATATAACCTCAAAATTTCCCCTTAAATTAGCAATGATGTCTTAGCACTATCAATGGTAACCAATTGTACATTCCCATTGTCAAAGATTGTTTCTACTTCGTAAGGACCTATCCATCTAGTACGGAGCTTGCCTTTGAAGTCCTTAAATATTGAATTGCACAAGAGAGACCAATATGATTTCTGAAGTTTCTTCTTTTTAATGAACTTGTCATGCCATTTATCTCTGTTCTGCTGAATGGAAGCCAGTCATTTCTCTTCTAACTGATTGAGATGGTTCAATCTTTTTCTTTGTGCTCTGCTTAAATTCATATTGACTTGTAATGTTGTTCTCAATGTCTTTATTTCTAACTCTATGGGGAATAAATGATTCTTACCATACACCAATTCGTATGGTGAGAAGAATGTAGTATTCCTCCATGTTGTTCTATAAGCCCACAACACCTCTGGAATTTTTCCAGCCGAATTTCTTCGGTGGTTGGCTAGTTTTTTGTTCAAATTCCCTCAATGACTTTATTGGTGCTCTCCACTTGACCGTTTTCTTGTGGATGATAAGGTGAAGTGATACTTTGATGAACTCCATACTTATCAACCAGTTTCTTAATCAAATGAGATGTCAATTGAGGCCCTCCATCTGTCACTATCTCCCTGGGTATCCCGAAGCGAAAAAAATATCTTTGAATAGGAAATCTGAAACAACCTTCTCTATAGCTCTAGTTAGTGCCTTCGCCTCGACCCACTTTTGTGACATAGTCGGTGCAGACCAATATGTATGATATTTTCTATGATGAAGGATTAATTGGTTGTACAAAATCCAGGGCCCATTTCTGAAATGGCTCTATCACTATCTAAGGTTGTAACGACATCTCATTTGATTTCAAAGGCTGGCCCATCCTTTGGAAGCTATCACATCCCTTCACAAACTTCTTGGCATCATGGAATATAGTTGTCCAGTAGTACCCTATTAAGAGTACTTCATACCCTGTCCTATTTTCCCTAAGTGCCATCCATAGGGTTCCTCATGACCATCTTTCAAGATATCAAAAACCTCATCTTCTCTAACACAATGCTGAATTTGAAAGTCTGGTTCGGTGTGATAGAGATTGCCCTTTATCCAGGAGTATGTAGCACTCTGTTGTACAATATTCCTTCTTTCTCTGCAAGATAAATGGTGTGGGAATTTTCCTGCAACGGGATATTTGGCTATATCTGCATACCATGGTGAGTGAGTAGATGTAGTGAAAATATATTTGAAAATAATCCTTAGTAGTAGTATAGTTATCACCTATAGTTAACCTAGAAATAAAATCAACAACCACATTATCTTTTCCAAGATATCAAATTCTTGTAACATAAATAACCATCATGTAACTCTAGCATCGGTAACAGGTTTATTCATTAAAAATTAAATTGCAGCATGGCCAGTTTGTACAAATACTTGATACCCAGTGATATAGTGCCAAAATTTGTTGATAGCATGCACTACTACTAGGAATTTCTTCTCGGTTACTGTGTAGTTGAACTCATCTGGAGTTAAATTCTTGTTGTTGTAATAAATGGAATAAGATTTATTTTCCTCCGTCTGCCCCAAAATAGCACCCACAGCTATGTCAGATGCATCTATAGCGATATGGAATGGCAGTCTCTAGTTTGGTCCTCTCAAAGCTGAGGCTTGCTCACACTTCCCTGTCCACACAAGTTCCACATCTTTCATGAGAAAATAAAACAAAGGAGATGCAATCTTTGAAAATTTTTCTATAAATATCCTATAGTACCCTGCATTTCCAAGAAGGCTATGTACCTCATTTTTATTTTTGGGAGTTGGGATTCTCAATATTACCTCATTTTTTGCAGGGTATACCTTGATTCCATCTGCCGAAATGAAATATCCCAGCATGATCCCCTCAGTCATCATCATGTGGAACTTATCCATGCTCAAAGAAATATTAGTTTGTTCACAACATTTCAGTACCTTTTCCAAATTAACTAATGTTGTTTCAAATTCATCTATGTACGGTGTAAAGTCATCCATGAAGATTTTAAGGTAGTCATTCAGGAGATATGAAAAGATACCCAATATTTCCCTTTGGAAGGTTGTTAGTGCATTGCAGAGGCAAAAATGGACTCTGTATGAGAAGGTACCCCATGGGTAGGTAAATGTTTTCTTGTCTTGGTCTTCTGGGGAAATCTATATTTTATTATAGCCACTCAACCAGTCAAGAAATGAAAAAAAAAATTCTGAGAGAGGGTATACAGGACCTAGTTAATGAATGGTAAAGGGAGATGGTCATTTTGGGTGGCCTTGTTAAGTTCTCTATAATATACACAGACTCTCCACTTATCATTATTTTTCAGAACGATGACAAGCATAGATACCCATCAACTATCAGAAATGGGGTCGATGAAATTATAATTTAGGAGTTTCTGTAATTCCTTTTTCACTATCTCCTTAAGAGCATGATTCATTTAGCGTTGTAGTTGTCTAAATGGCTTACAACCCTCCTTAAGGTAAATGTGGTGAGTGCATAGGCCAGGATGGATTCCTTTCATATCAGTACAGTCCCATGCACATTAATTTTTATATTTCGTTAATATCTGTATCAAAAATCTGTTCTGTTGAGCATTCAAGTGAGGATGTTCTGTTTAAATATTTCCCTGGCTCAATTTCAACAGGATTGCTGTCAGTATGCGAAGTAGTTTTCAAATGTTCCATATTTTCATTATATACCTCATATTATTCCCCTGAATCTCTAATAGAGGAAAAATAGAGTGAACTTATAATAAAACCATTAATAATGTCATTCTCTATTTCATCCTTAAAGTATTGTGCTTTTCCAAGTGTGAGGAGGGCTAAGGAAAAATCAAATTCAGGTTCAAATTCATCCCACCATGGGCTATTTAAATTCATATGTGGTTTTTCTGGGGGGTAATGGTTCAGGTTCTTAGTGGCCTACCCATATGAGATCACCATAAATCTAGATATACATCTGATATATGCCTCTGCAGTGGCTAGCCATGCTCTCCCCAAGATTAAAGGATGACCCCCCAATTTTGATTTAGTTTGTAAAATGAGAAAATTAGCTGGATAATTCCAAGAAGCTACAATGATCACCACATATTTTGTCATTCCCTCAGGCTTGACGTAGGATCTATCTGATAATTCAAGCATTGTAGGTGTAGGTGTGAGTCCATGAAGCCATAGGGAGATAAAAATATCTTTGGTCGTTACATTAATGGCTTCCCCTAAATCAATCAGAGTGTTAGTTATGGGTTGGTAATAAATATGGATAGTCATTGTAGGATTCCCTGGGTCATTATATTTAGTCAACAGAGGTTGATCAATCATTAGTTCAGACAATTTTCGCATAACATAGATAGTAGTAGGGCCTTTCAATTTCCTTCCCAACTTTTTGACACATAGATCTATAACTATTTTAGCATAGATAGGTACTTCCTTAAGAGCTTGTAACAGTGGAATTCACACATACAAATTATGTAATTCATTGAGGAACTTAGATTTAGTTTGTGAGGCTAGTTCAATTTCCATTAATCATTGAGGGTATGGAGGATTCTGAACCCTAATAGCTGAGTCAACTATCACAGATGCACTAGCCCTGCTCGGGTTATTTGATGTAGAAAAAATAGGCTTTCTCGATCTAACTCCTACATGTGTAATAACAGGTGTAACAACTATTTCAGAATCAACAATATCCTCATAATCAACTATATCCTTTCTAAGTGACTCACACTCTTCCTCGGTAATGATGGGAGTATGATCTGGTCTTATTACTTTTCCTGACCAAAGTTGAACTTGATTAAGACTAATAGGAGTGATAAGATAACTCTAGAAATTAACCAGGGTATCTATGCTATTAGCTACCTTATTATTCAGATTGGGGTTAGGTTGCATAAATAATTGGGGTCAGACATGAGGTGCAATATTTTGAAGAGGATGAAGTTGTAATTGTTGCTACATTGGTAGTGCAAAGGGCACTAGACGTTGGCCATTACCTCTCCAATTATGACTCCAAGTATAAGATTTGGATGGATGATATTGAATTGGTGGAGGGGAAGGCCATTGTTTCCATGGTGAAGGAAATTGTGTTGAGGAAGGAGTAGGATATGGCCATGGAAATTGATGACCATTATAAAAATTATTCCAAGGATTAAAAGAGGAAAAATCTGGAGGCATACATGTAGTTTGTGGCGGCCATGGTCTCTTTGATTTGATGAAGTAGGAAGACTTGACATCCTCTCTTGATTCCTTAAGCACTTCTTTTAGTTTGGGTAGTTTTGGGAATTGACCAGTGGAATGCACCAACTAACATATGTTGCACAAGATGGTGCTATTCAGTCTAATTTCTCTCTCTAAATTTTTATTTTTTCATCAAGGACAAAATACTGTAAAAAATTCTTCATCCTCTTCTTGTGCTTTTGTAACTTGTACCATGGTGATTTGGGTAGAGAGAGTACTGAGGAGGTCAGTTTTAAAATCCTTAAATAGATTCTCGATCTCTGCTCTGGTTACTCCTCCACTTTTGGACTTCTGTATCTAAACTGAAGGGTCCCGAACTGAACTTCTTCCCTTGACTGATTCTCTTGAAATCTGCATACAAAGCTTCATTATTTCTTCGAGCAGTTCTTCTGATATGTCTCCTTTTCCCAATAGATTCAAATGATCTAGACATTCGTCTCTTATACCTCTTAGGAATATAATTTTCAGAATTTTCGGGGCTAATTTACCAAACTTAGACCTTTGTAAATTTTAATGGAACCATTCCATGTAGTCTTCTAAGATCTCCTCTTCCTTTTGTGTAATTTTGAATATTTCTTCCTTCAAATCCCCGGTTCGACAGTAATCCTGATACTTAAAGAGGAAGGCCTCCCTCATGTGATTCCAGGTTTGGATCATGTCAGCACCCACTCTCATGAACCATCCTAATGCTGCCCCTTTCGGAGTAGTAGGGAACAATTTCAGCTTCTGGGAGTCTGAAGTGTAGTCATAACTCATGCATAACACATCGAACTTGAACATAAAGGTATCAATATCTTCAACAACCATCCCTTGAAAGGATGGTAGAGATAACGAAGGAATGTTCTTCATAGGAGCTTCATCCCATGTTGCCAATATCGGGAATTGAAAAGTAAAAATACCATCTCTCTTAATATTTTCATCCCCCATGGTTGATCCTTCCTGACGGGATGAACTGACCTCAAAATATGCAGGGTATTGAAAAATAAATAAAGGATTAGGTTGTTCCAGGAATAGTTGTTTTATTGCACTACACGCATCCAAATGATGATCAACTAAATATTGTTCCTTAGGCCCCTGACGTTCCTCACTCTTCTCCCCATGCCCTTCAATTTTCATATTTTGATCAATGGCTTTCCATTGTTGTTTTGGATCCGTAGTCCTCATAGCAGGAGTGGATATGATGTTTGAAGGGTGATGAGGTACAGAGATAGAAGGTACCGATGCCTCAGGATTTGATATAGTAGCAGCTTTATGTGGTCACTTATTCCTATTATCTCTATATGAAGTAGACTATTCCTCTTCTTCTTTTGGAATCAGATCTTGGAACAATGTCTTTCTTCCTAAGTCTACACTCTTCTTTACCTTTTTATGACATGTCTTTCCTATAGATAGTTAGAGTGGGGGGGTGTTTTGGTTTTCTCTTTCGTCCTACTAGCACACATGGAACCTATGTGTATTAATCCTTCCTACAAGTGTTCCAACTTCTACAGTGGTGAGCCCACCCAAGTATGTTAGAGTGATGCGCAAGTTCTTACCTCTCATCTTACCTCCCAACAACTATATAGCTGAAGAAACATTGAAGGAAAAAACCAAAAAATCACACTTCTAAGTGCCCCAATGTAGAAATGGTGAGCCCACCCAAGTATGTTAGAGCGATGCGCAAATTATTACTTCTTGTCTTACTGCCCAAAAATTGCTGACTAGGAACACCCTATCATCAAAAAAAAAATTCTGGTTGATTGGATCATCACTGCCATCCTTGATAACGACACCAAAATTGTGGACTGTATTAATCACTATTAAATGACTAATATGGTACACATAAATTATCAATCCAAGGACATCTTTTATCACAATGACAGTTGCACTGTCTATGTCGATACATCAAACTAGAAGAAAATGAAAATAAAGAATAATCATCACTGAATGTAGTGCTAAAACTTAACACTCATGCAGGAATAAAAGCAATCTACATGAATGTAATCATGCCTCAATTGAACGGTACCTATCATGCCACACAACAATCACACCAACTGGTATTTCTAATCACATCCATGTAACATCATAATAATATCGAAACTAAAGAAGATCTACTTACAACCAGAAAAATAACGACAACACTCCATCAATACGCAAAGAAATCAATAAATATAGTACAACTACTTTTACCATTGCAATCCTTGCTAAAGAGGAGGGCCCTTCCTCCCTAGTAGGGTATAGGAAGAGATAGAAACTAAATGAAAATTAAAAAAGACAACGCATGTAATAGAAACAATGTGATATCTTTGTATTAATGTGACCAAAGTTACAGAGCCAAAAGTAATAATGTTCTCTGATAACCCCCTGACCTCACGGGTAGAGAGTTATATAATGGTTACATGTTTAGAGAAATGAGGAACGTATCAGTCATGATAATATTACAATTCTCATGATGATCAAAATAAGATAGATATATTTACAACCAATTCCTTAATAAAAAGTCTGATTGGGAGAATATATATTACAATCAAAACTTCCTAAAAGTGGTCATCTTAAAATAAAATATGTAATGACTTCTACAACTGTCGTGGAAAAAGAAAACTATACCACAACACCAATTGAGGACAGGTTGTAATATTCCAAATCTGGAATTTTATACAACAACAAGAATACCTTAAGGTATTATAAAGCTGGAGAACAGAAAATGAAAATCTCATGTAATTTATTTAAACACATGGCTTTCATAGAATAATCCCAGCAACAAACTATGCTTTTATACAAGTCACCAAGTGGGGAAAAGCAGCTAATTTGGCCTCAAAAACGCTATTTTCTGAAGATGGAGTTCTAACAATGGAAATTAATAGTTTCATCCCTTAAAATAGAAAATATAGGACATGCATGCAAAATATTTTCAGAAACAAATGAAATTATCCTAGTTAAACAGGCCTCCCATGCTCATAACAGCTAAAAATGGACAAAACCCTAAGACTGCAAAATGCCAGAGCAGCTGCACAAGTGACTGCACAGTCTAAATAGAGGTTAAATCATAAAATAGATAAACATGTATTATAATCTTATTATAATACTCAATTATGTACAAAAACAGAGATCTAATCTCTTTTACACAGATCCAAGAAGACTCGGCAAGGGTTTCTTGACAGAAAAAGATATACAAAAGAAAGCTGCTGAAAATCTATGGTTGAATAATGTTGTATGGCTGAAACTCTACAATAGAGGGATGGGAAAGCAAAGAAATGGCTATATATGCTGCTCCTAGCTTTCCAAAAGAAAGGCTGATCCTCCTCTTGGGAAGCTAGCTCCTCAAAATGGGGTTTTAACCCCTTCCACTGCACACCTTAAGAAATAACGTAGTTTTTTTAAGGGATTTCATTTTTACTGAAGGTATATGCTTGGACCAACACTGGGTAGTGTAAAATTCAGATCAGAAACCTCCTCTTATATTTCTTGAACAAAATATCCAAGAAAGAGTAGGGAATCCCCACCCGGGCAAACCCTTGCACTAAGCAGTGCAGCAACTTAGCTAAACAGCCAAGTATGCAGGAAGTCTAAGAAAAAATCATGAAAATATAATCCCCAATATTCCCATATGCTTTCCATCTCCTTCATTATATAATTGTTGAACTTCCTCACCAAGGGTCCCACCCACTATGAGGTTGCTTCCATGAAAAGGCTCCTCCACAAAATTTGTGCTATCCATCAAGATGGTGCAATGTATCTAGACAGATTTGATGACTTGGTCAAACTTGATTGATTCTTCATGCCCTATCCCTTTTCACAATCAAGGTTCCTTCATTTTATCTAGCTGGATTGATCTCTATTCACATTGAGCTTGCTTTATTTAAAATCCACTTCTTTGTGAATAAATCATGTTGACTTGGTCAAAATTGACCCTGTCCACATAGTTTAGACCTTTTTCACACATCTGGATGCTGGAATTGGTTATTTCATGATCCCCTTTCACATTAGAGAGGATTTTTATTCATATATTGAGCAAATTAAGAGCCTCATTGCTCAATTATTCATGCATCTAGATTTCAAAAGAAAAATTAATATTCCTATTAGCTGAAGCTAAATTAATATTATAGTCTCCCCCTCCCACATGTTACTTGTCCTCAAGCAACTGCAAGGGTGCTACAAAATCTCCCCTATTCCTCTTGTGGCCCTCTCATCCCATAGTCTCCTCCATTGCTTCAGAATTTCTCCAAAAATTCCATCTCCCAATGGCTCCTCCTAAGTGTGCATGTTGGCCTTTGGTGAATAAACCTAATGGCTCTCATCATGAAGGAATGGAAGGTTTTTATGGAAACCTCCATGCTGATCCATGTCCTTCTCAAGATAGAAGTGATGACAATCATGGGGAATTTCATCATTAATGGAGGTCTCCCTCCTCCATGCTATCATCCAAATAAAATGAATCGCCCTCCAGCTTGGTAATTCATAGAAAAGCTCCTCCCAATTACTCATGAGAGGCATGCCCCAAGTGCTCCAACAAAACATATGGTCCACATCATAAATAAACAAGTGATATGCAATGGTGGCCATATAGTTTCTCATGCTCCCCTTGGAACATGTAGTGCAGAAAAAGTGGGGACTTTTATCCCCCAAAGACACACCTAACAAATGTGTCTCTCTTCCAATCATGTTCCCAACAAAATTAAGAACATCTTCAGCATTTGGGATCATATGTAAGATCATGCTAGCTGCCATACATAATATGGGAGAAGGACAATGGTCCCTCATGTGCAACCATCGTAGCTTTCCTCCTATCTACCATAGGATATGATATGACAAGCGTTCTCCCCAACACTTGTTTACTGTCCAATCCTTCTTGCATGCTTGGAGAAGGTGTATGATGGTTGGTGTTAAGGAACCACACCATGAAGAGTACATCATCTCTCCAAGATCTCCCAAATAATGGTCAACATCACTATTGTTCATGGCCCAAAGTGGCTCATGAAGCCCATCAGAAAAAGTTCCCACTCTTGGAGCCAAGACTTGCACATGTGTGTTAAGAAGATACAAGTATATAATGAATACATCATGAGATTTCGCAATGCAATGTTTGTCATACACTTGTCTAAAATTAGCAAGGTAGCTCATGGATGAGCCCCCTATCACACTTAATAAATAAGGAGGTGATAATGATAAATATTCCCAAGAGCTATGTTCCTCCTCAACCAGAAAATGATCCATGCACTTACTCATATGAGAGTGCACCTCCTCTCTAAAATTTTCTCACATGAATCCATCTAATATAGTATGGCATGTTCTAATGAAACTAGTGGGATTTGAAAGAAAGACCTCATAGATTTTGTTAAGTAGTTTTTTCTTGAGCTTGGAATCTTTAGTTAAGTATATATGATCATGAACATAAATGATTCCATTAACTACCTTTTACTTTCCATCCATTGCTTGCCCATCAAGAACCTTATATGTGAATAGGTCCTTAGAATATTCCATCAAGAGTTGGGACTCCCAATAAGGGTCTAGGCTTCCCATCATTGACAACGTTGTAGACGTATGAAATGATGCATTTGTCATATGATGGCTCTCCTCCTTGACATGCTTGATGTCAAAGTCAGATGTTGGAGTATTCCCAACTTTCTTTTGCTACCCCTCTTGCAGTTGATCTTGCTCAAGACAAGATTGGAGTTTTGGAAAGTCACCCTCCCCTTCAAAGGTTCTCTTTCTCAAAAAATTCCACAATTTTGCTCCTGAATAAAAAAATGAAATTATTTTTTTGTTATGTTCAGAAATCTTCATTAAATATTGGAGTATCCTTTGCTGCCCCAAAGCTATGGAGTAGCCTTTTTATACTATGCCCATATCAGCACAAATTTCTGAATCTATTCCCTCCAATGCAAATAGATGAATGGAAGAAAGAAAGGTCAATTTCAGAAATTTGCCTAGCCTTCCATCAATGATTTTCAGTGTTGTAGTGGCTCCTTCTAAGGTTCCCTCTCTAAACAAATATGTTCCTGCTGCATATAGTTGAGAGAACACTTTAGTTTCCCTCCAACTAGGAGGTCTTCTTGCTGAAATGCCTCCTTACAAAGATGCATCAAGGCATAGAGTATGATGTGAATGTAGGTGGAAAAATTTTCCCCTGCCTTGGTTGCATAAGTCCTCTTGCCTTCTTTTCTCTTTCAAACTTTGAGATAGAGAAGAGTACATGCTCTTCATCTCATGATGCCATTCCTCCTCTCTTCCTCCTCTTATCTTCAAGATCTCATCATTTGGAATTGAAGGTACATGCTGCTCATGTTTTTTGCTAAGAGCTCTATGTGTGAGATCTTTTGGAACTTGTTGCAAGAGTGCAAGAGTTTCTTTCCTTGGAGCAAGTGCTCCATCCTTTCCTTCATGTGGTGTTTGAGATGGCCTTGTTATGACTGTGTTATCTTTTCCTGCCTCTCCTTTCTCTTCTTCACTATTTGAAGTTTCCTTACCTTAAACAAGAGGCCTTAGATCTTGGTCCTCTTTTGAAGAAATAATCTTCATGTCTTCCTTTTGAGAAGGAAGCCCTTCATCCAAAGGAGATCTTTCCCTTGGAAAAGAATCAGACAATCTCACCTCCTCTTCATTGGTTTTCAGAAATTTAGTTGGATAGATAGACCCTCCCAACTCATGCAAAATTTTTGTTTGATGTGGGTTGATAGTTGCAATAGAAGATGTTCCACATGAAATATCATAAAACCTCTCTACTAATCTTTCAATGAACTTTGCATAAGTAGATGTATTTTAATTCTTTAAGGAAAATGATTCAAACAACCACCAAGCATAGGCCTTACCCTCAAAATGCAGCGCTGCTACTTTGATGGCCTCAAATTCTAAAACTTGATGTTGCTTCACAAAGGTGTCTAGCTCCTCCACCCAAGCCCTGGCTGGACATAGAGGTGATCCATAAAAATTGGATAGAAATAATCTACCCTCACCCTACTCCTTTCTCCTTGTGCTCTTTTCCTACTTCATTTGGAAAAATCCTTGGAAGTTCAAGTGATCTTTGAACTCCTCGGATTGATCTTCATATTCCTGCAAATAATCACCAAGAGTATCTCTCTTTGGTACATCTCATTTCTTCCTCTTCATGAAGAAATTGCTAATAGAACGTGGTAGATCTGATGATATGGCTGAGTGCTCATATCCATAAGATTAGGATTTAGAATCTTCCTCTCGTATAGATCTTACTGAGGGATTTTCATATTTCTCCCTCCTCATTTCTTTGATGCCCTTGCTTCCACCCTGCAGATTTGGAAAAAGAAATTTTGAGAACCTCCTTTGTCTAGAAAACAAGGGTTTTCTCTAATTTCTTCTGCAAATCTCCTTCTCCCCATGAGAAGACTCCATAATTCTTGAGCTGACAGGATGAGCCAAGATTGTTGCTCTGATACCACTGTAATATTCCAAATCTGGAATTTTCTACAAAAATAAGAATACCTTAATGTATTATAAAGGTGGAGAAAAAAAAATGAGCATCTCATGTAATGTATTTAAACACATGGCTTTCATATAAAATTCCCAGCAACAAGCTATGCTTTTATACAAGTCACCAAGTGGGGAAAAGCAGCTAATTTGGCCTCAAAAACGCTATTCTCTAAAGATGGAGTTATAATAGTGGAAATTAACGGTTGTGTACCTTAAAATAGACAATATATGACATGAATGCAAAATATTTTCAGAAAAAAATGCAATTAGCCTAGTTAAACAGGCCTCCCATGCTCATAACAGCTAAAAATGGACAAAACCCCAAGACTGCAAAATGTCGGAGCAGCTACACAAGTGACTGCACAGTATAAATAGAGGTTAAATTAGAAAATAGAGAAATGTGTCTGATAATATTATTAGAATAATCAATGAAGTACAAAAACAAAGATCTAATCTCTTTTACATAGATCCAAGAAGACTCGACAAGGGTTTCTTGACAGAAAAAGATATACAAGAGAAAGATGCTACAAATCTATGGTTGAATAACGTTTTATGGCTGAAGCTATACAATAGATGACTGAGCAAGCAAATAAATGGTTGTAGATGCTACTCCTAGCTTTCCCAAAGAAAGGTTGATCCTCCTCTTGGGAAACTAGCTCCTCAAAATGGGGTTTTAACCCCTTCCACTGCACACCTTAAGAAATAACACATTTTTCTAAATGGATTGTGTTTCTGTTGAAGGTAGATGCTTGGCTCAACACCAGGTAGTGGAAAATTCAGATCAGAAATCTCCTCTTAGATTTCTTGAACAAGATCTCCAAGAAAGAGTAGAGAATCCCCACCCGAGCAAACCCTTGCACTAAGCAGTGCAACAACTTAGCTAAAAAACCAAGTATGTAGGAAATCTATGTAGACCTCATGAAAATATAATATCCAATATGCCCATATGCTTTCCATCTCCTTCATTATATAATTGATGAGCTTCCTCACCAAGGGTCCCACCCACAATGAGGTTGCTTCCATGCAAAGGCTCCTCCACAAGAAGTAGGTTGTCCATCAAGATGGTGCAATTTATCTAGAATTTTTTTTTTACTTGGTCAACCTTGACTGATTCTTCATGCCCTGTCCCTTTTCACACTCAAGGCGCCTTCATTTTATCTAGTTGGATTGATCTCTATTCACATTGAGCTTGCTTTCTTTAGAATCCACGTCTTTGGGAATAAATCATGTTGACTTGGTCAAACTTGACCTTCTCCACATAGTTTAGACATTGTTCACACATGTGGATGCTGGAAATGGTTATTTCATGATCCCCTTTCACATTAGAGAGGATTTTTATTCATATATTGAGAAAATTAAGAGCCTCCTTGCTCAATTATTCATGCATCTAGATTTCAAAAGAAAAATTAATATTCCTATTAGCTGAAGCTAAATTAGGAATATTACACAAGTCGACATCTGGAAGTTGACAATATCTAAGCAACAATACAACTATAACACTAGTTTATATTAGTGGGTTTGTAACAACACAGACATGTAATAACATCGTAGTGTAACAACTGACTGTAACAACACACTCTAACCTAATTCTGTATGCCTCATGCTCTAGGTCTTTTGTGCTAAGAACAACATCTGGAAGGACAAAGAAAGACCAGATAACTTCTTCCAACATTCATCCTAGTTAGCAAAAAAAAAGGAAATGATACATCATAATAATCAATGAAATCGAAAGATAATGAAATAAGGTAAAACAACACTGTTTAAGATAGAAAATAAGGGAAAAAGGAAAAGGTAGTGCCAAGGTTTGAGGTCACAAGGTAAAAATGGGGGAAACAGATGTAGGAAATAAATACGAAAATGGCACCCAAAGATCACTTTCACCACTCTTGTCCTTCAATGTAAATATTAAGAAGATGCAAATTGATAAACTCATTACTTAGAATATTAATTTACATTGAATAAGTAAATGAATTTGAACATATGAAAATTTTGCGAAATGCATGAGAGAACTTGATGATTCATGAAGTAAACTTGCAATTAAGATTCTTCCTGGTATGTATAAACATGCTCAACTTAATCTATTATCAGTTTTACTTTTTTCATAAATATTTATTATATTTCTATTTTGTTTCTTTTTCAAGTCTTCATTCACTTGGTATTGAAGACTTGATATAAGAAAAAAACCAATCATTTCTAAATTTGTAACATATTCAAGAAAGTACTTATTGTTTCATCAGAATTTGGGTATTCTTTAGTTTTTTTATATTGATATTTTTCTTCCCTTGCACATTTAGTGATATCAGTAAATAATCATATTCTGCCTCTCATTAGTGCAACTGGAATAAAATTCTTACACTCATTATTCCTATAATTTTCTACAAACCGAGGAAATTTTCGCATAAAACACTTTCAACAAATGAGCTTGTCCATCATTTCATCTATGCCTCTTTCAAATCTTACCATTTTCGAAATTGAGTTGAAACCATTCCATCAAATTCTTTCTTTTTGTAGTCCCTTTGGTTAGATTTATTTTTCCAAGGGGATTAAGAGCCTCTAATTCATGACATTTGAGATCCCAATCCTCGGCTTTTCATTGTTCGGTATTTTCCTCAGAATTTCAAATTTTCCTGCTTATTGGATTCTTGGGTTTGTATTATACTTGAAGTATTTAAAAAAAATTCCAAGATTTAATTCCACGAGCTTCACATTTCCTTTTCTTCCATTATCTTGTCTGTTACATTTAGCAAAGGAAATGGCCCCTATTTCACTATCTTCATTGTAATTTTGTGGTGTCATAGTTTTGCAAGTTGATTTTGGCTCCAAAAAGGTTTTCAAGATCTTTGATATCTGATTTATTTTCATATTTATTAAATCTCGGACTCCTCTCCTTAGAAGCTTATTTTATAGGTAAATTTAAATGATCTTTCAATCATTTTTACAAAACTTCAAATTATTAGAATGGAAGTTATCACATTTATTTTATAAACTATTACGAAGTTTTTTATCCTCAATACATGAATGGTTGATGTAGTAGAAAGACAATGTTCCTATATTATAAATCTAACAGCCATTCATTCTCAGGCATGATCATTATAGTAATTTTTTTTTGTAATAGTTACATGAAAGATTTTGTTCCAAGATCTTGCTTCCCTTAAGATTATAAATACTGGGACTTCTTGTATCAAAGGTGAAATTTAATTAGACTTCCAAAAAAATTGTTGCCCAAACATTAAAAAGAAAGGTTTTTTCTTATCTAAATTTTCTCTTGTTGATATTTTTGAAAAATTTAAGCTCTTTCCTTTCACTTTAACACTTTTATAATTTCAAAACTTCATAATATCAGGTTAAGAATCTTCATAGGTATCTAATCAATTGATTTTTATCTTTCATTATGTCCGCATGAAACCTTATTTTATTATGTTTATATATATGTTGGTTTCATGTTATAATGGTGGTACATATCTTGGATGTATTTTAATCATAATTTCAACAAATCCAAGCATTCATTCATGAGGATGACTTTGTGACTATAGGGATATGAATTCTTCATGGTGTATGCACATGGACCTCTGCATGAAACCTTATTTTATTATGTTTATATATATGTTGGTTTCATGTTATAATGGTGGTACATATCTTGGATGTATTTTAATCATAATTTCAACAAATCCAAGCATTCATTCATGAGGATGACTTTGTGACTATAGGAATATGCATTCTTCATGGTGTATGCACATGGACCTCTTTTACTATTTTCGACATTTTTCATCACCTCTGGTTCGTTTATGTTTTTTCCTTTGACTCATTATTGGATGAATATTTTATTATATCAATGATATTTAAGTGAGAAACTTCTTTTATTACAAAGGCATTATTAACAAACCACATTGGTAATGCAACAATTGATAAGGAATTTGTAACATGTAAAGAAATTGGAACATGGTTAAACCAGTTTTAACTTCTCTTATGTCGAAATTTTGATATATCACTTTATATTTAACATATGAAATTCAAGACCTCTCCATATACACATCAGTATTACATTATATTGGATTTGGTCTTGATTCTGGAAAAATTATGAAAATATGGAGTAGATATGAGACTTGTAACCAAGATAATATTCATCACTTAGATTCATAAAGAAATGAATGTTCATTCTCATTTCTAATGAATATAGTTTATTTATTATTCCTTGAACATGAATCATTAGTTTCTTCTAGTTTACTGCTTTCTTTAGTTAAGATTTAATAAATTATTATTTTGGGTCAATAAGATTTCAGCCAATTCAACTTCTTCATGCTTTTAAAAGAAGAAGTTACCTTGTATTGGAGAAAATTATATCTCTCAGGTAAGATTTAATGAAATTTCCCAATGGTAAGTTTCATATGCCCACTTTAATTCACTTTCATTTCTTTAATTTAAGTTTCAGTTTTTTTTTTTAGTTTTTTTCTGATATAAATTCTTCTAATCCCTGATACATCCTATTGGAACTGGGACAAGGATTTAAAAATAGTTAATAAGCCTATCGAGTCCGTTCTATATCGTAGCTTCCCGATATGGCAATAATGATAGAGTGACCATTTAAAAAATCATCGATAGCTTAAATATTCCACTATGGTTCTTCTTCGATATTGAAATTTCTCTATCACAGTTTTTTATTGCATCCACTCATATTGCAATACTTATATCACATCTAACTACTTAAAAGGAAGCCTTGCCTTAAGATGCCTCGATGTGAGAAGCTACGATATATGCCTCTAGCTACCACATGTTAGCTTCATGGAATTTATGTGATTATTAAAAAGGTTTGCTTTAAATCTCGACTCCGTGATGCATCACAGGTTTTATTATTGGCTCACACTCCCAATTTCCGATATTTTGCTAGACCCGATTGGCATATTAACGCTGGTTTAAAATTTGTATGGTATCCACTCCCTAACACTAATATATCATAAGAATTATTTTCTAGCTATATTTAAACCTTTGATATGCATTTCTTCGATGCCTATTAATTCTTACCATTTGTCACCTCCAAGGGGTTGTTATCTTATTAATAGAAAAGTTTGGATGTATCTTGGTCTAAACTTTGTTTAATTTTGTTCATTAATATTTGTGATTAGTTTTAATGTTTTGTATATAATATTTGTTACACCAATTTTTGGTCATCTAACCATTTACAATGGCATGGATCAAAATAAACCATGTAAGACCAATTTTACCATAGAAAAATTGCTTTCACTATAAGAAATAATTTAATAAACCATAGTTAATTAAGTTGTTTCTGGTTCAAATTGAGAACTTCATGAGGAATAATTAAATAAATTCTTATTTATTTGATATTCCTCTAGGAATAATTAATTAAACCACTGTTTAATAATATTCCTGGTCATATTTAACCCAATTAATGAGAAAGAATTAGATAAATCATTATTTATCTTTTTATCATCTAGGAATAATTAATTAAATCATTATTTAAATAATATTCCTTGTTAAAATTGACTAAATAATTTAGGAATAATAAAATAAATTGTTATTTGTTAAATTATTCCTTAACCCCATCCTTGAAATAATAAATAATAATTTAATTGTTTATTATTTCTAAATAAAGGGATTTAACCAATTTAAATTACTTTTCCCTCCAACAAAATATAATAAAATATTTCAAGTAGTTAAATCTAGATCTTGGTTAATAATATTTTATTATGCACCATTATGAAGGATAAATCAATATTTTTTTTATAAATAAGAGGATTTTCCATTCATTTCTTAGCTTTAATCCTTTTATCATGGTCGGACTTTGATCCTCTTATTATTGTCACACTTTGATTTATTTTATTTTATTTTTCTTTATTGAGCTCCCTTTATTTTCTACATGTATTGGGTATTCTACACCATTGAGAGAGAAACTCTGAAGATGAAGCATTTGAGGACAACCAAGAACCCATCCCATTGAGGGAGACTATATTAGTTCCCTTCCCAGGTGTTAATATAATACAAAAAATTCTTTATAATTCTTGTCTTTTCCATTGGGTTTTTTGGAGAAACTCTTATTTCATTTTTCTGTTGAGCTACTTTATCTGTATAGATCTAGGTTTATTTTGCATTTTTTAAGACCGTCTATTCTAGATCTAAGAAGTTAGATAGCCATATTTTTTTTTAAGACTATTTTTAATGTGCAGCTAAAGTGATCTCTTTTCATACAGTTGCGCTCAGAATTCATCCTAACAATTGGCGACTCCACAAGGTTTTATTTATATTTCCTGCATGACCATCTGCTTCAATACCTATGGATTTTATTCAAGTATTTTTTAGCCTCTTAATGTTTTTTTTACCTTTTATGCCATAAAACAATAAAAAAATCTAACTTTTGCATGTTTCTGGGTGTTTTCCGCAGGTATCAAGTATCAACCGCACAACAGACAAAATTTTTTACCGCAACCTACCCCTAAGACTTCCAAAAGTGATGCTTGTTATTTTTAGCCTAGAAACTATTATTTCAAGGCCCAGGTAATATTTGTTAGTCCAAAACGATGAGTTCACGAGAAAAGCAGTTAGTACCTACGAGCTGTAGATTTTTGGGGGATTTTTTTTTTTTTCTGTAAATTTTAAGGTTTTCCGTAAGCATTGTTCAAGGTTGTTTGGCCTCTGTCTCCACCCATATTAGGCCTGAATATGATCAATTTTTCTTTTTGAAGTGGGAAAAATCCTCTCAGGGCTTCAGTATGCTTCCAAATTTTTCACGAAGGGTTTCGTTGAGTAGGTAGTCTGAGATTTTGCAACGCTTTTAGCCATTTTTTAGGGTTTGATACCTCTTTCTTTCAAATATTTTCATATTAGTTATTATGTCATCCAAGACTCCCTCTTCAGTATTTTTTTACCTCTCCCTTAGGGTCCCTCTTGTTTCCCTTAGGGTTTTAACATGTCACCTCCCATTTTACAATAATTTTTCCTATGGTTTATTTTTGTTTTCTGCACCTCTTTTCAGCAAATCTGAGTCATTAGATCCCTGTCACTTAGACCTTAGATATTTTGGCCACCTTGTGTGGTTTCAGTCAATTTCACCTGCCTCTTTGAACAGTTTCTTATAAGGCCTTATTTTTGGGTTAAATTTATGAATATTTAGCTGTTTATTTTACTGTCGTTTCAACTTTACTTACATGTATACATCATTTTTTATTTTATTTATACAAAAATGTTTGGGATTAATTAAAATTAACACACAAATCGCACACACGCACACCTAAAGTGAAGATTTCTTAGTTTACACCACCAAACCAAGACATAAACATCGTAATTAATTTATCTGCCCTCTGCACCTTTTTTTATCTCTCATTATTCTTCGGTTACTTGTGTCTTGCGATCATTGCATGCCCCAGGAATTTATCCCATAGAATTCTTGGCCTTCATCCTTATTTTCCTTCAGGAATAATTACTCCACCTCATAGATGCCGAGTTAGTCCTCCACCAAGTCCTTATACCGACTCTGATTCTGGTCCATCAGACCCTCATTCTGATTTTGAACCCGGTTCACCTCTACCTCATTCTCCCACCATGTTAGGTGCCAATGTAGGTACCAGTCCTAGCACTGGTGGTAGACCCGACACTAAATCTGGAGATGGTAGTAGTGTAATATCAAGGATAAGTCAATATTTTGTTATAAATAGGAGGGTTTTCCATTCATTTCTTACCTTTGATCCTTTCATTATGGTCGAACTTTGATCCTCTTCTCATTGTCACACTTTGATTTATTTTATTTTCCTTTTTCTTATTCAGCTCCCTTTGAGTTCTACACGTCTTGGGTATTCCACACCATTGAGAGAGAAACTCTGAAGTTGAATCATTTGAGGAGAGCCAAGAACCTATCCCATTGAGGAGGACTGTAATAGTTCCCTTCCCAAGTGTTAATAAAATACAAAAAATTATTTATAATTCTTGTCTTGTCAATTGGATATTTTGGAGAAACTCTTATTTCATTTTTCTATTGAGCTCCTTTATTTGCATAGATATGGGGTTAGTTTTCATTTGTTTCCACCTAATATTGCATATCTAAGACGTTAGATGGCCATGTTTATTGTTAGGGTTTTTTGTCATGTGCAACTAGAGTGATGTATTTTTGTAGACTTGTGCTAATAATTCATAATAACAATATTTGATATTATTTTCATAATACTTAGTTTTTTTTAATTAAACTAATTAATTCAATTTTAATTAATATGTAAATTTATTAGTATGCAATTTCATTAATTTTATATTTCGATAATTAAATTGGAATTTGTAATGAATTCAACCTTTATTTTGTAGTTTATTTTATTGTTTTTAAAATAGAATGTATATTACTAGTTTTAAAAATTATAATTAATGCCCAATTAATTAGGTTTAGTTATATATTTACTTGGAATTAGATTTTTTTTTAATTAATTTTTTAGATTTTAATCGAGGCATGACATTTTCCAGAATTCAAATTATTTTCGTATCTCATCTTTGAAGAGGCATAACTAGATATCTACTGAACCAGAGTAACCTAGAAATCTCCTAATTAAGTAACCTAGAAATCTAGCATAAATAATAGTGATTAATTTGACACAAAAATATTTTTTATATTAATTTGGAAAAAATTAGTAGCTTGGCAATTCTTCTCCATCAATTCTCAAAACAAAATCAAACTCAATAGAAGCAATCACATCTCGAATTATGTTTATATTTTAAATAATTTTTTTTTTAAATTTGTTGAGAATGGATTTTTTGTTTTCAATTCGATTTTAATTTCTAAAAAAAATCAATTGGATGGCAGGTGGAAAATATAAGATTTCCAGCATCAAATATAGGAGACCAAACAAATTCAAAAGGCCTATAAAAGAATCAGGAGTACACATATAGATGGGACTCAAATCTAGGAGGAAAAGCATAATGATGTTATAGTTTATAATATGTTTGTAAATGAAGTTCTTTCTCATTTTTGCACTATTACAGTGGGTTTGAGGTCTCCCTTGAAGACAAATATCAAGTGTTGGAAGCAATATATTATTTCAGGTAATGACATTTAGCACTATTTTTTATATAATTTAATTGAAATACATTCTTATTTTAGTCTTTCAATTTATATTTCAAATGTATGAGCTAATAATCCGATTCATGCAATATTATTGAATCATGAGCATTACTTCATTTAAAAGTCCGCTTAAACTATTCTACATGGTATATTTTAGATATAATATGAAAATTGAATTTTGCATAGGAAAAAATAGTTATAACCTTAGATGAGCAAGCTATCTTACGATTTAGGATAATAATTCCTTGCTTGCATACATGATGTCTTATTTGAACTAATCCAGTAATTCATCATGATTCTTTTTAGTTCTTATGTATATGATAAATAAGTAATTAGATGTATTTTCAATAGGACCTTATGTAATTATTTACTAAGTGTTTAGTTGTTAGTATTCGTGTCAATGAGGAATCAAATATTGTGAGCCATCTCCTTGATCTAGTTCATCCATATTAATTCTAATTTCTTAAAAAATTATTTACCCTTATAATTACTTGCCTCTCGATTCAGAGAAGGATCTCTCTTTCCCTCAACCAAGATAGCTTATATTAATTTCATTTTAGATTAGATATTTCATGTTTCATCATAGCTTTTTCATTCTACAATTCCTCTTTTTATGCAACAAAACTTTAGAATGGTTTGGTTGTTTCGTTAAAACAACATAAGGGTCATTCTCTTTTCTGATCAACAAGAAAAATTAATCCAATGTCCCTACCTATTGGTAACTAAAGACACTTCTTAAACTAATATCAATAGGGAAAATGTAACTGGACCTAGTTTAATGAGTTGGAACGACCATTTTAATGGAAGAGGAGTTTATATAAGGTTCAGACTAGGTGGTATCCTTATAATGGTGAGGCAGAGAATTTCGAGCCTTCCACAAAACTATTGTTAAATTTCTTGTAAATTTCAGTTATCAGAGGTTTTGATCTCATTAAATTCTTCTTTTTTGGCTACTAGAATAATATATGGATGTGCATAATAATTATTAGATCTCTACGTGGATGTATATATGAGTAAAACTAAGTAAAACAAATCAATTATGCAATTCTCAAAAAATTTAAAGTTTTGTTTGTGACTTTCTAAAGTTGGCTCACTCTAAATTTAGCCAATTTTCCAAACCCCCCCCAAATATCTCTATTCTGCCATATTTTCTTCCAACCTGTTCAATCCTTTGTTTTCAAAATTTAGTTCTTCGTTGGTTTGGTTCCAAACCCTCAAATAAGGAATAACTACAAAATTTCAAGTCGATGACCCATTCATTGCTTAGCCTTCAATATAGGCCCAAAGCCTTCAATTTTTTCGAGTCGTTCCATAATCCTGAAGACCTTTACCAATTAAAACCATGTTGCGGAATGGTATTTTGAGTATTATGAATAACACATAAACCATTGCATATGACCTCCACTGCGTCCCTTTGTGCTATACACCTAAGGGCTTAACAAACACTGTTGACAATTTAATTCCCATAGTCGCAACATGAACAGGGAACGATGTCTTGGTGTTAAGCACTAGCCCACAATTTTTTTTGTTTTGAAATTTTGAAAATATCTCTGCAGTGTGTACTCTGGGGTTAGGTGTCCCGTGAAGAATGCCTCTCCACATCTACTCATTTTTTTTTTCTTTCTCTCTAGCTATGTATGCCACCATGTCTCGAAGCCTTATCAACCTACATGAAGCTACATTATTGCATACTCTAAAAACTTTGGTGTCCCTTCTATGGGATTTCATGCCCCAGTGAAACATGTGTTGTTCACTTGGACCAATCATTAAGTTGTTGGGGTGAGTCATCTTTCCATGTCAAAATCCATCATGTCCTAGATCTACTTCCACGAATGCTTAAGAATTCACACCTTCAAAATATTTTGGGCATTACCTTCCCATGTGATTGGTATGTTACCTATCTACCACCTCTACAAGGGTTTCATGTGTCACTCATTGAGTGGTTCCACGTGTCAATCATTTTCGGCCCACATAGGTACCCGAAAATTCCATATTTTCATGGTACATGTCACCCTCTCTTTGATGCCACTTTATGCGAACGTCATGATGATGTCATAATTTCATTATGTCTCCTTCATTACTCTATTAAGATAATTGGAATATACTGAGTTTCATCGTCTGATTGACCCATATGGTCAAGGGTACAAAAGAAGAGGGGTCATGGTCCTTCATATTTTCAGTGATTTTCTTTGTTAAAGTTTAAGTGTATTGATATTATTATGTTATTGCATCCTCCATCGCTGCACCAACTAGATTCCATCTCCTCCTAACATAATGTCATCTTCTCTCCCTCATATTTCCATTAACGTTTCCTCTTATGGGGTCACCCTTCTGGTGTGAGTTGTCTATGGGTCCTCTATACGCTGTAACTTCCACCAATCATATTTTTTTTCCTATCTGTGTCACATACTCCATGTCCTCCTTATCCCTCGGCATCCCAAAGCTTCATTGAACCGTCTGCCTTTGTAACTTGTGAGGATAATCTACCAAGATGAGTTGTCTGTGGCGACCTCCTTGCATTGCCTTTGGCTCTTCTAGGGAAGTTCTGATATCTTTTTGCGAACCTCGCCGTAATGACATACACTAATCATTGTTTATCTAATTTTGTGCGACCTATCCATGCACCCTTGGGGATTTTTACCTGAACTCTTATTGGTCCATGCACATGCCAATTTGATTGTTGACTATGCTGAGTGGCCATTGACCTTGTCCAACTGGGGATTTTTCCTTCATAACATTGATCATCAATAAATTTTGATCTATAAGGTTATTTTTGGACTTCAATATATTTTTTGAAATCACTTTCCTAAATATTTATGTCTAAGTATTTTCTAAGAGATATTGATATGGTCCTCTAAATTAAAATTGGCTCCAAAGTCACTACACCTAGAGCATTCTTCTTGTAATCACATTTTCCTTTGAAATCATCTTCCATGACTTTTGCATTAATGATAACATATTTATAACATTATCCCCCTTTGAAATTGATGGAAAAACCTAACCCAATGGCATAAGAAGAAAACATATGGAACGAGCACAAAACATGATTCTAAAAGAAAAAACAAGGTGTATTTCTTTCTTCTCCTTCTTCTTACTTCTCTTTCTTCTTCCCCCGTGGATGTTTCTCCCCTTATGATGCACTTATAATTCTTTAGTGTACCTATCCCCCTTTGTCATCGATGGGAAAGAAACTAATGTTCTACCACTAAAAAAACTCTCCCCCTATCTTACTGATCATGTGCACCTGACAAAATTCATTGATATGTTGAGTAATTGTTGGCTTCCATTCTTCCTCTTGAGTAAGATATAGTGGAGCAAGTAAAGAGTAAATACTCCAATTCTTTGTATTAAATACTCAAATTCATCTCTTGGGAGAGGTTTGATAAATATACCACCTACGTGCTCTTTTGTAGGTACACACCCCAAATTGGAAATATGATTCACAACTAGCTCTCTCAAAGAATGGTACTCAATTGGAATATGCTTTGTCTTTGAAATAAAAGCATGGTTATTAGACATGGTGATGACGCTTGTGTTATCATAAATGATTGGAATAGGTTGATCATATAAAACATGAACATCTTGTAATTTTTTCTTCATCCATGAGAGTTTAGTGTAAAAGTAAGTTATTCATAGTTATTATTATTCAACACTAGAGAGAGAAATTTATGCTTACTTCTTTCCTAACCATGAAGAAATAAATTCAACAAGAAAGAAAGAACCACCACTAATTATCTTTTGATCATTTAAATCACCTTTCCAATCAACATTAGTTAAAATAGATAGTGAAAAATATTTACCTCAAGGGTACTAAAGTAGATAGTCCATTGAATCTCTTAAATATATAATAATCCTGTTTTATGCTAAGAGATGACTCTATCTGAGGTTGCGTGAAATCTTCCAACAAAACCAACTTCTAGCATGATTTATAGTCTTAAGGATATCAAATATAAAAGGCTTCTAGTAGTAAATCTAAATAAGGTATGATCCAACTCTAGCGATTCATTGGTATTGTTGAGTTATGAACCTGTAACAATTAGAGTGTTGACAAAAGAAAATTCCCCCATGTCAAATTTCTTCAAAAATTCCTTGACATACTTTCTTTCTGAGATAAAAATTCCTTTGGAAGACCGTGCAATCTATAAAAAAAAGAAAATTTGAAAGTTATCCAAGCATATGCATCTCAAATTTGGCCTTCATATTAGCTACAAACTGTCAAGTTAAAGTGTGTGAACCACTAGAAAAAGTAATATCATCAACATATAAAACTACCACTGACAATTTGACATCATTATATTTCACATATAAATTACTATTAGTCGTGCCTCCTTTAAAACCACACTTGAGAAAATAACTATCTGACTTGGAATACCTTTGAGCTTTCTTAAGACCATATAAGGCCTTTTTAAGCTTGCAAACATAATCAGTCTTATATGACATTTGAAACCCATCAAGCCGCTCAATGTAGACTTCTTCCTATACTTCGCCATTTAAAAAGGAACATTTGACATCCATATGATATATATTAAATTTCTTGAAATAATAAATTCCCAAAACATTCTAATTTCCTCTAATCTAGCAATAGGAGAAAAGGTTTCATCAATATACAAACCTTCAATTTGTGCATACCCTTTGCAAAAAAACGTTTCCTTGTTTATTACCACTTGACCACGTTCATTCATTTTTTTCTTGAAGGCCCATTTTGTGTCAATCTCATTCTTGTTTCTTAGTCTTGGAACAAGCTCCCATGTTTCAGTTTTCTCGAGTTGATCATGCTCTTCATGCATAGATTTTAACCAATTTTCATCTTGTTTGGCTTGATAAAAATCCCTTGGTTTCATCATAGATAGCAGGGCTCCATGTCATTGATTAGGGAGATTTAATAGTATTCTTCTTGCCTACATACCTGAATTTAAATCACCAACATTTCGGTCTGCTAGGTGGTGTTTTTTCACATACCTTGCAAGATCCTTGGATTGAGGATGGAGAGGTTCTTCATTATATTCATCTAAAAGTGGCTCACCAACCTTCTTATCATTGTTGATGGAATCATTGGAGGTGATATTTACTGGTGAATTGTCTTCAAAATAGATGTGCTCATAAACTTTAACATTAATGCAGTCAACTATCCTCTTTGTATTATTGGTGTATCTATATCCTTTTCAGTTTTGAGAGCACCCAAGAAAAATACCTTCATCAGCTATGAAATAAAAGTTACCAAGTTTTTCATCATTAATTTTGATTTAGCAAGTGCTTCCATTCACTCTGAAATGATTGACTGTAGAAGGTCTTCCATACGAAAACTCATAAGGTGGTTTTTCACTGATTGGTATGAAATGTGATTTTTTTGGAGTCACTATTGCTATGTGAATGGTTGTGGCCCCAAATATTTGTTGAATATTTTTTTCTCCCATCATGGATCTAGCTAAGTGTTGAACTAATCTACTAGCTCTCTTTACTACAACATTATATTGTGGAGTCTATGCTATGGTAAATTTCGTTTTGATGCCATGTTGCTTCCAAAAATATTCAAATTATTTTGAGATAAAATCACCAACATTATCATACCTTTTGCACTTGATTTTATAGTCAATATAATTTTTAACCATGGCCTTAAAGTATTTAAAATTCTTGAGGTACTTTGTTTTTTCTCTTAAAAATGCCACCCATCTCATTCTACTAAAATCATCAATGATAAGCATCAAGTACAATTTACCTATGAGTGTAATAGTTCTTGAAGGACCACATTGTTAGCATGTGTTTAGTGCACGTATGTACAAAATCACACCAACATAAGGGGTGTGGTCTACCCACTTAATTTATTGGTAACAAGAAAAAATAGAAGTGGAGTTGTGCAAGTTAGTGGAACAAGCTAGAATCATAAGCATACTATATAGATAAATAGCATGCATATATAAACTACAAACTAAAGACAAATAAACACGATCTTTGAAAATAATCAAATGACAACAATAATATGAACTACGGCTCTAGGCCCCTCTTATTGAGCGTTGGTAGTAATAAGAGTGAAACATTATCCTCTTTCCAAAGGGCCCCTAGACAATGGTTCTAGGTCTTGATGCAAGGATGTTTTTATCCCAAGCTTATCTCGGTGCAGTTTCCCTCTCTCTGTATTGTGTTGGACTAAACATGTTGGAGTGGCCAACAATTCAGTCCCCTATATCTTCAGCTCCAGCTCACACACTGTTGGTATTTCTTGGGAAATTCTGGCCAGCATAACAATGAGTTCACCAGTTCTTCATCTCATGGTGCCCTTATATAGGAGATTTCAAATCCTCCCTTCCCTCTCTTGGAACATGGAGGATGGTGACCCAAGAGAGGATATGATTCATTTGTGTGCTCCAAATATTCATTGTGTGCTCACATAGTATCTAAAGAGGCATTTTTGGCTGTTCTTAGGTGGCTTCAAGTAAGGAATCACTTGTCCTTTGCTTTGTGTGGTCCCGAATAGTGACATTTCACCACTCCTAGGATTGCGCGCATATCATGCAAAAATGCGCACAGAAGGCACTCTTCACGAAGGATTATGCACGTAAATAGCATTTAGGACTAGTTTAAATTTGATTTTCCTCAGACCTTAGAGATTTTTAAATACATTCCAAATTCTGTAATGTCTTCCAGCCCTATAAATCCTTTTTCCTGAAATTAATTAATGTCGTCTTCTACTGTACGATTCTCTAGTGTTAACAGTTTCCCCCTAATGTGTGAGGTCTAGGAAGCACTGTATAGTCGAAATACATTATAGTTTCTTTTTTGTATCGTGCATAGAGAGAGAGAGACCTGCGTGAAGCTTGGAATTGAAAACACCATACACTGGTTCCAATAATGACCATGGCCTAAGGGATCTCTGTAATCAAATACAATTTAAAATACATATACAAATTTTCAACGAGGTGGGCATGTCCCATGCTCGTGATGTTGTGGCTAGTTAAACAATCTAGTTGATAGATATGTGTTATGTATATATCACTAGTGTGGTAGTGATGTTGGCGGTTGTTGACAATGAGTGCTAACGCCCTCAAGGGTATTTTTTATTTGACAATAGGTGGAATACGGTACCCATATGCGTAACCTTGGTATGGCATATAGCTGCGCATTGTACACATAGGTGTTGACTGGGACCTTGCCGTGTAACCATTGTTGAAAGAGATGCTTATGGAGGCACAGGTCTTCGACGGATTGATCAAAGTGCAATGGTTGTAAGTTACGATACCATCTTGACATGAAGTCTTTTGTCGTAGTCGAATGTCAGGAGGATCAATGACATCTGTGGACAATGATGTCTCCCACCTTGCCACACGAGGATGCCCTTTGTATGGAGAGGGGTGATCCAAGGTGTTATCACCAAATTGAGTCCTATTGGGCTTCTTCAATGGTCAACTTGGTGTAATTGTTTCAAACTAGTTTTTGAGTAAAGCTTAGCCTCTTCAGTCTGATAGGGATCTCCCACAGGGGTTTATGATATTAGATAATTATAGGACTAGATAACTAACTCTATTTGGAAATTAACTTGATTTTTTATGTATCTAGGTTGAAAATAATGAAGGTTTTCAATCATTGGGCTTATGGAGTCAATAATCAGTGGTTTCAGTGGCAAGGTCTCTTGACATGGAAGCTAAGGTAGATAGGGGTATTTAAGAAAGGAAATTCACTCATAAAACATATGAAAGCACATTCATTTCATTGGTAAAGGAAGTTAGAGCATAGAGTTATGAATTATGAGTAATAGCAATGGAATCTACTACTAGTGGCTCAAAGCTAATTCACTCATAAAACATAGGAAAACACGATCATTTCATTGCTAAATGAATTCAGAGCATAGAGTTATTAATTCTGAGTAATAGTAATTAAATCTACTACAAGTGGTGAAACATATGATGTAGATCAATAAAGCATTAAAAACCCCATGAGAATCTCATGTCTGTCAAGAAGAAAATCACTATATATAAATGATATGAGCCAAAATACATAAGGCAGCAGTTTGCTGCAAAAAGTCTCCAACCCTTTACACATTCGAATATCTACCCTTTAATAGACTTGTTACATCATATATGATGTGCCTCTTGGCTAGATTCATCAAAATTTTCCTAATGACACCTTGAAAAACAAGAAAACATGTGCTTTAATGATAAAATGACAACTACACTATGAAACAATCCTTTTTGTTAATAGGAATCAAACTTCTACTTATTAAATCAACTACCTTATCTCTAAAAGAAGTTACATATTTGACAACTAATCCTTCACATGTTCGAATAGGCTATGATAGAGCTCATTACTACATGACATCTTAATTAGCTTCCTCCAAATCTATAAACAAACCCTATTTTTAAGGAAAACTGGTCCTTATCTTCAACGAATGGTTTGGATAATGAGATTTCTTCATCTCATGGTCTTCAAGTCTTGGATAACTACTGACATATTCCTTTGACCCTTTGAAAGTATCCACTTTTCCAAAAATGCCTAAAAACTTGCTCATTAACCTTTAACATGACACGCTACGAAAGTATGATAGTTTCGTAGCGTACTTTTGTAGCATACAAAAATGCCTTCTACCATCAAATTTTTTTATTCTCTCCTTCTTCATGGGGTTAATTTTACCTTGATACATCTCCTATAAAAATTTCACCTCTTGAAAGCTCCCAAAATTGGTTCAAAAAGAAAAAATAAAGCTACAATAGTTTCGTAGCGTTTTACTGTATTTCAATCCCAGGCATGCTACGAAACTGCTGAAAATAGTCAAAATTATTGAATTTTTTGTAGTTTTAAAAACATAGCTTATTAGTTCCAAAACCTTGATTCTGACATGCCATTAGCCTTCAATATCATAAGCCATCCCACACTATGATTCTTGAGGCATTTATTTCTCATTTATGATGGGTTGAGCTACTGGCTCTTCAAGCACTGTCATTTTTAGGCATTTTTTTCTCCAAATCCTCATGAATTAGTTCAAGCTTCTCCTGGAGGTCTTTTCCTTGGTCTTCAACATGCCATAAAACCCTCTACACTTTATGGACCTCATCAAAATAATGAGGAACACAATCCATCTCACCTTTCATTTTTAAAACTACTTTGCATATTTTTCTTGATTTTTCTGAAAAATAGGTCTTAGAACATAGCTTATATCTCTGAAGCAATGATTTTTTATTTTTATTTTTAATTGGAGGATTTTTTTTTCAATAATAACTTTTTGAATTAAAACCTCTCTTTTGTTTCTGAAAAACATCTCCAGCTATCCAGAAGCCGCATTTGAAAAACACATGTAAAACAGGAAAACTTTGTTTTATGAAAATAGGGCTCAAATAAATCCTTGTATCTCCAACCTGATAGAATATGTGATAAAAGTGAGAGGGGATACTTTTCCTTGTCCTATTATTGAAAATAACCTCTCTCATTATTTCCAAATTCATCTCTTTTCATTCCGAATCTTCTCTTTAAACTTACTGCTTAAATAGTCTAAAAACACAGCCATTTCCTTGTTTTGGAAATGAAAAGAACTTGAACTGATGCATGCTTCAGTAAGGCTATGGTCCTCCATGAATAGCTTAAGGTCCATTAGATTCTATCTTATCCACATAGCCTCCTTTATGTTTTTTATTTTACATTACCATCTCCTTTTATAACCAAACTTCCCTCTTAAAAAGGTGACACTTGGAAAGCCAAATTGGACAACAAGCTGCTTAGTGTGATGAAGCAGTGCTCAAAAAGTGACAATGGGATGTTTCACATGTAAGAATGAATGTTGAGTGACGAATAGAAGCTTAGGATAAGGTTTTTTGTTTTAAATGACATCTAATGCTTAAATCATGACACACACATGCCAAAAGGGTAATGATGACCCCATACATGGTTGTGTACCATTGAATTAAAATGATTGTTTTTCCTGAAAACATAGGGTTTAGAACTGAGCTCTTATCTCCCTATCCCCGATAGATATTTCAAAACTGAAGGTGGTTTTTTTAGGTTAGTATGTATTGAATAAAAACCTCTCTTGGGTTTTTTAAAACCATTTCCAGCTGTCCAGAATATACATTCTAAAAACAGGTATTAAAAAAGGAAAATTCTGCATTTTGAAAATAGGGCTGAAAGTCATCCCTGTATCTCCCAATGTGTAGCACCTTTGAGAAAAGTTAAATATTTTATGGTTATTTGATATATTATTGAAAATAACCTCTCTCAATGTCTTAAAATACTTCTTTTTCTTCCCAGAAATTTCCCTTGAAGTTGACTGCTCAAAGTCAGAAAATAGAGAAATGTTTCATATTCACTACAAAAGTAAGACAATCTCGTAGCATTTTCTACCTATTTTACACTGAATTCGTTATGAAATTGTGGATTCTTTGCTAAAATTACTTTTTTAGTGTTATAAACTTGGGAAATGTAAAATAATGACTGATGTGACATGGAAGGATTTGAATGAGGGTGATTTTAGACCTTACGGTAGGCTAAATAAGAAAAAATAAAAATTTTCCTTGACCAACTAATGGAAAATGAATTCTATGACCCTATCTTTGACACACAAACCTATAATACTTTTTCAAATGATGTTTCAAAAATTATGAGTGATAACAGTGACTTTGGTGTGCCCCTGTGGTACACCAAATAACCTGTAATTGTAGTGCCATCCATCTTCTTAGAGATAAAAACTTTGAAATTTTCCAAACTTCCTTCAAACTCTAATGGCCTTCACCTCGAGCTCAAGCTTGATGATTACTATTGAGAAACCAAATGTTTACCTACTAAAAAAATTCTTGGTGAACTTTGAGCTTATTCACATACTCCTACCTACCCTAACAACTGCAATCTCCATTTTTAATTCAAGCAACATGAAACATCCAATGAAGTTAGTCATTGATCTGATATGACATTTGAACCTATTGACTACATTTGAACTCAAATTAAGTATGATACTAAAATGACCAAGGAAACATACAATGTATCTGATCCTCATAATAAAAATATAATTGGAACTCACGACTGTAGAACTCTTCCATGTATTTAGCTATAGGATCAAAGAAGACATGATATGTTTGATGATTCTCAAGACATACTTCAGCTTTGGAAAACTCATATATGCTTTGCTCAGCCACACAAGATTTCAGTTGTGTGTTGCCAAATTGATTTTCAAACCAATTTTCAAGAACAAGGTAATCTTCCTCAATATCCAAATAAATGTAGCATCACCCTCTCTTTGTATTCTTGTAATATTCTAAAATTAGCATGCAGCTAATTGGAATATTGTTTTTTGTTGTTTACACTTAGGAGATTAATAAACGGGTAAGGAGGCCCATAAATTTTAAAAATAGGAATAAAATCCCTCATAATGTGAAAAGGGATCATCATAGGAGCTGGATTTCACACCCTCATGTATGAAAAGGGGCATTTGCATGTGGTCAAGGTCAAGTTTGACGAAGTCAACAGTGTTGGGATAAGAGGTGGAGATCATCTTTGGAGAGAGTGTAGAGATAGTGGGAGGAATATTCCTTGGTGGAGGAAACCCTAATGAGCGGGACCCAAGGTGAGAGGGCTTCAATTTGTATATAAGGAGGGCAAGGAAGCCATAGGAAGACATCATATGTTATTGATTATTGATTTTATGGTCTTTATGACTTTGTGCTTTCTCCAACTGTTTAGTTGAGATTGATGTGCTGCTTAGCACAAGGCATTCCTATTTAGGAATCCCTTATCCTTTCATAAGAGACATCTTGAGGGAGCTTGCACTTTATTTCTCCAAATCCAGGCTTCAAGACAAACCACCTCCTTCAGCTACAACGTTATTTCTGTATAAGTATAACGTTGTGTTGCAGGGTGTTGCAGTGGAGGTTTCACAACACCACTTCTGGAGCTTGTTTTTCAGAGGAGGAATCTTTCCTTCCTTTGGGAGGTTAGTGAGGAATAATTTGGAGCTGATATCAGATCTTGGCACTTTGCCAACCTATTTTCTTTAACCTACAATGTAGTATCCCTTAGTGACTACATTATTTCAGTGTGTATTTGTAGTGAGGGTTTTCAGTTCTCGTTTGGAGGTGAGATATTCAGTGTTAGGATCATCCTTTCACTTGGAAGATCCATCGGATGAGGTTTATTCATCTTGTGCATCATCTTCAGCCACCTCCATCCAATTCTTGAGTTGCAACTGCTATTTAGTCCTAGGACTACAACTCTGACATTTTTTCCATTTTACATATTTCAGGAAATCCTTCCAAGATTGTCCTGAAATTGTGTTTGGGAGCTTAGATCTTCACTCCCAACATTGTATGAGATGTATATTTGAATATCCATGTATTGAAATACTCTAGCGGCAATTATATTTAATAAAAATACACTTTCATAGCCTTGGGAATTTTCTGTCTAGAAGTATACTTCATATTTCATGTACATGCTTTCTTGAGGCTTCTATCGCCTAACTTGAATGAATATTTCCTCAAGATCTTGTATACATTTTTCTGTTGTAACATTAATATGATGGCTATCTATTATTCTTACATTTTATTAGTTGATTTATCACTGCTACTCCAGTTTTGTGTTCATGTATTGCTGCATCCCCATTTTTGGATATTACAATGGTATCAGAGCATAATCTTGGCTCAGCCTATGGAATCTCAGTCATTACGCTATTAGAAGAATAAGAAGAAGAAGGGAGAGAAAAAAATGATGGAGAAGAAGAGCTTTATCTCATCTCTTTTCAAAGCTATAAAGGACCTCAACAAGGAGGTCAAGCAAAGAAGAGAAAAAATAAGCAGTGGAACTATGCCCTTTCCTTTTGAAAAAGAGGACAAATTGCAGAAATATGTAGGACACTTGGATCACAAGATTCTAAGTGAATACCTTGTTGAGTAAAAATCTCAAGCTAAAGCCTTCAAGGAGACTCTAGCTTTCTTACAGTACATTCAGTTGGAGGAAGAAAGGAGACCTTGCAGCATAAGGAGAATCAAGGGCAATAGGTTTCTATTGTCTACTTATTATGGGTCATCTACAACAAGGGCTTGGGCAAGAAAACTTAATGCATTCTTCCTACTACATCCAGTGGTAGAGAGAGAGGGAGTACATATTGTAGTGCTACACCTTGAGGGTGAAGCCAACATTTGGTGGTTCAGCCATTTGAGTCATGCAAGAGTGAATGATTTTGATGATTTTACTCAAAGGTTGATTAAAGAATTTGGCAAAGAGAAATTAGAGGAGGAGAAGCCCTCACCACCATTAGAGGATACTTGTACCAGCACTGTCACAACTATGGAAGAGCAGCCCTCAACATCATCAGTTGGAGGAGCCAGCACATTGAAGGAAGAAACTCTCACAACCATGCAAGATACTCCTAAATTTCACCAAGGTATGCCTAAGTTTCCATCTCCTATTGTTTTAACAAATCTTATGGAGGGTTGTATACCATTGCATACCTCTTATTTGGAACCACAGAATTGCACTGCACTGTGCCACCTTGAATTGATCAAGGAAGAGATGAAACATCATCCTCATGTGACTTTGTTGAGTTGCACACAAACCTTGAGGTTGGGATGTGAAATTTTGCAGGATAAGATGAACCTTATCCAAAACAATCTTATACAAAAGCACATGTTCATCTTCGAGTTGGAGTATGAGACAACCATTACATCATTGGAGAGATTAACAATGCTGTCATTAAGCAGCAGTGAGGAGGTTTTTCCTCCAACACACTTGGATCCTTATGGATTCAAGGTGGTCATTGGTGTGAGATCTTCTCTAGGATATCTCCAAGGAGTTTCATTTCAACATCCAATGAAATGCAAAAGGAGCAATCTGTTTTGGGAGGATGGTAGTCTTCATTGGAAGAATATCAAGGTAGAGCATGATGGGAGGCACCCACATTTGGATGAATGGGTGTGGATGGTGAGAAAGAGGCTAGAAAGCTATTTGAAAATATATGACACTAGGTAGCTAGGCACTTGGCTGCATTGGCTACCCTTGAAAGAGTTTGGCCAACATATGACATATCCTCTTTCAAAGGGTATGTGGGTGGAATAAGTTTGGCAAGATACTTGCATCATAGGGAAGAAAGGAGTATGGATGCATTGTGTTGATATGAAATTATACATATAAATCATTATTTTTTCATCCCATGATTTGTATGATGAAGGTGTGAAGAGGCAGAAAAGGCTATTGTTGCTTTGGTTGTTCTTGGGAGAGCAAGGGCAGATTTTCTCTCACACTTTGCATAATGTTGCAAGAGTAGGAGATGGCACTATCATGGTGCAAAGGGGCTACTCCTTAGCCCAATATGATCACGGGGTACTTCAACATTGGAAGGAATTTCTTATATGTAGTAGCATTGTGGCAGATGTCTTTGACAATGAGCATGTCAAAGAATGGAGCTATAAGTTGGCAGGAGCCTATTTACATAGGCCAACAACGTTGTCACTTGGGAGCGGGGGTTTATTGATGGAGAATTCCTAGGATAACTTCCCATTTGATGCACTTGGTGGACAAGGAGGAGGTGAGAGAGATGGCGTAGTGGATGGAAACATCTATTACAGAGATATGGTCTTCTTAACTTAGATTTCCAAGCATATGAAGGGTGATCTTCATGGAGCATATGATTCATTCCTCTTCGTGGGGGTATATCATACCACTATGGAGGGCTTATCCATGTATCCATACATCTTCTTACTTCCAGTACATGGTAAGAATCTTGTTTTTGAATTTATTGATTGTCTAACATAGTATTTTCATACTCTTACCATTTCTATTCAGTGCATTGCTCCACAAAAGGGCAAGCTTTTCATTGAGCTCCATGGTCAACTTTGGGAAAAATTGTATAATGGAGACAACCATATTTTATGTGGCCTAGGGAAAGTGTTTAATTATTCTTGTATGTATGCTTAGTTGATTCACCAAGCCATTTAATATTCACTAGTAGATGTGATGACATACACACATAGCCATTTGTCAAGAAACAACTTGCCATATTATTTTCTGAAACAACAGTTGGGAAAACTGTGTTGTGATCACTTGGGAAACTGTTGGTACCTCTTAGCACTATATCAAACCTTCAGTATATTTCTCACTTGGATTCCATATGATGATCATGTCCTATTCATCATATATGGGACGGTTTGGGCCAGCTTGATTCACAACGTTGGAGAGGAGATCTTTGGAGATCTAGTCTTCATCTTGTCACTTGAGGGCAATAGTATTGCAGCCCAAGATCAGCAAATAATCTGAACTTATCATAAGTGGAGAGAAGGAAAGCGTGGGGTAGGCCATTTTTTCTATCATTCTCAGATTTGTATCCCACCTACATTGTAGGAGCCAAAGTTGGAGAATAATTTTCAGGAGTTTCCATGTGGGGAGGTAACTCATTTTGTATGGATGATAGCTTGGGGATGGGAGATTCATATGGGGATGGTAGATTCCAATCTATATCAGACCTCATGCCTCAATAAGGCCTTTATATAACCCATTTTTTCCTCCATGGATGCTTTAATTTTACATGGTGATAGCTATTTGGAATGCTCACCAAAAGCTAGCTTGCATACTTGGGAGGGGCAACTTGGAGATGTATTTATGAGACAACATCTTGATGCTTGGAGGATTCTATCATATGAGGATGCTACAGGGGGAGAAGAGGAGGCTCTTCAGTTCTATCCTGGTAGTTGCTTGAGGACAAGAAACATTTGGGAGGGGAGGACTTTAATATTCCAAAATTAGCATGCAACTAATTGGAATATTGATTTTTGTTGTTTACACTTAGGATATGAATAAATGGGTAAGGAGGTCCATACATTTCAAAAATAGGAATAAAATACCTCATAATGTGAAAAGGAATCATCATAGGAGATGTATTTCAGACCCTCATGTATTAAAAGGGGCATTTGCATGTGGACAAGGTCAAGTTTCACCAAGTCAACAATGTTGGGATAAGAGGTGGAGATCATCTTTGGAGACAGTGCAGGGATAGTGGGAGGAAGATTCATTCTTGGAGGAAACCCTAATGACTGGGACCCCAGTTGAGAGGGCTTCCATTTGTATAAAAGGAGGGAAAGGAAGCCATAGGAATACATCATATGTTATTGATTATTGATTTTATGTTCTGTATGACTTTGTGCTTTCTCCACCTGTTTAGTTGAGATTGTTGTGTTGCTTAGCACAAGGCATTCCTATTTAGGAATTGTTGGAAAAATACTGAGAGGGGGGGTGAATTAGTATTTAGGATTTACTCAGCAAATTTTTAGTTTTTCAATCTTTAGTAACCCATACGCTACTTTATTAAAACAGACTTGCGTATATACGCGGATACCCTTTACTGAACTCGCGTATGCACAGAGATATTAATAAAAAAACAATTCTTTACTTAGATCCTTGCATGTATTCATTTATCAGATGTTTATATAGCAGTAGACATGTGCAGTAGTAACAGAATGAAACATCACACAAAATCATCACACATGCACACCATGATTTTTAGGTGGAAACCCAAGTCGGGAGAAAACCACCGCTGCCGTTGTCTCAGCCTTCAATATTTTATTATAGAGAAAAACTTCTTACAAACATGTCCTGGTGCAGACTTATACCAGCACGCAGGCACCCACCTGCAGAAGGCTACTAGCTTCTCTCGTTTACCAGCCTCACCTGGAAGGGAGCTTCAACCCCCTGCTCTCGTTTACCAGTCTCACCTGGAAGGGAGCTACTACCCCCTGATATTAGTACCAGCCTCTGCTGACATAAATCTTCTATTATCAGACTGAAGGCATCAACCCTCAGATCCACTGCAGACCACGTTTCATCAATTTTCAAACTGGATCCAACAGCTCCAACACCTCCCTTCACTCTTCAACAAACATACTTTTCCTAATGCTACAAACAGAACAGTGAACCCACTGAAACCAGAATATCAGAGTTAACCCAGAATTCAGAACAGACATCCAAAGACACATTCAACTTTGAGGAATCATCAATTCAGATATGATACGCGCTTTTCTTTAGATGGATCCACATATATACGCGCCTTTACCGAAGACAACCCGCGTATTCATTCGTGCAATTTTTCAGGAAAACCCTAACAGGTCATACACTCCATTGTTGAAACAGATCCGCGTATATACGCGCCTTCATTGAAGCGAACCTGTGTCTAGATCTATAAAAGATAAACTTTGCAGAACATACAAGATCTATGAACTTACCCAGATTTCTTCAACTTCTTTTAACAGATTTGCGCCAGGTCTTCATCACTTCTTTTCAGATCATCCAAGGGTTTTTCCATTTCAAGATCTAGAGATCTTGAACCTTCATAGATACATTAAAGAATCAGATCTATCAATTAATAGCAAAGTTCCATCATGCATGTATACTTCAGAGTGAAGTGTTCATTAAAGCCCAGACACATGCACACTACACCCATACTTTGCACAATGAATTTCTTCTCTTTATATAGGTTTATCCTTTTTCAATACCATGAGCCAAAACCACATTATTTCCGATGGTATTCCTGGACAGGGTCACATAGACGAATCATTAATCAATACAATGGGTCAATACCATGGTGGTTACCCCTGGTTTTGCACTTTATGAGCACTTTTTCCCATACGCGACTTGGTACGTTATTTCCCGCGTGCATACGCGACTTCTCCTATAAAAATCCGCGTATGCCTTGAGACATACTCTTTTCATCATAGATCTAGCACATACTGAATTCCTTTCTTCATTACCTTTTGAACTCACTATGGCTACATCAGATTTACATCATTTAACAGGTTTATCAAGACATATTCTATCAAGCATAACTTCATCAAGTAGGTTTCCATCCTCTTCATCAACTGGGTTGCCATCAAGGACAACACTCAGCATCATATTGCCAACAATCTCCCCCTTTGGACTTGATGGCAACCACGATGGTGTTTGATCATCACAACAGATAGATACATTAAGAATACAATGACTCCATGTCACTCTCCCCATTCTTTGACACCATTCTTTCCCTTTATTCAAACACCATGTCATTCTCCCCCTTTGACATCAAGGGAAAAGGGGCAAGATCTGCAGATCTGATGTACGCTGAAGTGACCATGCTCCCCCTGAGTTCATGTTGAATCTTCAAATTTTTTTTTTTTCAATGAAGTACATGACTCTATGACCTTCCTATCACCAATGACTCATACTTTCATCAAATATCCAACCAAGTGGATTTACATATGAGACTCAAATACCCAACCAAGTGGGTTTACATATTTTGACTCAACTACCCAACCAAGTGGGTTTACAAATTGAACAAGTCCTTACATGACTAAATATTACAATTTTACATCATGGGTCTTATCATGACCTTTTCATCAAATTACAAATATGATTTTTCATGACCAAAACCAGAAAGACCTCAAGAGAAAGAGATCATATTACAGAACAAACATAATGCCAACAATGAATTATACTCAGCAAGGCCAATGCTCCTCCCTAAAAGTGTGCATCCAGGCATCTTTCTTATATGACCAAGGCTCCCCCTTTGCTTGTGAATCCTGAACACTTTCAACAACAAATCGTCAAGGCATCTTCACCCAAAATCAGAATATAAGAGCTGAAAAATCAACAGTGACTCCAAACAGCATCAGAGATACCAAACATCACTACAGCTGAGCTGAATAACGCTGACCCCAAACAAAAAATGCCAGCAACCAAATATACGCGGCTTTATGTGATTAAACTCGCGTATATACGCGACTGTGTTTCAGGAAAACCACGTATACAATTTTAATCTTCCGAATTTAATCAGATCTGATCTTCTGAGAGGTAGAGACAACACCCAACTTCTGTCTAAGATATTTGAATGCTTCTCTGGGTAGAGGTTTGGTAAAGATATCAGCAACTTTTTCTTTAGAGGGAACATACTCCAACTTCACCTTTTGTTCAAGCACTTGTTCACGTAAGAAGTGATACTTGATGGGAATGTTCTTGGTCTTTGAATGCATAACAGGATTCTTTGAGATATTGATGGCACTTGTGTTATCACACATAATGGAGATAGGAGAAGTTACATTTGATTTGAAAATCTCCCAAGGTTTGCATCATCCAAAGGAGTTGAGTGCAACAAGATGCGGTAGCCACATATTCTGCTTCAGCAGTAGATAAGGCAATAGAACTTTGCTTCTTACTGAACCAAGATACCAACCGAGGCCCCATATAGAATGCACCACCACTTGTGCTTTTTCGATCATCAACATTTCCAGCCCAATCTGCATCAGAGTAAGCATGAAGAGTGAGATCGGCATTCTTTGGATACCATAGTCCAAAGTCTTGAGTTCCTTGCAGATATTTGAATATTCTTTTGACAGCCTGAAGATGAGACTCTTTTGGATTAGCTTGGAATCGTCCAACAATCCCAATAGCATGCATAATGTCTGGTCTAGTCCCGATGAGATAAAGTAGACTACCTATCATTGATCTGTATTCTGGTTGATTCACCATGGGAGAATCATCATGAGAACTGAGATTGCATCCGGTTATCATTGGTGTACTTACAGGCTTGCATTCTTCCATGCCATACTTCTTCAAAATTTGCTTAAGATATTTTGCTTGTGATAGGAATATGCCATCTGTAGTTTGATTTACTTGCAAGCCAAGAAAGAATGTTAGTTCCCCAAGTAAAGACATCTCAAATTCTTGCTGCATGACAGAAGAAAATTTTTGACTCAAGGATTCTTCATTACTCCCAAAAATAATATCATCAACATATACAATCACAATCAAAAGTTTGTCATGTTCTATTTTTGTGTATAAGTTGCTATCAGCAGACCCCTTTGAAAAACCTTGTTGATGGAGATATTTGTCAAGACGATAGTACCATGCCCTTGGAGCTTGTTTGAGACCATATAGAGCCTTTTTAAGTTTACAAACAAGATTCTTATAATTTCCCAAAATGAATCCCTCTGGTTGTTCTATATAAACTTCTTCTTCAAGATCACCATTGAGGAAAGCAGATTTGACATCCATTTGATAGACTTTTATTTGTTGAGAACTTGAAAAAGCAAGAAACATTCTTATGGCTTCAAGTCTAGCTACAGGAGCAAAAGTTTCTTCAAAGTCTATACCTTCTTGTTGATTGTACCCTTTGCAAACCAATCTGGCTTTGTTTCTTATAACATCCCCATTTTCATTTAACTTGTTCTTGAATATCCATTTGGTTCAAATGACATTTTTATCATGTGGTCTTGGTACCAATTCCCAAGTGTGATTCTTTTCAATTTGATCAAGCTCTTCATTCATGGCTTGAATCCAACATTCATCTTTGCTAGCTTGATTGACATTTTGGGGTTCAATTGTGGACAGGAATGCCAAATAGCTAGAAGATCCCACAAGAGTCCTCCTTGTTTGTACACCTAATTCCTTGTTTCCCAAAATTTGAGATTCAGGATGATTCCTTTGAACATATCTGGATGGAGCTTTTTCTGATAAATCATCTTCAGGTTCTTCATTGGATCCACTGTCTATATCATTTCCATTTGATGTAGAAGGACAAAAATCACCATCATCTTCTTCTGTTGCTTGTTTTTCTTCTTTAGGAGCTGCAGGAGACTCATCAATAACAACATCAATACATTCAACAATCTTCCGAAGCCTTTTATTGTAACATTTGTATGCTCTTCTTGTAGATGAGTAACCAAGAAGTATCCCTTCATCTGATCTAGGTTCAAACTTGCCAAGATTTTCATCATTATTTTTGATAAATCATTTACTTCCAAAAATTCTAAAATGCTTTACAGAGGGAGAATTACCATACCAGAGTTCATATGGAGTTTTGTCACTATTTACCCGAACATGTGCCTTGTTGAGAATATTTGTTGCTGTATGTGCTGCTTCTCCCCAGAACATGTCAGGAGTTCCAAAATCATCAAGCATAGCTCTAGCCATTTGTTGAATTGTTCTATTCATTCTTTCTGCTATGCCATTTTGTTGTGGAGTGCCTGCTACAGAGAACTGTCTCTTTATGCCATGTTGTTCACAAAATTCAAAGAATTCATTTGATGTATATTCTCCTCCTCGATCAGATCTAAGACATTTGATTTTTAGATCTAATTCATTTTCAACCAGTGCTTTGAAGACCTGAAATTTCTCAAATGCTTCATATTTGTGTTTAAGCAACCCAATCCAACACATTCTAGAGAAATCATCAATAAATAAGATATATTATTCTTCTCCACGTGGTGACTTTTTCCTCATGGGTCCACAAATGTCAGTATGAACAAGTTCAAGAGGCCTACTTGATGATCCTTCTTTGGCATTAAATTGTACTCTCGTCTACTTACCAAATTGGCAGGATTTGCAAATGATACTTTCTGGTAGAGTAATATTGGGAAGACCACGAACAGCTTGAAGTCTGCTTGCTTTGTTGATTTGAGAGAAGCTTAGATGCCCCAGCCTTCTATGCCATAGCCAATTTTCTGAATATTTTCTCAAGTAACATTGATCTTTGCAGTTCTTCAATACATATAGGTTGCTTGGAGTTCTTTTCCCTTTTATAATAGCTCTACCTGTATTCAGATCACGAACCACACATTCTTTTGAGCTGAAGACAACTTTTGTACCTTGATCGCACATTTGACTTACACTTAACAGGTTATGCCTTAATCCATCCACATACATGACATCATTAGCCTTCACCTTTTCTTTTAGAAACACGGACCCTTTTCCTTTAATTACAGCAGGATTATCATTTCCAAAAGTAGCTTTCTTTTCCTTTTCTAGAGCATTATATGAAAGGAGTTTGCTTTTGTCACCTGTCATGTGTCTTGAGCACCCACTATCAATGTACCATTGATTTTCTTCACCTTCTGCAAATAACGCTATCCCACAATTTTCAACCTGCAATTCCTTCTTTTTCCATACTTTGGAACTTGAAGGAAAATGTTGTTTTGGCTGGACTTTGCTCCTGCATTCAGATTCTTCATGGCCAAAGTTATTGCAATAAGCATATTCAACTTCATTTTGAAGAGGAGAAAAATTGTTATAGGTGTTCCCTTTTGGTTCAATATCCATCCTTTTCTTTCTTGCTTCTCTTGTCATGGTGGTTTTATATGCAACACATTGAATAGCTTTATGACCAAAATTGTGACATGAGAAACATTGTCCATTAAAGTAGAAATTTCTACGATCATGAAATCTTCTATTTGAATTTACCTGTTGATTGTTGCTTCTTTGAGAGATATCCTTGTCAGTGTTCCTTGTATTGTGAAGATCATGCTTTACTTGTGAAGATTCCTTATTCCCTCGTTGAGTGGCTGAATGTAGTAAACCGGTTGTAGCTACTTTTAGATAATTTGGTGCTGAACCCTGAGAGGATTCTCCGGTATATCCAAGACCTGTCTTAACCAGAGGAGATCGTTGAACCTTGATAATCTCATCTAAGGTTTCAGATCCTTTAGAAAATCTAAGATTCAGAGACTTTACTTTCTCAAGTTCTTTTCTTAGACTTACTACTTCACATTCTAATTTTTCATTATGTTTCTTAGCTTTTGTATTCTGCCTTTTCAGAGTATCTATGATTATTTTACTTTCTTCCAAGAATATTTTGAGTTGATTGTTTTGATCAAGAAAATCATTGTCATCTAGAGCATCCATAAAAGCATCCTTATCGTCTCTAGAAATATTTTCAAATGCCATGAGAAGTCTAAGTTCTTGTTCACATTCTTCCTCACTGTCAGATAACCCATCACTGTCTTCATTTGTATAGTAGCTTTTCTTAGTGCTAGACTGGTTCTTATTTCTTCTTGCTACTTCTTTCTCTTTAGCAGATGTTTCTTTATAAGGACATTTTGCAGCATAATGACCAACTCTTCCATAATTAAAACATTTGAAAGGAAGCTTACCTTTGAATCTTTAGGTTCCTAGTTGGAGTTTTCTCACAAAGTTTGCCTCATCTTCTTCTGAGATATATCCTGACCCTTCCGGTTTTTGAACTTCTTTCCCTCTTGTAGAAGCTTTAAAAACAACTTCTTTGACTTCAGATGATCCTCTTCTCCTCATTTCATATGCAGTCAATATGCCATGAAGTTGCACCATAGTAAGATTTTGAAGGTCCTGTTTTTCTTCAAGAGCAGAAACTTTTGACTCAAACTTGGCCGTTAGTGATCTCAAAATTTTCTCAACCAAAGTGGATTCGGTTATTGTTTCTCCCAGATTTTTCATATGGTTTACAACATCATCAACACGTAAAAAGAAACCAACAATATTCTCATCACTATGCATTTTTAAATTTTCATACTCAATTCTGAGAGATTGAAGTTTTGCACTTTTTACCTTTGCATCACCTTCATATCTTAGGATGATTTTGTCCCATATCTCCTTTACTGTATTGAGCTGCATGACTTTGACAAATTCTGCTTCAGTTAGACTTCTATTTATCGCATTGACTGCTTTTGCATTTGATTCATAATTCTTTCTTTCAGTTGGATCTGTTGGTGTAGCAGCTGGATATTGATATCCTTGTTCAACAATGGCCCATATATCTGCTCCCATAGACTGAAGATAGGATCTCATCCTTATTTTCCAAAAGATTAAATTGCTTCCGTTGAAGTGCGGAGGTTTGATAGATGTTGTTCCCTCGTGATTGCTCAACCTGCTTGATCTTCCTTCTAGCGGTTAAGCCTTTTCAGAAGGACCTCCTCTGATACCAATTGTTGGAAAAATACTGAGAGGGGGGGTGAATCAGTATTTAGGATTTACTCAGCAACTTTTTAGTTTTTCAATCTTTAGTAACCCATACGCTACTTTATTGAAACAGACTTGCGTATATACGCGGATACCCTTTACTGAACTCGCGTATGCACAGAGATATTAATAAACAAAAAATTCTTTACTTAGATCCTTGCATGTATTCATTTATCAGATGTTTATATAGTAGTAGACATGTGCAGTAGTAACAGAATGGAACATCACACAAAAGCATCACACATGAACACCATGATTTTTAGGTGGAAACCCAAGTCCGGAGAAAACCACCACTGCTGTTGTCTCAGCCTTTAATATTTTATTATAGAGAAAAACTTCTTACAAACATGTACTGGTGTAGACTTATACCATCATGCAGGCACCCACCTGCAGAAGGCTATCAACTTCTCTCGTTTACCAGCCTCACCTGGAAGGGAGCTTCAACCCCCTGCTCTCGTTTACCAGTCTCACCTGGAAGGGAGCTACTACCCCCTGATATTAGTACCAGCCTCTGCTGACAGAAATCTTCTATTATCAGACTGAAGGCATCAACCCTCAGATCCACTACAGACCATGTTTCATCAATTTTCAAACTGGATCCAACAGCTCCAACACCTCCCTTCACTCTTCAACAAACATACTTTTCCCAATGCTACAAACAGAACAGTGAACCCACTGAAACCATCATATCAGAGTTAACCCAGACTTTAGAACAGACATCCAAAGACACATTCAACTTTGAGGAATCATCAGTTCAGATATGATACGCGCTTTTCTTTAGATGGATCCACGTATATATTCGCCTTTACTGAAGACAACCCGCGTATTCATTCGTGCAATTTTTCAAGAAAACCCTAACAGGTCATACGCTCCATTTTTGAAATAGATCCGCGTATATATGCACCTTCATTGAAGCGAACCTGCATATAGATCTATAAAAGATAAAATTTGCAGAACAGACAAGATCTATGAACTTACCCAGATTTCTTCAACTTCTTTTAACAGATTTGCGCCAAGTCTTCATCACTTCTTTTCAGATCATCCAAGGGTTTTTCCATTTCAAGATCTAGAGATCTTGAACCTTCATAGATACATTAAAGAATCAGATCTATCAATAAGAGCAAAAGTTCCATCAAAAGGATATGCTTCGAGTGAAGTATTCATTAAAACGGAGAACATGCTGCACACACCCATACTTTGCACAATGAATTTCTTCTCTTTATATAGTTTTATCCTTTTCAATACCATGAGCCAAAACCACATTACTTCCGATGGTATTCCTAGACGGGGTCACATAGACGAATCATTACTCAATACAATGGGTCAATACCATGGTGGTTACCCCTGGTTTTGCACTTTATGAGCACTTTTTCCCATACGCGACTTGGTACGTTATTTCCCGCGTGCATACGCGACTTCTCCTATAAAAATCCGCGTATGCCTTGAGACATACTCTTTTCATCATAGATCTAGCACATACTGAATTCCTTTCTTCATTACCTTTTGAACTCACTGTGGCTACATCAGATTTACATCATTTAATAGGTTTATCAAGACATATTCTATCAAGCATGACTTCATCAAGTAGGTTGCCATCCTCTTCATCAAGTGGGTTGCCATCAAGGACAACACTCAACATCATATTGCCAAGAGGAATCACTTCTCCTTTCTTGAGAGGCCTCTTGATGGAGCTTTCACTTCATTTCTACACATCCAGGCTTCAGGAAAAACCACTTCCTTTAGCTACAGCGTTATTTTTGTAGAAGTATAATGTTGTGTTGCAGGGTGTTGCAATGGAGGTTTCATAACACCACTTCTGGAGCTTGTTTTTTAGAGGAGGAAGATTTTCTTCCTTTGGGAGGTCAATGAGGAAGACTTTGGAGCTAATATCAAATCTTGGCACTTGGCCAACCTATTTTCTTTCAACTACAGTAAAGTATCCCTCAGTGACTGCGTTATTTCAGTGTGTATTTGCAGTGAGGGTTTGCAGTGGTTGTTTGGAGGGTGAGATATTTAGTGTTAGGATAAACCTTTCACTTGGAAGATCCATTAGAGGAGGTTTATTCATCCTGTGCATCATCTTCAGCTATCTCCATCTAGTTCTTGAGTTACAGCTGCAATTCAGTCCTAGGATTGCAACTCCGAGATTTTTTCCATTTTGTATATTTCAGGAAATCCTTCCAACATTGTCCTGAAATTGTGCTTGGGAGCTTAGATATTCACTCCCAACATTGTATGAGCTATATATTTGCATATCCATGTATTGAAATATTCTAGCAGCAGTTATATCTAATAAAACTGTGTTGTCATAGCCTTGGGCATTTTTTGTGTAGCAGTATGCTTCATATTTCATGTACATGCTTTCTTGAGGCTTGCATTGCCTAACTTGAGTGACTATTTGCTCAAGATATTGTATAAATTTTTCTGATGTAACATTAATATGATGGCTATGTGTTCTTCTTACGTTTCATGAGTTGATTTATCACTACTACTTCAGTTTTGTGTTCATGTATTGCTGCATCCCCATTTTGGGATATTATAGTTCTTGCATTAATTTTTTTTGAAAAGACTGACCGTGATCATGAAGACTATAAGATTGAATTTTATCTCCTAAAACTTCAATGCATTTTTCAATTTTATTAGCAACTTCATCCACAAATTGAATCTTATCTTCTGACTTGCACTTAAATAATTTCAGATTAGAAGACAAGGATAAAGAAAATTTCTCATCCACTTCCTCATTAGTGTGATCATTATTTTATGTAGGTTGATGCAAGGAATGACATGAAGAATAAACTTTTTCCTTTACCTGAGGATTATATCAATTACCTTCCAATATTTCCTCTTGTTTTTTGAAATTATTCTCACACTCCTGATGATCAAAAGGCTGACAAGTCTGCTACAAATTCTCATCAAACTCAGAGGATGTAACATGATCTTCATAAATAAACTCCTGCTGGGTTTCATTTTCATCCAAGAGAGAGGCTATCCTTTCTTCTTCATGATGAAATGGATTTTCATGAAGGGCCCCTAAAATTTCATCATCCATAAAATCATCATCTTCATAACAATTATCCAAATATTCAATAAAACTCACACAATGTTTACAATAGTTTTTGACCAGCAATAAGGAGGGATGAAACTCTTCATACATCTCATAAAATGCAACATGGAAATCAGCAAGAGGATATGATGAACCATTTCGCAAGATTTCGTACCTTTACCATGCCTTTCCTTCTAAAGTGGCCATCAACATATTCATGAGACAATCCTCAGGGAACTAAACCTTAAGTTTGCATACATGCATATGGAATCTAACCAAATGAAGAGAAACATTATCTTTCTTTTCATCTTTAAATATGGGAAGATCAATTAACCATTCAACCTTTGGCATAGGATTTGGAAAACCAGGGATGTGAGACCGATTCATAGGGGTATATCTAGCATTTATTATTGTAATGGAACTCATATTGAAACTTCATCAAGCTACTGATATTGAAGTAGTGGAGTTACCTTCCAATTGATTATTTTATTTGTGGAGTCGCCAGAGAAGAAAAATAACCAATATGTGCCTAAGTGCCTGCTACTCTTGGACCTCAGAACTGATACTTTGTCGTTCTTCCCAAGGAAAATTTACACCTTCGGTCCCCGACAATGACATCAAAATGTTATCACCAAATTGAGTCCTATTGGGCTTCTTCAATGGTCAACTTGGAGTAACTGTTTCAAACTAGCTTTTGACTGAAGCTTAGCCTCTTCAATCTAAGAGGGCTCTCTCAAACGGGTTTATGGTATTAGATAATGATAGGACTAGATGGCTAACTATATTAGGAGAGTAACTTTATTTTTTATGTATGTAGGTTGAAAACAATGCAGGCTTGCAACTATTGGGCTTATGGAGTCAAAAATCAGTAGTTTCAGTGGCAAGGTTTCTTGACATGGAAGCTAAGGCAGATAGGGGTATTTAGCAAAGGAAATTAAATCATAAAAAATAGGAAAACATAGTCATTTCATTGCCAAAGGAAGTTAGAGCATAGAGTTATGAATTATGAGTAATATCAATGAAATCTACTTCTAGTGTTTCAAAGGTAATTCACTCATAAAAAATAGGAAAACATAGTCATTTCGTTGCTAAACGAAGTCAGAGCATAGAGTTATGAATTCTGAGTAATAGCAATGCAATCTACTGCAAGTGGTGAAACATAAGATGTAGATCAATAAAACACTAAAAACCCCATGTGAATCTCAGGTCTGTCAAGAAGAAAACCACTTTGTATTACTGGTATGAGTCAAAATACAGAAGGCAGCAGTTTTCTGCAAAATGTCTCCAACCCTTTACAAATTTGAACATCTTCCCTTTAATAAACTTGTTACATCAGAGATGATCTGCCTCTTGGCTAGATTCATTGAACTTTTCCTAATGACACCTTGCAAAACAAGAAAACATGTGCTTTAGTGATAAAATGACAACTACACACTACAAGAAATAAGGACATTGATGAGGGGAAAAAAATGTCACGATAAGCTCATTGGTGAGGGTAAAAAATGCTTTCGTCACCAAAAGCTGAATGCCACTAAAGGTGGCATTGCCGAAAATATAGGCATTGTGGTGACATTCAAAGTCCATCACCAATAATGATTTATAATGATGGATAGTGACAGTCACCATTTCATATGAGCAATGGTGATAGACAATAGCCTCTGTCACCAAAAAATTGAACGTCACCAAAGGTCGCCTCATCGAAAGTATGTGTTGTGGTGACATTCAAGGTCCGTCACGAATATTGATTATAATGATGGATAGTGACAGTCACCATTTCATATGAACAACAATGATTTTTTTGTGATGGAACCTTTCATGGCTGTCACTATTGGTGCATATATATGGTGACGTTCGTTGACCGTCACCATTTCATATTTGGTGATGGTCAAAAAATGTCATGATAAGCTCATTGGTGATATCAAGATCCGTCATGAATAATGACTATAATGAAAAACAATGACCCTCACCATTTCATATCAACAACAATGATTTATGGTGATGGACCTTTCATGGTCATCACTATTGATGTGTATATGTGGCAACGTTTGTTGACTGTCACCATTTCATATTTTGGTGAGGGTCGAAAAATGTCACCATAAGCTCATTAGTGATGGTCAAAAGAGCATCTGTCACCAAACAATTATTGTCTTCATTCCCTATGAATATCAGGGCATGATGGGATCGAACCACCAACCTCCTGCTTGTAAAGCGAGTGCTCTTCCATTGAGCTCGCACCCTTTAAATATTATACTTTAAACTATCAATTACCCCTAAAGGTGCAAAGATACACCAAAGGAATAAAAGATCTAGGAAGATCAAAAGTTGCTAGATATAACATGTTCAATATAGATAATAAAAAGACAATAACTCAATTGATTAATCTCCTCTATGATACCTATTATTTACCAAAACTATTCATGATTAAATACTTAATATTTACCAAAACTACTAATGATTAAATATGTTTATAATTTCAGAAAGGAACATGATTTGCCTGTTACAATTTTTTTGTCCTGTCATGTCATGATTTAATACGAAGAATGGTTAAATACATACTAATAGGGATTTAATCCAAGGAGTGTTTAAAAACATGTAAATTTTGGAAACGAACATTTTCACGTTACAATAAAATTTTAAAATGGCCAAAGGCCATAATTAAACTTCTATGATATAACCATTTATGACAATAGGATAATGAGAATCTCATGCAACAACCACTATAATCATCTTGAATTACACCTATATTACAATGAAAGATTCAGTGTTCTGGTTTACAATTAAATTCTTGTGCCCAAGGAGAGTAGAGCAAGAGGAGATCAATAATAAGACACTAACATAGATGATTATGACAATGGTATCGATTTGTGCTTTCCTCGTGGTGTTTAATAGAGAGCAAAGTCTATGTCTTAGATAGCCCACCACAATTATTAAATTCGGGGGTAGATTTATCAAAAACACAACAACAAAATGTTCCATGATTGGGTAGATAGATGCACCCTCTAACCATTGGATTTTCATGGGGAATGATGCCCAAAGAGTTATAGAGGCAAGCTTCTATTTTGGGTATTATTATTAGGTCAGATTCAAAAGGTTATACATGAAAAAACCTAAACAAACTTAGAAACTACAAAGTGGAAGTAAATATGGAGGCCATGTAAAGAAGAAATTTCCAAATCCAAATACAATTACCATCATGCATATACAATTCAAATTGTGGGTTCCACGTACTAGTGAAGAGACTATTTTTCATCCTTGGCAATTGCCTTCGCCTTGTGCTCAGTATTGGCTTCCTGTAGCAAATGTACTACTATCTTCATTGTTGGCTAGTTGATGGGCAAGGTGCTTATGCAAAGGAGTCCTACTTTCAGAACCATGGTCATTTCCTTCTTGAAGCAATCCACAAACTCAAGATACAACACTTCAACAAATCCATTATTTTTCTCTATTTTATTGCACACCCACTTCACAAGACCTTCATCCTCTCCAATTTCTCGAGCTATTGGTTGTATACCCATCACGTGCTCCAAGATCACCACTCCAAAACTATAGATGCCACTTTTTTCGGTCGTTTCCTTGTAGAAGTTATGTCTTCCTAAAATCCTTGCAATGGGGACTTTTTTTGTAGTGTCTCCTTCAAGTTCACTCAAAAAAAGAACACTAACAAACTCCACCATGTTGATAATAGTAATCTAGGAATGGAAGGAACAGAATTAATGTCAACCACAAATGTTGAATTGCTGAAATGTACATGATCTAACTAATGAATCTCCTAACATCTATTGACTTTGATGAAGTAAGTTTACATCACTAATGAAATTAGATAATAACATAATATGAGCAATAAAATTTGGAGTGATATTTATAGTGAAATAGGGTATGAAACTATGTTAAGGTTGGCCACACTATATTGAAATTTGAAGTCCATAATGTGCACTGATTAGTGTATGTAGGCTATGACGACAACCTTTCAACATCCCAACTAATCATTATCTCATGGAAATACTGGAACAGATGGAAAAATATGAAAGGTAAAGCACTAGAGAAGTATTCAAAGCAAATTATGAAAAGCGTACCTAGAAAGAACTGAGAACCCTCTAAAGAAAACCACACATTTATTATAGTGACTAATACACTTGCAAAAAAAATATCAGAGTAAATTATGAACTATTCCACTAAAAAATAGTGAAATTTTCCACTAAATACAGTTTCTTACTAATCAGTAGCATGGTGCTAACTTTGTTAAAGGTAACAGATAGAAGATTGAATTTTAAAAGAAAATACATTTATGAATTAGGGATTACCGTGGTATTAGAGGGCACATGCAAAATTACATTATCATCTCTAAATGCACCCCTAGGTAGTGTCCATATGACACTTTGTGACTTGAAACTTTATAATTCTTGCTCAGCCAGTTTATCATTCAAGATTTATTGTGAGAGCATGATGGTACAATGTGACCTACATGTCCCAAATAACATGAGCCAACAATGAAAACCATAATTAAATTATTAATGCCTTACTAATTTAATCCTTGAAAAGACGAAAAACATGAATCCAAGAAAGAAAATGATAAGGTTCTCGTTAACCAGCTATTATATTTACAGATATGGCAGAATTCTTGATTGGTTGTTTCAGAATTTAAAGCATTTTACTTATTCTCTCAAACATATGAAAAGACACTAAAATTACCAAGGTCATATTTCAACAAAAATCTTGTAGAAAATCAGATTGCAACTATGAAGATATTGTTCTAAATTTTAAAAATTATAGTAATAAAATCCATCTTCAACATGACTTAACATTTTATATCATATTGGAAAAATTTTGAGTCAAGGAACAAGTACAAGGTTCAGAGTTGAAATATTTGTGTCAAGGACAAGGAGATATCATATACAACTTTTTGAGTTGAGGTTATCACTAGATAACATAGTCTTCAGTCTTAAACCAATACTTAATAAGGGACTTATGGAAATAAATGGGTACAAAGTTGGAATTCATCCCTCATGATTCATGGCACAGACAAAACTCCTAAGGCTTTACAACAACTGTAGCTGCACCCATCACACTACCTTTTTAGTCTGAATTGTCCACACCTGAGGATTTGCAAGTTGCAACCACTGCAGATGCACCCGTCACATCACCTTTTTGAGTTGAATTGTCCACATGTCCTAACCCACATAAGATGTAGTTGAATATTCTGTTGTGTTGAATTCCACAGCTTTTGCCCACAACTGACCATAAGTCCTTGCATGTGATGAGTGCACCAAACATGTATCATGGGAGCCACAAAACCTGCAAACAAAATTATCCATAAGTCCAAAACGGGGAGGATGTAACTGGAAATAACAAAGCTGAGAAAAATGCTCCCTTGCAATGAAATTCCAGATGTGACTCCTCATGAACAAAGAGCCATTCATATCAAAATATTCTAAGAGAAACATGTTTGAAAGCTCAATGTATACAATTCATTAACCGCCCTGCCATCCTACCGTGTCATATCACCTTGAGCACCCCCCAACATAGTGACTCCCTTGGTATAAAAGGCCAAATAACTAAATAAGTTTGCTAAAAAATGTAAAAACAACATCCAGATATGGGAAGAATACACCAATGCCCAACAGGCTTGGGACTAGAAGTTAGTAGCAAGGATTTTCACACCTTTGGTCAAGATTCCATTCTCACTGGCTTCACCCATGGGGGATAGGAAGGGATTGAACTTATGGCATTGGGAGGTGATGAACCATGTGCATATATTTCAAACCGAAGCCTACCCTCATTCTCCTTGAGGAAAACACTGCCAACCAAGTTCCATTCACATAGCTTTTACCCAACACGTGGAGGTAGTCATTGAACTTACACCATCAAGAAGTGATTACAATTGTGTACATGTTATGGACCTGTTGACGGGAAAATCTATCCAGCCAACAACAGGGGATCTCCATGGTAAAAGGTCCCAATTAGACCTTGAACCGTTTGGAATAGGGATCCTGTCCGGGGTGTGGGCCCGGCTACCACTGATTTCTCCTTTGCTTTGGGTCTCTCTTAAACTCTATAAAACAGTGGATACACACCTAATCGACTGATACAAGACATATGATTGATGCATTAAACATGAATATAACACTATGCATAGTGAGAAAATTAATGAAGCATACACGCCGAAAGAGGTGTCGTTAGCAACACATCTTTGGGGTTATTCTTGTGAGGTATTCTGACCACGAAAGAAATAGTTCATTATGGCAAGATGCCCCTTTACTTCCTGAAAGATAAAATGAAATGCTAATAAACAAAGTCATTAACATCCATTAAGACAGCAATGAAAAACTGAACATGATTAACACAAGCACAGATAGTCATGATGCATAAATGATGCCAATAAGAGTGCAGCTTCATTAATCATAGGATATTTGAAACTGTATAAGAAATACACATAGTGTTTGCACAGCCAAAAACATCAGATCCGACAAAGCGGTTTCCTCAAAATGCTTGTATTCATGTTTCAATGTGTAATCCTCTGGTAATACAATATATTCAACTCGAGTCCCAAAACCAAAAAGCCCTTTTAAAAGCTCCTGAAGGAGTATTTATAATGTAAAACCTGCCCTTTGGGCTTCCTAGACTTTTCATCTTCTTGACCGTTGGGCTACCTTGCGACCTAGTCTTTTCTGCGACCTGCGACCCGAGCTGTTGTTGCGACCTGCGACCTGACTGGGTTGCAGGGTCGTAGGTTGTAAGAAAGTGTCCAAGGTACGACCTTGCAACTAGGTCGCTAGGTCACAGGGTCGCGGATCATGAAAACAGATGCACATGCGACCTTGCGACCTTGCGATTAGGTCGCTGGGTCACGAAGTCGCAAGTTGTAAGAAAATGAGAGCTTACGACCTTGCGACTTTGCGACTGATTCGTGAGGTCGCGGGGTCACAAAATGCATAAAACCGAAGAGATGCGACCTTACGACCTTGTGACTAGGTCGCTGGGTCGCGGGGTCGCAAAATGCATAAAACCAAAGAGATGCGACCTTGTGACCTTGCGACTAGGTCACCGGGTCACGGGGTCGCAAAAGGCAAAAAAACGAAGATATGCAACCTTGCGACCTTGCGACTAGGTCGCTGGGTCGCAGGGTCGTAAAAGGCAGAAAAACCAAAGATATGCGACCTTGCGACCTTGCGACTAGGTCGCTGGGTCGCAAAAGGTGGAAAAACCAAAGATATGCGACCTTGGCAGATCTGCGACTTGTAGCCTTATTTCGGTGGATGTGGCCAGGTGCTCTCGTACCTAAAGTGCTTTCTTCGAAGATTCATGAGGATATACTTGTTTTGAAGGTCATGCTATTTACTGGGGAAAACCGCTGCTCTTTGTGCAAACCCAAAGGTTCTTCCTGCGATAAAACAGCATAGGTCAGAGATTGAATAATAATAATGCTAAGGGAATTTTAATTAATTTTTAAAAGAGAAAGCAATGAATTTAGACCCTTGTGTGGTCAAGACTTTATCAGAGATAATGGCATGTGTAGGCTTTCTCTATGCCCTTTCTCTGTTAGGATCATCATCTTCCGCACGCACAAGGTTCTCTTCATTCACGTTCTCAGTGTTCGCTATAGGTCTTCACTAAGCTCTGAGTGTTTGCAGAAGAAACTATTGATAAGATCGAATATTTTTTGTTCGCGCTCTGAGTGTTTGGAGAAGAAACTATTGATAATATCGAAGATTTTATGTTCGTGCCATCTCCTCCTGAATGCTATCCTAGCAGGTCAGGCAAATGGCAATATCCTGCAATGCATTTTCAGAGCCACTCCAACTAGATTGATATTTGTTCACTGCCATACACTTATAATATGCTTATACAACCATTTTCCTACAATCCAAGTGATCAACGGATTTGCTGGTGTCCAACCTTCCGACTTAGCAACCACAGGATAGCATAGTCACAGAGCGACTTATTGCTGCACAAAGCTTCATGCAACAATGACATAGCCCGTGTGTGAAGGTTATGGCACCCCTGCGCATTTCAACACATGCTCCTTTTGTTATCTACATCTTCACTCTTTCCTTCCAAGTGCGCTGGCCGCCAATGGATGCAAAACACCTTAGATCGAGAATTGTCAATCGTTGCTCCTGGATAGGTTTGAGAGCTTTAACACTAATTAGTTCACTATCCTGTTCCGCTTGGTAATGGTCCATGAGTTCCATGATCAAACTCTGCTGGATAGAATATGTTTGCATCTTCGTTTAGCTTTCAGGTTAAGAAATAATCTTTAGCGCAGCTTCCTTCCTTGAATCGTTTTGTGTATCATGCACGAAAACTCATCCATAATTCAGCAGAATGGCACCCAGTCCTGAAAACAAAATTTTAAAATTCTAATTATGCAGAGTGCAGCATTAAGTTTTTCTATTATCCTCTCTGCCAAGTGTCAATAGATTCGTGGGCGTTGTAAACCTTCCCGCACAGGCCTGCATGCATGGCGAATCTGCAGCAGGGCCTTCGATTACTGAATGCAGGACCATGCACGTTACCTTAGCGCATCTGACCGATTACTATATTCGTTTTTGTTTTACTGAGAATTAAAGCGTTTAACTGATCCTCAATTCACACGAAAAAATATCTCCATGGTATGTACAAGGTAAAGCGCGGTCCTGGATAAGCATGCAGCCTCGATCATCGTTATTTGGAGCCCATGCCATAAAAAATGCCATGACATCTGCATTCTTTGATGAAAAAGGTTTCACCAACATGCATGTCGCAACTTCCTCCACCAGGGCCATGACTCTGCACCGCTGACAACAAATGGCTGTGAGTCATCATGCTTTTACAGCTCTGCACCACTTTGACCATAAATAGCACTGTATATTACTGCAGTTGCGTTGCAGGTTCATTATAACATTTCGCTCCATGCTTTGAACATAATTTTTTTTCCTTTTGACCGTTATAAATAGATGCGTCCACTCCCAAAGTTTGACATGGGCTAAACTATGGCATAAAACACTTGGGCCAATCGAGACATTCCTCGTGTGCTTTGCTCGGTAATCTTCTACAGTTGTGAAGTCCTGTGTGATTTGCACCATTTAAAACTGGGATTATAACGTGTCAGGATAGCTTGAGTTGAAAAGTCAACTGCCACGTATATACATCAACAATCACGTTGGCTCCATGCAACATAAATATTTAACAGTTGGCTCCACGCAACGCGTTTTCATATAGTCCTAATCCATCATTTCAATCGTAAAATTGACCACCTTATGTATATACCTGCCTCAAATGTTTTAACGTAAATTGAAATGTGCCATCAATCATGCCATCGAACGTTTAACTTTGTGCAAAGTGTCCATGGATGTTTGGCGTTGGGTTCCAAACGTAAGGTTGACCACTCCATGCGACGTGAATATGGTACATTTGACTCCATGCAATGCTGTTGGACCACTAAATATATATATATATATATCTGCTCCCAAATATTTACCATAGGCAGAAACTGCCTTCGACCTTTTCGCTCATGGGTAACACACCATAGTCATTTCAACACATTACTATGGGTTTGTTACGATGATTGCTCCACGTTAAAATGCAAATTTCTACCAAACATTATATATCTGTTTTCAAAGAATAAAACTCGACCATAGGAATGGCTACGTCGAGTCATAATGCATTTTCATATAATCTTGACCCGCGTTTTAGTTGTAACGTTGACCACCATATATATATATGCCTCAAACATTCTAACATACGACTTAGGCATAAAGGTATTTGATCCTAACTGTAATATTCCTCTTGGCGGTCTTATATGGTTTTGAGATCACATGTGATTGCGCCTAAGCTTAAATACACAACGTCACCTTAGTCCACAAATGTGCGCCCACTTATAATGCTTGCACATAGTTTTCTCCACGATCTCCTATGGTTTTGAAATCATATGATTTCTTTGCATTGGTTTCACATCATACTTCAAATCATAACCTTGGTTCATACATTTGCGCCCACCTTGTAGCTCAGGTTTAATAGATATTGTTTGTCAAAGGTGCGGCTGATATTCGAAACTCTGTCGTTGGCTTGCCAGCACCACCATGTGTGTTTTTGCACCGCTGCTTGACACGAAAACACCTTGACTGAGATTGTTGTTCAACGTGAGTCTTCTGAGTCCACTTTGTTCACCGGGCTATACTTTGGGCTAGACTAGTCGGGGTGGTGAAATATGTCCCTTTGCGTGTGCCCATCGACATTTAGATGGCATGGTGTAGGATCTGGACATTTACAAATGGAGCGCTTTTAAGCATCTGGTGCGCACTAGTGAAGAAATCTTTTTCATCAGTGACATAGAAGGTTCTCTCTGATCAACATGTATCACACTATCCCCCTTTTAATAGTACTGATCGTTTGCTCCTCCTCCTCCCCTGTTCTGCAACTTTGACCTCGTCGTTGAGCCCAATTTTATTTCCCTTAATGTCGTGACACGACTGAGGAGTTTGTCACCCGTGGGGTCAACCTGCATGGAATATTACAACATCATAATTACTCTTCAATAATGATAACCACAGATAAAACACATGAAACTAACAAGCTTAAGAGAAGTATTCAAAAAATATGCTTAATGACCTATAGCAGGAAGGCTTTTACTCGTCAATACACAAAAGGTTTTCGTTCAAACATATGCATGGCAATCTCATTACACATGGCACGATTGCAGTAAGAATGTTCGAGCGTACGCTAGATGATCCCTCCCACATATGGCGTGATTGCAGCGACAGCATCAAGTCATGGTGATGAGACAACTCGTGAGGGGTTGGGGATAGGTTGGCGGGATGTCGTTGACTGCAGGTCAGGTGAAAGACTTTAACGCCTAGGTGAGCAGAGGGGGAACCTGAAATTTTAAATATACCCAAAATTTTGGGTGGTGTTGTAGCGGCTACAACAGGACCCAGGGCCACCCCGTTTTCTCCTTGAGGCCTGTCAAAATATGTTTTTCAAGTGGGTTGTGATCAAGTGGTAAATCAAATGTGCTATCATCAAGGAGACTCAAGTGTAATCTCCCCTCAAGAACATGATGTCGTGATTTAATGCTGTCAATTTGTGTTATCATCCGATATCTCATGAATAGCTAAGCCTAGGAAGTTGGTCCTAGGCAATGTCGTGCATAATTTTGATGAAATAGATACACCTTGGTCATGGAATTTAGGCCAAAAGTAGGCCCACTTCATTAAAAAAGGCTTATTTACTAACCAGAATAAAAGGGGATGAATATGTCATGGAATAAATGAATAGGAGCAGGAATAATAACATACGAAGAAGGCTCAAATTTGACACATATTGCAAAGTATATTTGTTAGGCCTAAAATCATTCAATCCCTGCATAGAATGGTATACAGAATAAAGCATTGGAACAAAATGCACATTATACCATGTTTAAACCTAGGAAAGTGCAAAATCCTTCCTATTCTTCTCCAATCAAGAGAGTCCACATCTTAAAGAGCTCCCCATTGATTTTTCAGATAATGTTATTCTAATGGGAGTGGATGTGAAGAAACTACCTTGAAAAGCATTCCAATGAGAAGACATACACGTGGCACAAAAAACCCTAGAATTTGCTCAAATGAGCACATTTCATGGGAACATTTTGGCTAGAACGATGACAAAAGGCATCACGTAGAAGCTCTCTCCATTGCAGAGGCATGGATGGATTAATGGGAAATTCCCGTGAGCCTAGTTGAAGATCTACTGGAGAAAGAAAGTTCAAGGATTTATTTTGTAATATCAGGTTCATCATTGCATCCATATTTTTGTTTGTCTATTGCTGGAAATTCATTAAAATTTTCCCACAAAAGTAGGCTTCATATTAGGGAAAAGTCTGTCATTTGAAGAAGGGCTTTGGTTGAGGTGTTCCTATCAATTTCCATTGCCGATTACTATTAAGTTAGACAAATTACTGCTGTCATTTCAGTTCATGGTAGGACACATTTGCAGTTTCTAGTATAATCACCCCTTTTGTTGCCATGAATGTGTATTAAGGAGCACCTTTGTAAGGGCCCTCTATGTAATTTCTGCAATTTGGAAAAATAATTCATAGGTTGATTTTTTGGCATGCTGTAACAGCACTATTATGCCATCCACATTCACAATTTTAAACCCTCTGAAGGTTGCCACTTGAATCCATTTTCCCTAATTGGATAGGCACTAATCCCCACTAATCCTAGTGGGGATTACAAAAGGCATCACGCAGAAGCTCTCTCCATTGTAAAGGAATGGATGGATTAATGGGAAATTCCCCTGTGAGCCTAGTTGAAGATCTACTGGAGAAATAAATTTCAAGGATTTCTTCTGTAATATCAGGTTCGTCATTGCATCCATATTATTGTTTGTCTATTGCTAGAAATCCATTAAAATTTTCCCACAAAATTAGGCTTCATATTAGGAAAAAGTCTGTCATTTGAAGAAGGGCTTTGGTTGAGGTGTTCCTATCAATTTCCCTTCCTAATTACTATTAAGTTAGACAAATTACTGCTGTCATTTCAGTTCATGGTAGAACACATTTGCAGTTTCTAGTACAATCACCCCTTTTGTTGCCATGAGTGTGTATTAAGGAGCACCTTTGTAAGGGCTCTCTATGTAATTTCTGCAATCTAGAAAACAAATTCATAGGTTGAGTTTTTGGCATGTTGTAACATCACTATCATGTCATCCACATTCACAATTTCAAACCCTCTAAAGGTTGCCGCTTGACTCCATTTGCCCTAAATGGATAGGCACTAATCCCCACTAATCCCAGTCTTACATCACAATCTATGTCTAAATCTATCTCATATTTTAATTAATGAAACCCCCCTTGTTCCAGGCGATAGACAGCCGAATGCAAGAGAGGAAAATATTGTGGTGGAAACAAAAAAACCCTCTTAATTCCCCTAAAGGTTGTACATGTGTTTTAAGGCTTTACCACTTAAAGTGCAGGTCTGTGAGGTAACAAGAATCATCAATGTATCTTAGCATTTTTATAAAATTCAATGCTGGGCATTGACTTAGTTAGAAACACGAAACGCACAGTCTTTATGTTAGATAGAAAAATAGGTTAGGATAGTAGCTGTGGATTCACCCCTTTAATCTTTTAAAATATTAGAGTTTGTGCTTTGTCTTTGGTTTACAGTTTCATCATTACCATACATCCATTTTAACAATATGTGATACCAATGCTTTAATGGGGTAAATTCAAAGAAAAAAGATTACCACACTGCATGGATGTGATCTTTCAAATCATATGACATCATCTTGAAAAGCAGAGGCAAAATAATGATGGGTATGAGAAATGTCTTCTTTGTAATAGAATGGGTGAGACAGAATGGTGGTCTGCAAAAGTAAAAAACTTAAAAGAGTTGCAGGATGCTCTGCTTACACTCAAGGAGATACACATTTTCCTTGGGAGGGATCACTACAATGTGGTCCTTCAAGGGGAAATGTCAGTTTGTAAGGAAAGGGAATGCATTACAAGGGGTGCCAGGGTGCATTCTTAGCTATAGTGGATTTTTGAAGGGGATGAAGGATCCAAATTCCAAAGACTACTTTGACTACTTGAAAAGAAAAGTGACAGTTACAATATTCTTCGTTTGCATCAGTGGGATGGATCTCTTGCAGAGGATCAAACAAAGGTCAAACGCATGTTCTGATTGCATTTTCAAAATATTTTCTCTTAATGATTTTATGAATCATGTGGTGGATGTCAAGAAAGCTCATTATGGAGTCATTCCATGCAAGATTTCTATCTATTGGTGTAGTGATTGAGTCAAATTGGATAGTGACTTCTCGAAAGAGAGGGGTTTTTTAGCTCTTAGTTCTATGAATAATATCAAGTCATCGGAAATGGATGGCCTTTGTTGTGATTTTTTCATCGGGAATGGATGGCCTTCATTCTGATTTCTACAAGGCCATGCTGAACACAATACAAGATTATTTCTATTGTTTGACAGCTAAAAATTTCTCTTCTAAAAGGCTATCTAAATCTATCAATCAAGGCATTAGTAAACACATTACTAAGAATGTAGCTAGGGGCACTATTGGAGGTTGGAGCCTCATCACTTTCCTCGGTGTCTCATACAAGATCATGGCTAAATAAATTGCTCTCAATTGTATGGAAGGTAGTTCAAAAAGAGCAGACAGGTTTTGTACATGGTCCAATTATTCTAGACACATAATCTAGACTCGAGAGGCCTTGGAATGGGCTTGAGACAGTGGCTACTAGCCTTGCATTCTGCATATTGGAGCTTCATCACAGACATGTTAGTTTTGCTTGTACTACAGTCTAACCCTGCACTATTCATTCCAAACAATATTTCCCTTTGGCCTTGTTGTTACTTGCTTTATCTACAATGTTTGGTCCTTTAAACCTTACATGAATGACATTAATTCCACCAAATAGGTTGTGAGCATGTCCTAATATTTCTTACACAGATTTTAGACCGGCGATTTAAACATTAAACCTGACATACTGTTCGTCACAGAGAATATGATTAAAGGTTTGGAGGATACCTGATAAACACCTGAAAGGAAGAATCCCATGTAGTACAATTCTCCTTCACACAAATGGTCCACATAGAGCACACTTTCAACCTTCCCACTAGGTCCAATAAAGTGTTTTATTTTTCCATCACTGTCACATGTCAAATCAGCCAAGGTTGCTTGTGTATTTGGCTTCTCATGCAACTGATGCAAAGGCATTATAGGGAAAACTTGATTTATGGCCCATGAATCAGGTATGGAATGGAAAATAGATAATTTTATATGATATGTCGCTGCTAATTATTTCTTAAGCTTATCTACTTCATCTCGTAACTCGGAGTCTCTACAAAATTTTAAGACACTAAATGAAATAGCATCATAGACATCTTCAACTTGTTCCCTATGCTCAAGACTTAGGAAACCAAGCTTAAATAAGCTACAGGCTTCTTTTTTTAACTAATTTGCATCATTGTAAGGTTCCTGTAAATTTTTTTGGCAGATAGTTTTTTTGATATCATATAAATTTGATAGTAGATATTCACCAGGATTGCAATCTTTCCGAAGCTTTGTGTTTGTATGATATGGAACAATTGAACCTGCATGCAATTCACTTGAGTGCAGATCCTCTTGAACAACTGTACCTGAATTTTGGACCATGATGTGTGGCCATGGTGAACACACTACTCTCTAATGCATCAACATTTCTCCTTGTTAGTAACTCATTATCCCTAGAAATTTTGCTAAATCAATCTATTTTTCAAGGGCGCCCCTTTGCTCCAGATTTGTATATTTGACAATGGATGCCTTGGCTCACCTATTTGAAGTTGATAGCATTCAGGGGAATGTGAAGGACATCTTACATCTTGATGGGACAGACAGGTTCAACAATCATTTAGCTAATGGATCCTTTATTTCTATGAGTGTTAAGCAGAGCTTGGTTGATGGTGGTCATACTTGTTTGCACATCTTTCGATCTACATTAGATGTTGTGGTTAGTGACCATGAGACAATTTTTTAGTTGTTAGAGTTATACTCTCAGTCTACTAGATTCCCATAGCACAAACTTATGTTCGACCGAGGGTAATTGTGAGGTATCTAGGCATTGCATTTGAAATTTTGAAGTGGGGCTTTCACCAGTGGCTATCCAAGATTGGTGTACCGTGTCTTCAACAATTTTAGAGTAAGAATTGATTTTGGTATCATAAGGACCTCTCATTAGATGGGAAGTTGACAAGGGGGTTGGACAGATCCTCTATGCCTCACATGTTTATTATGTATTTTGTTGGTTGCCTAGTAAGACTAAATTTCAGCATTTAGAGCAAATCATGCAATCATACCTGTGGTCAAAGTATGGTGGGAAGGAAAATATTCCACAAGGATGGGGGGGGGGGGCTCATCCCTCGCCCAATGTGTTGAAAAATAACATTGCGACATCAAGGAAATTTTGCAGGGATGCGGGGTGGATCTTTGGTCAGTCCTTGCAGTAGTATCAACCAGTAAGGCTTTAACATTTTTTGCTTTAATAGAAATTATTAACTCCAAATATTAATGCAATATTGGGCGTCGATTGATCTAGAAGACAGGTGAGCACACAAATTACACCATTTATAATCTATTTGGAAAGATAATCAGGACTAGTATTTAGTTCTCCTTCAATGTCGTGCTCACTAGCGTGCTTCATTGTTTGGCAATTGTAGCTATCTGGTCCACTCTTCCTTCATTGGGATTTGGTAGTGATTGAGATTATATGCTATGTTTTCCCTAGGAATATTAAGTGTAAGTTAGAAAAAATTTAGTTATCTGTCTACTTTTTGTTCCATTTATCTGTTTACTTTTTGTTCCATGTGGTGTAATGAGGTACATGACTAGCTATTAACTGTGGGTGAATTATTGATAAGAGATTCTCAATATTTATATTTGGTAACATATACAAACTTCATTTCTGCTTTGCTAGTCATCATAAAAATGGAACCCCCAAAGGGAGGACAATTTAAGTCAAATTTTGATAAGGCTGCAAAAAGAGATCCCAGAAGAGAAGTTAGTGGAAGGGTAATAACGAGCAAGAATGGGGAGATGATTGCAACCTATATGGAAAAAATAGGAATCAAAATCAACAATCAAGTAGGAATGAGGGATCTTATAGCAGAGTTCAATTTTTCCTAGGCCTAGCCTAGAAATATTGGCAATGGAATGGAGTGGAATTCTCATATTATAATCAATTTTGTGATGACAGAATGCATTTCTTCTCAAATTTGGAAGTTTGAACCCACAATGTCAATTGATTAAAAGGAGGTTTTAGCAGAAAGGTTAGAAATAGATCTCATTATGCTACAAGAGAAGCCAACAAGGTTGTTTATTAGCTTTCTAACATGCCATTGAGTGGCAAGTATATGACATCAAGATTTTCAAAACCTGAGATTCAAAGGAAGAATAATGAATTATTGAAATTAATAGTAAGTCAAAATGTTGAGACTTAGAAAAAACACTAGGCCTTGGGGAGCTGACATAGATGTCCCTATTTTTTCAATTAGAAAGATTAAGGCAGGATACCTTAAGTTGTAGGACATCAAATTTATGGACTGATTTGCAAATCCCTCCATAATTTGCGATAATGGTGGCAGCTGTTTGTGCTCAACCTCGTCTCCTAAATTGAGTTCATTTAATTGTCAACCAGGGTTGGTAAACTGCTGAAGTGAAGTGCACTGTATGTGCCTAGGTGTTTGTCTCTTAATGCGTTGTGTTTAGTGTTTTATGATGTTTTGGTATTTTGTGATGATTTATGATGTTTTTGGTCTTTTGGTGGTTTTTTTATGTTCACAAGGAAAATGTCTAAAAAGCTAGTGGAAAGAAGCTACTGGTTAAAAACAGAGTGAAGCCTAATTGGTTGATGACAAATGACAAATGCAAATGCAAATACTGAAACATAATCAAATCTAAACTATGACTAAGCAGAAACAAAGCTTGATAATGACTTTTAAGGAAATGATTCAAAACATAAACTCAACTTGTCCAATTCTTTCATCAAAGGTATTTTGAGAGAGAGCTTGAGAAATGGTTAGCTAAGTATGCAAATTCTCCTAACTAAACAATTAAACAACTAGCTTATCATGATGCAACATTTTATCCATGATTAGAGATTTGTTGAAGCATATTTGGAGGAAAACATTGATACCATCATAGGGTCTCTACTCTAAGACTAGTTCCTAACTCTATTCTGCAACTTAGTTAATCATCACTAATCCTTGCCCAAGAGTTATATATTTATTTTTAAAGTAGTCTTTTGAGGAAAGGCTCTGTTTATGAAGTAGTAAAGAAGTTGCAAAAGTACCTCAGGCCTTGAAATGATACTATCTTCTGTTCATATGGTTATGAATCAATTATAAATTTGGAACAAGAAGAGATTTTGTAAATAATGAAGGCCGTATTGTTAAGTTTAATAACTAATGTAATCTAATATGCAGTGGATGACAATGAATTGTGGAGTGAAGATGCAATGAGTTAAGCTAAAACTGAACTTAAGATGTCACTAGTCTAAAATAGTGCTGAAGTAACAAACCATTATCAAACTTAATACAAAATAACAGAGCATGAATTGGATGCAATTTGACTCTGGAGTACCCTAACTAAGTTATCATGCATTAATATATGGGATTCTACAGCCTGTTTTTTCCATCATGATTAGTATTTTGGAAGAGTTTCTTAGAACAATCCTGACTGTACAATTCAGTGCAAATGCAAACATAAAGACTGAAAGCAATTTAAAAACTAAGACATCACAGCTATCTCCTACCCATCATTATGATATTTTGGAAGGGCGTTTTAAGAGTAAGACCAGCTATGGTACTTAGTGCAACCAAACAACTGAAACGTTCAGGATCACAGTCATGCTTTAGACATCATAAGGATTTTTTGGAAGAGTTTCTTCTTTTGGAAGAGTGCTTAGAACAAGTATAACTGTGATAGTGAACAAAAGAAATTACAATTAAATCCTACAACACTATAGCCATTTCCCATTCATTATCATGATCTTTTGGAAGAGTTTCTTCTTTTGGAAGAGTGCTTAGAACAAGTATAACTATAGTGGCTAATGAAATTAACTACGAACTCAAACTTCAAAAAACGTAAAAACAACTAAGATACTTATCTAAATTATGAAAGTAAAGCCGTGCAGGAGGCAGGGGCCCTCTACCACCAGACGGAATCTAACTTCAAATCAACTCAACGCGTTCAAAGAAATGATGTCCTCTTCATTAAAGTAGAAATAACTTGAAACAGAGTATTCTTCGTTTTCAGAAATATAGCATGAAATCTAAGAAAAATCTAGCCTATCTCTCGGTTTTCCAAGTGTTTTTATAACAAATTTACATAACAGAACTTGCAACAATACAAGGATCCTTGTCTTTCCTTATCAAAATCACATTCAGACTCTGAAGATGGCAACGTAAAGAGAAAAAGTACATCTGGACTAAGACTGTACTATTAGAAGTCTGCTTCCTTAAATGAGTTCCCACGTACCAAAACCACGTCCAGAATTCGGTTCTTCCTTCATGGTGAGCAACGTATGATGTGGACATGATGTGGAATATACCCATATGTGGTTTTTCTTGAGAGGACACCTGGAACATGCCTGAACATGAAGACAGCTGCAGAATTTCCGGTTAGCTACGGAATGTCTGCATTCTGCAGCTAGTTCCGGTCAAAATGCATTACAATGACAAAAATCACAAAACTTAGCAATTCAGTCATGTTAATCATTCTAAAAGTAATTTTAACTAAATTCATTGATCAATTGGGTCTGGGATAACAATGGACAAAGGAAAATGAGGTAAAGTAAGATGAAAGAAAGCACAATCTTGGGGCTCAACATACCCCCACTGCTGTCTTCTTGCATGTCCTCATGCAATTTATTCCATAAACTCCGAGACTTCTGCAAGAACATCTAATCCTCTCCTTCTTCTTTGCCTGGAAGCTAAAGATCTTCTGGGTTTTCTGATGACAAGTTTGAACCTTAAGTTGGTAAGTGCCCTAATTAGCTTCTTGTTCCTCTTTTTCAACTTTTCATTAGCCTTTTCCACTTTGTCCATATGTAGAGATAAGGTTGAGTTCATATCGGTTTTGAGTTTGACTTGTTCCTTGAGAATATCATTCTCATTTTTGATGTGTCTATTAAGTATTTCCAGCTCATACCTATCCCTTCTTAACACATCTATTTCGGACAGTGGAGGACTAGGGGTTCTATCTCTACTCTCTGAAGCTTTCCTTTCCAATGTTTCAACATAGTCATAAACTTCTTGCTGAGCAGGGTCAATTTCAGGGGTTTCTTCATTAAAATCTTCTTCAACATCTTCTTCAATAGATGTTTCCTCATCTTCTATATTTATCACCCATGTTTGTTTGATCTGAGTTTTCCTTAGTTTTCCCCTGAGTCTCTGGCTTCTTCTTGGCTGGGATGATCCCTCTCCTTTTTCTGTGGCAGATTTTCTGATTACCCTCTCTTTCTTAAGTTGTCTCTTAATTTGAGTCAACTTCTCTGAGATTATTTCCTCACTACTTTCCTATATTGTTTTGTCAATTTCAATTTTTGAGGCTCTCCATTTTCTGCTTCTCCTTGTAGGCTGTTGTTCGGGTGAGGGCTCTTTTGGCTCTTCAAAATGATTTCTTATCAAGAAATTATCCCAAGTATCATTTTTTTTGGATAAATGGTGTTCAATTAAAATCTTAACCAAGCCATGATGGTATAGAGTTGTCTCTAAGAATTGGACCCTTCTTTGAACACAAGAAGCCATCTTTTTCAAACTTTGAAGCAATAAATAGGGTAAGTTTAACTCTTCCTCCAGAAAATGCATTATCGGTCTAATATGGTAAACATAAAATGTGCCATATCTACCTTCACATGTAATAATTTTTTGCAGAATAAGCAGTATGTTTCTCCATTTATTTTTCAATGCAGAACTTGGAATTCCTTTCTTAAACACAGTGACATCCATACCTCGTGATTTTAGAATTTGCTTCCAGGATTCATTATGGAATTCTCTTTTTTTGAACCATCTCTCTCCATTTCTAAGCAATCATGTAGCTTCTGCAATGAAAACTTCAGTGACAGTGAATTTAACATCTCCCACTTCAACCTCAGCTCCTTGAAATGACCTTGCAAATGTTTTAGTGACTTCTTTGTGGAAGCCATTAAATTTCTCAAGAAATTGTAGCCATCCTACCTGTTGCAAAATTTCTCTACTTTGAGGGTATCCTTCCAGATATTTTGTACCCACTGGTTCAGTTCTTACAATAAGGCCCATAATTCTTTCTTCAATCTTCAGATTAATACTCTTTCTGCCCACGGAAACAATAACTTCAACCTTCAAACTGATATACTTCTCGTTCACGGTGACAATGGCTTCAATCTTCAAACTGATATACTTCTAGTTCACGGTGACAATGGCTTCAATATTCAAACTGATATACCTCTGGTTGACAGTTACAATAACTTCAAATTCCACACTGATATACCTCTGTTTCTCGGTGATAATGGCTTCAAATTCCACACTGATATATCTCTGCGTTTACGGTGATAATGCCTCAATCTCTGCTCATGGTGACAGTGCTTCAGTCTCTGCTCATGGTGATAATGTTTTAATCTCTGCTCACGGTGATAGTGGTATCTCGGAATGAAATGATGAAGGGCTAGCTACGGAATGGAGTGATGGAGGCAGTTACGGAATGAGTTAATGAAGTGAGGTGAAGAAAACAAATTAATGAGTGAAAAGACTGCGGAGATTTTTTTACAATGGAAAAAGGATCATCATTAAGTGATTTGGCTGGGTGACGTGAGTAAATCAAACACTTCAGCCTTTTTAACCGCTTAAATGATGTCGGGTATAGAATTTGAAATGAAATATTTTTATCCAAAGTTTGTGGAGGGTATATTGGACATGATCAATAAAAATAATCAAAACAACTTTTTTGAATGATTCATAACTAAAACTATGCTAAATTTTATGATATGCCATTATAATGAAAAATTGTTACCTTTGCTTTTCATTTGCTTTTTGTGGTCTTTGTCTTCTTTGTTCTCCTTTGGAAGAGTCTTCATAAACCTTTTTTTTTATTCTTCTTATTCATGGATATAATGGATCATCTTTGTTGCAATTCAAATGTCTGCTAATTAGTGTCTTCAAGATCTGTAGCTGCAGAATGACTGTTTGGCTGCGAAAAGTCTGATCAGCTGCAGAATGTCTGTTAAGCTGCAAAATGTACCTGTAGAGCATTTTAATCATGGAATGGAGTGGTTTGGGATATAAGTGAGATGTTATATGAAAGAATATGGATGATGAGTCATGATATGTATGAAGTGGATGATGAAATGGAATGAATTCAATGAAATGGAGTGGAAAAATATAAGAAATGGCCTGCAATCCATGAGATGTGTTATTCATTTGCAGCAAGACATCAAACTTTAAATTTTGACATGGAAATGAGGTGGATGGAGTATGGAATGAGATGAATGATATATGGAATGAAGTGAAGTATGAATGAATAAATGAAATGGAGTATGGATGGATAAGTGAATGGAATGAAATTAAATGAAATGGATCATAAGTACAATGGATCTGAACTTATGATTTTGTAACAGCTGCTTGCAAAAACATAATGGGAAAAGTTAGAGTGTCAGAAAAGCTCTGATTTTCACCCTATCTTTTCTGTATAAACATGCCAATCAATGATTGGTTTTCATGTTTATACCTTATTTTATTATTATTTTTATTTATTTATTTATTTATTTTATTTTTTTTCAAAAGAAATGCTTCAGAAAATTCAATCAAGTTGATGAAGAAGAAAGATTCTTCTTCATGAACTTCACATCACTGTTTTCTTGGAACTTCTTGACAAATTCTTCTCTTGAGAGTGGTTTGTGATACAGCTTCAATCTATGAAAATTCCCAAGAAAAGTGACCTCTTCTTCATCTATTGTCCTGATTTTTACTGCTCCATTGTCAAAAATTTCAACAATTTCATATGGCCCAAGCCAATGTGTTTGAAATTTACCTTGAAAATCCTTGAATTTTGAATCAAACAAGAGAGCCCAGTCACCTTCTTTGAATTTCTTCTCTTTGATGTACTTGTCATGCCATCTAGTCCTTTGCTATTGGACTAGACTTGTTTTTTGAACTGCATCTGGTCTGATCTCATCCAATTCATTAATCTGCTCTAATCTATGCTTTTGTGCCTCCGTTAAATCAAGTCCTAGCTGAACTTCCATTTTGAAAGTTTGAATCTGGAACTCTATGGGAAACAAAACTTGCTTTCCATAAACAAGTTCATAAGGAGTATGACCTGTTGTGTTTCTCCATGTAGTTCTATAGGCCCACAAGGCTTCAGGAAGCCTATCTACCCAATCTCTTCTATGTAAATGAACAATATTTGTTAGGATTCCTTCAATGACCTTATTAGTAGATTCCACTTGACCATTTTCTTGTGGATAATAAGGAGTAGATTTTCTATGTCTGATTTTGTACCTCTCCATCATTTGCTCCACTAGCCTTGATGTAAATTGAGCTCCTTGATCTGTAAAAATTTCCCTTGGGACACCAAAACGAGTAAAAATATCCTCAAAAAGAAAAGTAACTACAAATTCTTCATTAGCAACAAGTAATGGCTTGGCTTCTACCCATTTAGTAACATAATCAGTGCAAACTAATATATACCTCTTCTGCCTTGATGGAGGACTAATAGGTCCTACAAAATCCAAAGCCCATTTTTCAAAAGGTTCAATATGTACCTGAGGTTGTAATGGCATCTCACCTGAAGGAGAAGGTTTCCCTACCCTTTGGCAACTGTCACACCTTTTGACATACTCTTTAGCATCTTTAAACAAGGATGGCCAACAATATCCTAAATTAAGGATCTTATAGGCTGTCCTCTTATCAGCAAAGTGTCCGCCACAAGGTTCATCATGACATGCTTTGAGAATCTCAGGCATCTCATCTTCACGAACACACCTCCTAATGATCAAATCTGGACCTGTCTTGTACAACTCATTAGCAACCCATGAATATTTTGCACTGTCATAAATGATTTTTATTTTATCCCTTGCATTCATTATTGAAGGAAATTTTCCTGAAACTAAATAATTAGCAATATCAGCAAACCATGGAGTTTGAGTAGAAATTGAAAAAAGATATTCATCAGGAAATTGATCTTCAACTGGAGTGTCATCTTTGATATTTTGGATTCTAGATAGGAAATCAGCTACTGTGTTTTGTTTTCCAGGCCTATCTAGAATGGTAATGTTGAATTCTTGTAAGAGCAATAACCATCTTATGACTCTACCATTAGTAATTGATTTGTTCATTAAGTATCTAATTGCAGAATGATTAGTGTGAACAAAAGTTTCATAGCCTGTTATATAATGTCTGAATTTGTTTATGGCATGAACAACAGCTAAAAACTCTTTTTTAGTTACAGTATATTTTAACTCTGTAGGAATCAATTTTTTACTGGTATAATAGATGGCATAAAGAATCAAATCTTTTTGTCCCAATACTGCTCCTAGAGCTGTATCAGAAGCATCTGTTGAGATATGAAAAGGTAACTTCCAGTTAGGTCCCCTTAATATAGGTGCTTCAGAAATTTTGATTTTCAGGGTCTCAAAGGCTAACTGGCAATCAGAGTTCCACTTGAATTCACAGTCTTTGGTAAGCAATTTGAAGAGTGGAGATGCTATCTTGGTGAAGTTTTCTATAAATCTCCAATAATACCCTATAAATCCTAGAAAACTCCTAACATCTTTTTGACATCTTGGAATAGATAAGTTAGAGATGAATTCAACTTTTGACTCATCAACTCTAATCCCATCTCCTGAAATGTGATGCCCTAAAACAATACCTTCAGTAAACATCATAAAATATTTTTCATGACTAAGTGAAAGATTTTCTTCCTGACATCTCTTTAAAACTTTTTCCAAGTTTTCTAAAGCTTCTTCAAATGTGTTTCCTTAAACTGTGAAATCATCCATGTACACCTCTACACAATCATGTATTAGATCTGAAAAAAATCCTAATACTGCCCTTTGGAATGTTGCAAGTGCATTGCATAATCCAAATGGCAATACTCGGTAAGCATAGGTACCCCAAGGAAAGGTAAATGTGGTTTTGTCTTGATCTTCAAGTGCTACTTGGATTTGATTGTAACCACTAAACCCATCTAGGAATGAGAAGTACTTTTTGCCAGCTAATGTATCTAACACTTGATCTATGAAAGGTAACGGAAAATGGTCTTTAAGAGTAGCTTTGTTTAGTTCTCGGTAGTCAAAACACACCCTCCATTTTCCATTTTTCTTTAGCACAATTACCAAAGGAGAAACCCACTGACTATCTGAAATAGGATAGATGAAGTTGACATTTAACAATTTTTGCAATTATTCTTTAACAATTTCCCTAAGATTTGGATTCATCTGTCTTTGAGGTTGTCTAATTGGTTTGCAATTTTCCTCTATATAGATGTGATGAGTGCAAGTATTGGGGCTTATCCCTTTCATGTCAGTGTATTTCCATGCATATGCAGAAGAATGTCTCTGTAATACTTTGACTAACTCTTCTTGTTGAGATTTTTCTAGGTTCTTGTTTATGTTCAAAGTTTTGCCTGGAAAAATTTCACTTGTAGAGCTGCCAAATTTGTCCATATAATGAAGAGACATCTGCCTAGATGAAAAAAACTCAATATTGGATCTCTCTTGAAATGATTCATGTTTGTGTTTTGGAGAGGATTCAAAGTTTTCTAGAGTATTCAGAATTTGATTATCTTCACTAATTTCTGAAATTGTGAAGAGTGGTTGTAAATATTCTTCATCCTCTATCCATTGAGTGTCATCTAGTTCTGTAATTGTCCTGGCTGGAGGATATAAAGTGAATTTCTTTGTTGAACTACCATCAGAAATATACATATCACCGGACCTACAACTAATAAAAGCATCAGCTGTAGCCAACCAAGGTCTTCCTAGTATAACAAGATGGCCTCCTAGATTATTCTTGGGAGTTAGGATCATGAAATCCACAGGGTATTCCCAAGAATCTAGGGACACTGGAATGTCTTCTATTACCCCATCTGGTTTGATCACAGATCTCTCTGCTAATTGTAATAGTGTGGGTGTAAAGAGAATATTAGGAAGTTTCAGTTTGTCCATGATTTGTCTACTCATGATGTTTATTGCTGCTCCTAAATCAATGAGTGTGTTTTGAATTTCAATTCCGTTGATGTGAATTTTGACAACTGGATTTCCTGGGTCAAGATACTTTGGAATAGCAATCTTGCCCATCATAATGTATGCTATTTGTCCTACCAGTTGAATTTTCTTGGTTTCTCTTATTCTTTTTCTTGTTGTCTTCATACTCAACTCCTTTATTGTTTTGGCTAAAATTGGGATTTCCTTGATGGCTTGCAATAATGGAATTTTAATGCAAACATTTTTCAATTCATCTAAGAAATCATAATTAGGCACCATGATTTGTTTTTCTACACCTCTATCAATTTGTAATCTTTCTGGAAAGGGAGGTATAGAAGTAGATGTGGATGGTTGCTCTAATACAGGAGTTGAAATTATTGGATCTTTTTGCTTTAATTTTTCAGTGTTTGGGTCTTGAAAGGATGTGTCTTCCTCAAGACTTTTATTCACCCGTAGGGAGTCTTCCTAAGAGTTATCTTGTTCTTGTATGATCACAAAAGGTTTCCTCTTTTCAAGTATTCTTCCAGACCGAAGTTGAACATCACTAAGGTCTAAAGGAGTAATTAAATAAGTTGGAAACTGTTGGCCTTCTATCATGTATGTGTTCTGAGGATTTTTATTATTGGGGTTTGGTATGGGTTGAGCAGGCAATTGGTTTGATTTTTGAGGGAATGGTAATGAAAGTGGTTGATTTTGATGTGGTAGGTTCTAATGATGTTGTTGAGGATTTGTTGAAAATTTTGTTGAAGATTTTGAGGAAAATTTTGTTGAGGATTTTGAGGATAAAAATGTGGGTATGGTAGATAGGATGGTGGATACTGATAGTATGGGGAGTATCTTCCATAGGGACTTTGTGATCCTTGTGCCCAAGATGGAGATTGATTTTGAAATTGAGGCCAAGGTTGCTGCCAAGAATTCCAAGGTGGAGGTTGATTATACATTTGATCATGGAATCCTTGTGTCTGAGGTCCTTGCCAAGGCCTTCTAGATACAAAATTGAGGGACTCTGTGGAATCTGTAGGAGTTTCCTCCTAAAAGACAGCTTTGAGACCAGGAAGAGAAGGACAATTCTTGGTCTCATGTTTTTCAGAACAAATGACACAGGTCTCTACAAATTTTACATCCAAAGGACACTCTCTCAAGGCATGTTTCTTTCTACATTTGGGACAAAAGATTGCCAAGGCATCAGATTCAGCCTTTTGCTTGTTTTGTATCTTGAGGGTGTCTATTTGTTCACTAAGACTCCCTAAGATGTCAGATTTAAAATCATCAAGAATGTGTCCTATTTCTGATCTACTTACTGTCCCAGAAGCAGATTTACTTGCCCTTGCAAGAGCAGGATCTCTTGGACCTTTGACAGTTTTAGATTTCCCTCTGAAAAGGTTGATACATAACTCAGATATTTCAGGTAATGTGAGTTGTGATATATCCCCTTTTCCCATCATGTTAAGGATATCCAACCACTCATCCCTAATTGTTTTTAACAAAAGAGCTTTTAAGGTGTCTTGATCTAGGTTTTCCATTTTTGCTCTTTTGATGTTGTAATGAAATCTCTCCAACAAATCTTCCAAGTTTTCATATTCTTTTTGTAACATCTTAAACACTTCTTCCTTATGATTGACCGGCATACAATAATCCAGATACCTCTCTAGAAATGCTTGTTTCATGTCTTCCCATGTCCTAATAGAACTGTTGATCAAACTCATAAACCACTTCAATGCTGCTCCTTTCAAGGTTGAAGGGAATAATTTCAATTTTTGAGCATCTTGTAAGTAGTCATAAGTTCTACACAGAACTTCAAATTCAAATAGGAAGGTTTCAGGATCTTCAATTTTAAGTCCATAGAAGTTTGGAAGGACAGAGGGTGAAATGTTTTTCATGGTTGTATTGGTTTCTTCATCAATTATAGGGAACCCAAAAGAGCTTCCTATTTCTCTTCTACCTCTTCCTCCATCTGCACCTCTACCTCCTTCTCCTCTACATCCTTCTCCTCTACCTCTACCTCTACCTCCAAATAATGTGTGTTCTCCATTAAAGACTCCTCCTCCTCCTTCTTCTGCCATAGTTGGCTCTCCTGTGGAAGTGGAAAGGTTTCTGTCCCTAACAGGAGTCTTTAGATCTTCTTCTAAGGTAGGTTCAGTGGATGAAGTGAAAGGTTTCTCTAATGGGATATCTGTTTTTAGGTCTTCTAGAAGTCCAGGATCAGTAAAGGATGGAATATGGGTCTGATTTGAAGGTGTACTAGCTCTTGGTCTAGGTGAAACAAGTGGTGTTCTAGGAATCAAATTTCTGCTTCTGCTGCTTATAAATCTACCCCTTGAATCTCTCTCTCTACGCATATAATTTTTTTTGGGAGTTAAGAAACAAAGGTTACCTAGTTTTCACTTCCCCGGCAATGGCGCCAAAATGTTTGGTCTCAACCTAGTCTCCTAAATTGAGTTCATTTAATTGTCAACCAGGGTTGGTAAACTGCTGAAGTGAAGTGCACTGTATGTGCCTAGGTGTTTGTCTCTTAATGCATTGTGTTTAGTGTTTTATGATGTTTTTGGTATTTTGTGATGATTTATGATGTTTTTGGTCTTTTGGTGGTTTTTATGTTCACAAGGAAAATGACTAAAAAGCTAGTGGAAAGAAGCTACTGGTTAAAAACAGAGTGAAGCCTAATTGGTTGATGACAAATGACAAATGCAAATGCAAATACTGAAACATAATCAAATCTAAACTATGACTAAGCAGAAACAAAGCTTGATAATGACTTTTAAGGAAATGATTCAAAACATAAACTCAACTTGTCCAATTCTTTCATCAAAGGTATTTTGAGAGAGAGCTTGAGAAATGGTTAGCTAAGTATGCAAATATTCCTAACTAAACAATTAAACAACTAGCTTATAATGATGCAACATTTTATCCATGATTAGAGATTTGTTGAAGCATATTTGGAGGAAAACATTGATACCATCATAAGATCTCTACTCTAAGACTATTTCCTAACTCTATTATACAATTTAGTTAATCATCACTAAACCTCGCCCAAGAGTTATAGATTTATTTTTAAAGTAGTCTTTTGAGGAAAGGCTCTGTTTATGAAGTAGTAAAGAAGTTGCAAAAGTATGTCAGGCCTTGAAATGATACTGTCTTCTGTTCCTATGTTTATGAATCAATTATAGATTTGGAACAAGAAGAGGTTTGTAAATAATGAAGGCTGTTTTGTTAAGTTTAATAACTGAAGTAATCTAATATGCAGTGGATGACAACTAAATGTGGAGTGCAAATGCAATAAGTTAAGCTAAAACTGAACTTAAGATGTCACTAGTCTAAAACGATGCTGAACTAACAAGCCATTATCAAACTAAAAACAAAATAACAGAGCATGAATTAAATGCAGTTTGACTCCGGAGTACCCTAACTAAGTTATCATGCATTAATATATGGGATTATACAGCCTGTGTTGTCCATCATGATTGGTATTTTGGAAGAGTTTCTTAGAACAATCCTGGCTGTACAACTCAGTGCAAATGCAAACATAAAGACTGAAAGCAATATAAAAACTAAGACATCACAACTACCTCCTACTCATCATTACGATATTTTGGAAGGGCGTTTTAAGAGTAAGATCAGCTATGGTACTTAGTGCAAACAAACAACTCAAACATTCAGGATCACAGTCATGCTTTAGACATCATAAGGATTTTTTGGAAGAGTTTCTTCTTTTGGAAGAGTGCTTAGAACAAATATACTTGTGAAAGTGAACAAAAGAAATTACAATTAAATCCTACAACACTATAGCCATTTCCCATTCATTATCATGATCTTTTGGAAGAGTTTCTTCTTTTTGAAGAGTTCTTAGAACAAGTATAACTATAGTGGCTAATGAAATTAACTATGAACTCAAACTTCAAAAACGTAAAAACAACTAAGATACTTATCTAAATTACGAAAGTAAAGCCGTGCAGGAGGCAGGGGCCCTCTACCACTAGATGGAATCTAACTCTAGATCAACTCAACGTGTTCAAAACAATGCTGTCTTCTTCATTAAAGGAGAAATAACTTGAAACAGAGTATTCTTTGTCTTCAGAAATATAGCATGAAATCTAAGCAAAATCTAGCCTATCTCTCGGTTTCCCAAGTGTTTTTATAACAAATTTACATAACAGAACTTGAAACAATACAGGGATCCTTGTCTTTCCTTATCAAAATCACATTAGGACTCTAAAGATGGTAGCGTAAAGAGAAAAAGGACATCTGGACTAGGACAGTCCTATTAGAAGTTTTCCTCCTTGAATGAGTTCCCATGTATCAAAACCATGTCCAGAATTTGGTTCTTCCTTCATGGTGAGCAACAAACGATGTGGACATGACCTGGAATATACCCATGTGTGGATTTTCTTGAGAGGACACCTGGAACATGCTTGAACGTGAAGACAGCTGCAGAATTTCCGGTTAGCTACGGAATATGCACTGATGCCTAGTTTCGGTCCAAAATGCATTACAATGACAAAAATCACAAAACTTAGCAAGTTAGCCATGTTCATCATTCTAAAAGTAATTTTAACTAATTTCATTGATCAATTGGAGTCACGGGATAACAATGGACAAAGGAAAATGAGGTAAATTAAGATGAAAGAAAGCACGATCTTGGGGCTCAACTGGCAGCCATTAGTAAGTAGTATAAATCATTGATTACATTCGGGTACCATCATATCGTATATTGTGTCATAGTGAGGATCACAGTTGTTTTCACTTACCAAGATCGTGGATGCATATTCGACGGGCGCCACCAGAGAAAATTCTGTCACCATATAGACAGGATTAAAAAGAGAATCCCTATCTTCGTTGAGAGAGCATGGAGATTCAACAATATGATGAGCTTAGTGAAAAGAGTCGCCTCTTACCAAGTGGGGGCCCGCAGGCTATTGGCGCAAAGTCTATTTTTAGGACTATGTCTATTTTTATGTCGATCATATTCTATGAGTTGCAGGATGCTATTTGTGGATGGTTGGTCGGGTTGGAAAAATAGATGGAATTCTATTTTTAGACATATTAATTTAAGTCTATTTTTAGACTGCCAGTCTAAAAATAGAAATGTCGGATATTATTAGCTCTTAATAATATTTGGACTCTAAACAGTATATTATTCTCTTGGAGCACTTCAGTTCAGTGCACATATGTGGCACAGCAACTGACAGAAGGAATTACGCTATTCCTGAGGGTTTACTGGAGCTATTGCATGGAGGATTTAGTTAGAACTCAAGTGGCAGATTTATGACACAGTTGGAAGAAGTAGTTATGGAGTGTTTAATGATAAATCGTTCTTGCGGACAAGACCGATCTCCCTAGTGTCAGAAGACAATCTAGCAACAAACGAACAACTAAGTTTGTCTTTCTCTAGATATATTCGTTTTGCAATTAAATGTTATGAAGGTGTCGATCCTACCTTAGATCCAAATTCTTATTTGTGGTCGCAATGCTTCCGTTGCATCAATAATCCTTCGTCGTAACAAGGGCCCTTTTGTCACAAGAAAGTATCATGTTTCGTTGATCTGCAATCACAAACAAGAAAATATCAATAGAACCTGTATAACAAATAATTATAAAACATACCTATCATAGTGATCAAGGAATCTATGAAATAAACGATCAAACGACAGCTTATTGAAATAAACAATCGAACGACAATTTATTGAGAAAAACAGAACTTGATTGTATTAATCTTAAAATACACAGAAGAACCTTACAACCTTAGCCTTGATGTTCGAAAGGCCTTCCCGGGGTCCGAAGCAGGAATCTCCTCTACTCTGATAAGTCTTGCACTCTTCCTCCAGAAGCATAAAGAGGTATGTGATCTTTCCTCTCAAAAGCTCAGCAGAAAGAATTCTAAATCTCAACAGCACTTCAATCTCAATCTCCAACAGCTTAACTTAACTTCTTGAACTTTTTTCAAAAGGCTACCCAATGCCTCCTTTTATAGAGCAGATGAGGAGGTTAGGATTCCACCATTAAAGGGATAGAACCCTCCTTCAAAGGGATAGGCTCCTCACATCAAGGGATTAGTTTCTTAAGGTGTGGGATACATGCACCTTACCAAAGCGTACTCATCCCCAAAAAATCTCATCCAGAACCTTCCAGAATTGACCAAAATTCAACTTTTTTGGTTTAATTTCGCGCATGTTTGACTTTACAGGGGTACCGCATGCATTACACTGGAAAAGTGCGTTCTAGAACGCAGTTTATCTTCACATTACATGCGGACCCTAGCTAAAAACGCATGTAGGCTTCATATTAACTGCGTACCCAAGGTTTTTTGAGCTTTTTAGGGTTTTTTCTCCAGTTTCAGGGCATGGAATGAGGAACAAAGGTTGTAAGACTTGCAAAGGAGGTAAGTATGAGTGTTTAATGAGCTCATACAGTCAGCAGAATGTCAAGGTGACATTTTTCAGTGTAACAGATTGCCCCCTAAAGTGCGAAGTCTGGAATAGATGAAGATGAAGTCTGTCATATATGAAGAGTGAAGTACTTTATCATTTCAAGGATCATCCTGTGGACACCCCAGTCGGAACCTGTAAAAACATTCAATGCAAAATATATATATTTAATCATATCATCGCTGAGGTAGGCATTCCCATACTCAGATCAAAACTAACTAGAACTAACTTAAATTGTTCTGATACAGGAATGATTTTGAATACATCACAGTATAGACATATGTCGACACAGCATGGACGCAGCCATCTGTTTATAAATAGTCCACTGTATAAATGATAACAAAATTCCTCGCAGCCTGGATGGTGGAAACTAGATCCAGGGTCTTGATTTCCGCTTCCCGAACTAGTACAATTCTATCCATGCGATTAAATGTGTTGAAGTCGAACATGGTAGAAACCACTTGATTACCAGTCAATGATGTAAACTGTTAACAAGTGTGAGAGAAACCACCAATAATGTCAATGGCTCTCAAAGTACTCAGTACAATCCATGAAATGTGAATCAATGAGCTGAAGTCGAACATCTCACGGAATCATTCGATCGAAGGTCAATGATGTAACCTGTCGTCGAAGGCGAGAAACCTGCCATTGAGGCATGCAGATTTCAAGGTACTGACGATTTCTGGATCAACTTCCTAGATAATGTGCCGATGTCGATAGAAAGTGATCTGTCGTAGGCAAGCCCACAACATGAAATCATAGATCAAGTTTTGAAAATATATTGGCAAGGACTGACTCAAGGATGGTCAAAGATGGATGATAGATATTTTGCAGATGAATGGTTTTATTTGAACTGTTCTCTTGGACACATAACAACACTGCATATGGCTTGGTGACAATTGACCCAAAGCTAATACCCAGAAACCGGCTGAAAACTTTCAATGTGGTTTGATTAACTGTTAGGCAAAGGATTTCCCAACCCAGGTGAACAAAAAGTGTCGTGTTCAAGAGTGGTTAACGGTTTTCCGAATAATCAAAATGTGACAAACAGGTTCGTTTTTCTCTCTTTTCCCCCACCATTTCTGGCAAGTACCTCTTTATTTTTGACAAGCTTGAGGAGGATAACATTTTCTTGTTTATAAGCTCATCCTTCGGATGAGTCCAACTTAGCTTAAGATTCGAACCCTAAGAAGGAGTGGTTCGTTCCTGTTGAAAATTAAACAGGTCCTTTACTGTTAAATTTTAACGAGTCTAGTATAGGAGAAACTCGGTGTTTTTCATTTTTAGGGAGTCAAAAGAAAAAAATTAAGAAAACTCCATGGGTGTACTTTTTCGTAAATTTAGTCTCTCAGGCCCGAAAAAGGATAAAATAATGTGGGAGAGAACTCGTTGACCGTATTTAGTCAACGATATTCTTTTAAATAGTCCATTTTACCCGTAAAAGGGGTAAACTGAGTATCAGTGAATGACCATTTATTTACTTTAACGAGTTCGAATAGTCAAGTACTCGGCAATCTTTTCATGTTTAGAGAGTCTGAAAAGGGCTTAAAAGAGGACTCCAAGGTTTCGCTTTTTCGGTAAGTTTTAACGAGTTCGAAAAAGTGATAAAAGTATACTCAGTAGTTTCGCTTTTTCTGTAAATTTTAACGAGTTCGAAAAAGGGATAAAAATGTACTCATGGTTTTCACTTTTTCGTAAGTTTTAACGAGTTCGAAAAAGGGATAAAAATGTACTCATATAGCCGTCTTTCAATTTAATTTACGAGCAAGAAAAGATGGAAAGAACTCGGAATTTTCATGTGTTTTACGAGAATGAAAAATAGCAAAATAATCTCGGGATTTTCATGAGTTTAACGAGTCTCGAAAATAACCAAAATTGACTCAAGATAGGTTTCATTTTTACAAAAGCTTGAAACAGAGAAAAACTATGCTTCATAGTGGTTTCATTTTTTCACAAGCTTGAAACAGAGAGAAAACTATGCTTGATGCCCCCCAAGCGTAACTGCTAGAGCGCATGCCCGCCTAGCTTCATTTCATTCAACTAAGTACACTAGTAATAAATAGCTGGATGGAATGAAGGTTCATTTACGAGATGATATGAAAGACCCGACCTAAAAACTAACCTAAATATATTACTTAAAATTTACGAGGTCTATTCAAAGACTCGACTCAAATAAGGGAGGATTTGTTTCATTTTTTAACGAGCTTGACACAGGAAAAGAACTATGCTCATGGCAACGTGTTTCATTTTTTAACGAGGTTGACACAGTAAAAGGAACTATCCTCGGAAACTACTTATTTCTAATCTACCTACATAACCTACCGATTCATTTTTTAATGAGGTCGACAGAGAGAATCATTCTCATAATTCTATCTTATTTGTTAACGAGGTTGACTTAGTAAATGTGAATCATCCTTCCGACAACCGATTCATTTTTTAACGAGGTTGACACAGAAAGAACTGTCCTCAAACCCCGATTCATTTTTTTAACGAGGTTGACTCGCAATAAGAACCATCCTCCGACAAAATCGATTCATTTTTTAATGAGGTTGATAGAAAAGAACCGCCCTCAAACCCCGATTTTATTTTTTTAACAAGGTTGACTCAGTAACAGGAACTATCCTTAGACCAACTGATTCATTTTTTAAAGAGGTTGACACAAGAAAAGAACTGTCCTCGTATCTACTCTCTACAATCTACCTACTGATTCATTTTTTAATGAGGTTGACACAGGAAAAGAACCGTCCTCATGGAAGCTTGTTTCATTTTTTAAACGAGCTTGACACAAGAAAAGGAACTATGCTCTCGACTAACTGATTCATTTTTTAACAAGGTTGACGCAGTAAAAGGAACTATCCTCACACTCACTGATTCTTTTTTTAACGAGGTTGACACAGCAAAACGAACTCTCCTCACCAGCCACTGATTCATTTTTTAACGAGGTTGACACAGTAAAAGGAACTATCCTCACTCACTGATTCATTTTTTAACGAGGTTGACACAGTAAAAGGAACTATCCTCAGACTCATTGATTCATTTTAAACGAGGTTGACACAATAAAAGGAACTTTCCTCAGACTACTGATCATGGCTTCCAACTAGAAGAAACACATGTCAATGGACACGCCTTGATCATGGCTTCCAAGAGGTCTTCATCAGATGGAAGAACAATTCCTTGGAAGGAACGCATGTCAAGGGACTCAAAAGGGATAAGAACATCGCGTTCAAGTAATCCCATAGAGTTTTCCATGTCAATTACCGGATCTAAGTCAAAGGAAGATGAGCAAACAGTGAGAGGATCGCTTACATCGGTAACTGAAAACATGGGACTAGGTGCCACATAATTAACCCATGTGATACCATTTTAGAATCAGAACATTTAGTCATTGATTATTGGTAGTTGAAACAAGACTAGAAAGAAGTTATTCATAACAGAATATTGTCATTGTGAGGGAAAGACATCACGTGAAAGAGTGTCGATACTACAACTTTCATTTCATAAACATAGTCTCTCCCAAGGAGTAAATTGAAATCCAAGGGACCTCGAACTACCATAAGATCAATACAAACAGTTTTACCTCCCAAAGTAATAGAAAACTTAGGAAGGATCCATAAAGGTTCACTAATGGTTTTGTTAAAAGCTTTCAGATTTTGCGTAATAGGCACAAGCTGAGGGGAACCCAAAGCTTTCCAAGCAGTTGAGGATAAAATACTAACAGAAGCACCTTCATCTACTTGTGTGCGATGTATGTCCCTACCACCCAACTTCACAATGATTTGGAAAGGTATGGAGGAAGGAAGACGAGGTTTTTTCAGTCTATTCCAATCAAAGGAAAAGACCTCAGTACTTGGAGGGGGTTCTGTAGAAACAGGTGAAATGCACCCCGACGTAGAAGAATCTGATGTAACAAGAAGAACCTGAGCGGTATGAAGTTCATTCTCTACAGGGAGAATGGGATCGATCGAATGTGAAATCGAATCGACCACTTGATCAACTACTGGATCATCAACCTGAGTGATATGAGTTTCACTCTCCAATGGAAGAGTGGGATCGACTGTACTTGAAATTAGATCAATCACTCCGTCATTTGACGGTAGGTTGGGAGAAATTTTGACAGAACCGCTGAAGTTCTATTGAACAAGAAGGTTTTCCAACAATTTTGAGGCTTCATCCATGTGAGGGAAAATGTGAGTTTGATGACTCCTTTGCATAACCTAATAACTTACAAGGAAACCTAACTTTACCCTTTTTCCCAGGAACCTAACTATCACTGGTTGATGGATCAACGGAAAGTTGATGAGATTTTTCTGACCACACTTCCAAGATCTTTGGAATACCAGGACAATTGATAAGGAAGTGGTCACCCTTACAAAGTCTGCAAGGGTATTTGGGTTTACGATGCATGTTGGAGGTTTTCTCAACACAACTAACACTTACAGCCATGGTTGATTGGTTGACTTCTTTCTTACCTTGCTTCTTCTTCTTCTTCTTCTTCTCTTTCTTCTTCTTCTTAGCCACCTGGTTACTAGCGTCAAGGCTTTTACCAAGTGAAGAGGAAGAAATGGAGGAAGAAATATTAGGCGAGGAAGGTGAAGGGTCAACAAAAGGTTGGTGATGTTCAGATGGTGAACTCTGTTGAGGTGAAGCATCCGGTTGAGGTGAAACAATTGGAGTATTCGGGGCTAACGAAGTTGAAAATAACCATATCGGTAAACCTATTGTAAATCCAGGTAATGACAACGTAGCCATATAAGGAGGACCAACATTTCCGAAGAAAGGAAAAGTACTAGGATTCTCGTTAAGAGGGGTTCCTTGGTTGGTAAATTCCGGAACATTTGCCATTATATTCAACTTCAGTGAATTTTATTAACAATTAAAAAACTAAAATTAACAATTCACAATTCACACCTAAAAAATTAAAATTCACAATCACACCTATGGTCTCTAAAGTAAAAAAAAACAAATTAACATGCGCTATGAAATCTAGGAGTCAAACCACACAAAAACAGTAACTTCCCATACTAAAAACACTAGTTGGTGATGAAATCCAACATCGTAGGATTTAATACAGAAAGGGCGGTTGGTCAGCTTACCCCGACATCCGCTAATGAAACAGATCGGGCAAGCCACAAAACCATCTCGGCAAGAGACTAACCCTCCGGAGAGTCCAAGTGAGTCTAGCCGACGTCTGTTCCAGGTACAGTGGGATCTTCCCTCCACCGTCACCTTAGGAAAGAATCATATAGATTATGGCCACTAAGGTTACCAATAGAAACAAATATACCTGGGGGAACAGTCTACGATCCGACACACACGCAAGGGCAGAGTAACAAAGCTCAATCCCCTTGAAGGCTCCTTGAAATAATCCAAGGTATACTGACAAGTGACCCCAGGCTCCTCAACAATGGTCTATCCAAGGTTTACCGTTGTTAATACGTGTATATCTTCTATCATTCCCAATGAGATGGGTATGATTACCTCACCGGTTCAGATATGATCTCGTGCTTGACTCCTTTAGGAGGAGATTTCTAGAGCATACATGCTACAATTGGATTTTCCTACCGCAAGATCAACTAATTGTTTATTTTTACTGTCTTGGAAAGTTAACTAAAACCTATTCCAAGACACAAGCCTAAGCTAGATTGGTGGAAAGAGCCCTAAAAATGTAAAAATTACTAGATGAATTTGAATTAAGCGCTGTGTTATTTAGGCTGTTATTACTGAAAAGGGTAAATGGATATGTAACCAATGGTGTTATGACTCGACCCAAAACTAAATGCAATCGAATATGATAATGTAATCTTTTCAATTTGATGAATCCTAACTAAATTAAGGAGAGAGTTTACATTCACTTCCAACAATGCAAAAATTTGATAAATAAGAGAACATATAACAACTTCTCTAATGCACTAATTTTATCAAGAAAAACTAATGCTAATCAATTCCAATTTTTTTTTAGTTTTGTGTTTTTAAAACAAGCATAAAAACATATAAATTCAAATTAAAGAAACTAATCTAAATCTACAATTGATTTTTCAGAATGTAAACTATGCAGTTGTAACTATATGCACAATTCACTTGAAAAGTATGCAAATGTCATCTATGCACATTTTTCATTCATATTCTGAAAATGAGAATTCTAATTATGCAAATGTGATCTATGCAAGAGAATTCTCAAACACAAGATGACTGAAGGACTGAAAGAACCAATTCAGAAGTCAAGAAAATCGAGTGAGAGTTCCAAAGATCAAAAAAAAAAACACCAAAGGCGATTAACACTCATACACAATTTAATTTCCTACGAATTAGGAAATTTTTTTGCAAAAACAAGCAAAAAGATGGAAAATTGTGAAAAGACTGAGACAAACCTCCAAGTAATGACCAAAGGAAATCAAATTAAGAATTTCTCAAAAAGAGGCTCAAAACACCCAATTAACTTAATGGAGATTGATGAGATGAAGAATTGCTGAAAGAAATTTAGAAACAAGAGATTTTTCACAGAAAAATACAGATCTGGGTAGATGCTAAGAATCCTAAATGAAATCTAAACTAAACTGAAAGAATAAATCTAAGTTTTTCAAGACTTTTAACAAGGTCCGCAGGTCCCAGAAGTAACAGGTGCGGTCCCGCACTGGTTACTTAAGGAAAGTGCGGAGATGCCCGCACTGTGTGTGAAGACAAAGTGTGGTCCCCTGAAAAATTCAAGAAAAACATAAAAGACTTCAAAGCTTTCAAAAACAAAGAAAATATAAGCTACCCAGGAAGATATCAATCAATCAAAAACCAGGAAAAACTTTTTCTTCAAATCAAAATAAAAGAGAACCAAAAAAAACAAGTTTCTTTCCCCAGCAGAGTCGCCAATTTGTTGGCCGGATAAATCGTTCTTGCGGACAAGACCGATCTCCCTAGTGTCAGAAGACAATCTAGCAACAAACGAAAAACTAAGTTTGTCTTTCTCTAGATATATTCGTTTTACAAATAAATTCTATGAAGGTGTCGATCCTACCTTCGATCCAAATGTTTATTTGCAGTCGTAGTGCTTCCATCGCATCAATAATCCTTCATCGCAACAAGAGCTCTTTTGTCGCAAGAAAGTATCATCTTTCATCGATCTACAATCACAAACAAGAAAATATCAATAGCATCTGTATAACAAATAATTATAAAACATACCTATCATAGTGATCAAGGAATCTATGAAATAAACGATCAAATGACAGCTTATTGAAATAAACAATCGAACGACAATTTATTGAGAAAAACAAACTTGATTGTATTAACTTTGAAATAATAGAAGAAACTTACAACCTTAGCCTTGATGTCTGCATTCTCTCCTGGGTCCGCGGTGGATTCTCACTGGAGCAAGTCTAAGTCTTGCACTCTTCCTCTAGGAGCATAAAGAGGTATGTGATCTTTCCTCTCAAAAACTCAACAGAAAGAAGACTAAATCTCAACAACACTTCAACTCAATCACACATAAATCTTGAACTCCAATTCTCAATCTCCAAAATCTCAACCTCCAAAATCTAACCATTTGAGGCTAACCAATGCCTCCTTTTATAGAGCAGATGAGGAGGTTAGGATTCCACCTTGGTAGGGATAGAATCCTCCTTCAAAGGGATAGACTCCTCACATTAAGGGATTAGTTCCTTAAGGTGAGGGATACATGCACCTTATCAAAGCGTACTCATCCCCAAAAAATCTCATCTAGAACCTTCTAGAATTGACCTCAAACCAACTTTTTTGGTTTAATTTCGCGCATTTTTTACTTTACATAGGTACCGCATGCATTACATCGGAAAAGTGCGTTCTAGAACGCAACTTTCATCTTCATTACATGCGGACCCTAGCTAAAAACGCATGTAGGCTTCATATTAACTGCGTACCCAAGGTTTTTTGAGCTTTTTAGGGTTTTTTTCTCCAGTTTCAGGGCATGGAATGAGGAACAAAGGTTGTAAGACTTGCAAAGGAGGTAAGTATGAGTGTTTAATGAGCTCATACAGTCAGCAGAATGTCAAGGTGACATTTTTCAGTGTAACATGGAGTTGTATTTAGTTTAACTTAATTAGATTCAGTTGAGCTAGTTGTATCTAGTCTAATTGATTGATACATTAGTGAGAGTGGAGTGAATTAATTAGTTAATTAATTCATAAATAATAACTCATTAATCAACTGAACAATACATTAGTTAACTATAGTGCATGGCAGTTTCAGTGGAGACCAGTGGAGAGATAGGTGAAAGGGCAAGATAGACTATCTTTTGTGACTATAGTGATGCATCCAACACTCAGTGGAGATGCCAATGAGGATTGATTTAATATTGCTTTTATGATGTTATGCATGATTTTCACTAACATCTAGAACATATATATGCTATACAACTAGGGTTTTTTGTTCGTTATTTGCTCATTTACAAATTACGGAGCACAAAGTGTTACAGAGTGTTTGCACCCCGCGGGATCTACTTCAACCGAGGGATATCTGGGTAAGTTATGCAACCTGTAGATTCTAGTTATTTGCATAGAAGTTGGTTTAGTGAGTCCTTCTTGTAATGGCATGCCCCTGATCTGTGAAGGTTAATCAACCCAAGACCTTTAGGGTAACAATTCCTAAAACAGAAATGGTGACTCCACTAGGGAACATACTCTTGTGATTTCCCGTTTGGGTTGTTCTATTTGTCTTGTAGGTTCCTAGCAGTTTTTATCACTTTTTATAGTCTAGGAAGTCTTTTTTCAGTAAGACAGAAGTCTTGGTCTCTTGATCAGGCTTGACCTTTTTGTTTTTCCTTATCTTTATTTCCATACGCAATTTTTTCCTTGCACAGTTGCGTATACCTACTATGTTTTACAAAGGGACCTGCATATACGCGAGTTTACTTTGTTACAGTCGTGTATACACGCTAGTAGCACACTGTAAAAGTGTGTATGGCTGGAAAAATTTGAAATCTTTAATTTTTAGCCCCTGTGGTCTGTTTTGTCTGTGTTGAACCATTCCTGTGGTGTCTTTAAGGTCTTTGGACTATGTATATGGTGATTTTATAGTTTTTTCTCTCTTGTTTTGTGAAAACCTATCCATTTGGAAAATTGCCTTGTTTTGTGTGTTTGAAATTGCAGCTGAAGCACCGAGAGATTTTCTTCAAGTTCTTGGTTGTTCTGACCCATTGGAACTATGAGCCTCTTATTGTTTTCTCTTCTTGGCCCTATGCATTGCTTCACTTATGGTTTTTGCCTCCTTGGCCTATTTTGATTTTCTTGATTTCTCGAACTTGTATTGTTGTGAATCTTGAAAAGTCTCTTTTTGATTTTTTGGATGGTTGTTCATTGCAAGATTGTGCTACTGTGTTGAATCAATTGATTGAGTTTCTTGCTTCTTTTTTCTTGTTTAAGTCCTGCTACGAAATGAGCATAGTTGTCTTGAGCACTTTTGAAGCCTTTGTTGAGATTCATTTGGTTTGATTCCAGTTCTTGGGTAGTTTTTTGTTTGTTTTCTTGAAATCTCTTTTCTTCCATTATAAGTAAAAAGCACAAAAACATTTTATTTTTTCCGTATCTTTTTCTTTGAGTTTTTTTTAACGGTTTCATTACATCTTTTGGAGCTTCTTGGTTGATTTCTAGCCTTCGGTTCTTGGCTTGATTATGAAGAAAGTTTTATTTTGATTTCACTTTTTTATCAAGTGCATTTTTGATGTTCTTATGCATAGGAGTTATGTTTGGAACTAGCCTTGTCTTCTATCAAAAAGTGATTGAACCATTGTCTAGGAACTTTTTTTGCTTCTTTAGAACTAGCATCTTAGGATTTTCATATCATTGGTAGTTTGCATTAAGTGCATTTGAGAATTTTAGTCTTTTTCATAACTTTCTGAATTGTGTAAAGTGTGAGTGTCTGAAAAGAAAAAACAAAGTTTTTACTTATTAGTTCGTAGAACCCATGTAGAGATCACTTTTCATCGAAAGGAAATCATTGCATTTGCATGTAACTAGGTTTTCATTGATTTCTTTTGCGTCATAAAAACACCATCAGTTTCACTTCCATGAGCCCTTGACTTAAGTAACAGCCAAATTAAAATACCGATCTAATTAAAATCAACTAGAAGTTTTTGTATTATTGTCATTAATCATACACCAACTAGCTAGGTTGTAGGGCCTTGGATTAGGTGAGTGAAGAGTTAACTCTCCAAGGCTGCTCAAATTGTTAAACATAGAAAGTTTATTAATGAGTGAAATCCCACACCGTTAAGTTGACTGGGAAATCTCTCCTCCAGAGAGTCAAGCACGAGGGATAGTGCAGGAAGAGAAGAGAGATAATTTCCTCTCCTCTTTTCTGGACCTCGACCTGGGACCGTGTTGGGGTCCCGTGGTCTTGGATGTCAGCTGGAAAATCAAAAGACAAGGCAACATCAGAACCAATCTTTAGAGTTCCAGAATCTAGTCCTCCTGTTCTCAGAGAGGGATCTCTCAAATATTTGTTTGCAAAGGTTTATCTTGTTTGCTTTGGTTATGGATTTTAGACTAGTTATTACGTGCAGATGTTTGTTTGGTTGGGTTGAGTTGATATAGCAGAATATGAAAAGATCTAGGAAAGATAGACATAAAGAAGAAATATCAGGTTCATTGGGCAATGGAGTCAAAATAAGACCATGACAAACTCTTCAAGGGATATGGGATATCAAAGGGCAAATCTAACCTGGCCATAGGATCCTTTGTTTTGGGATGAGATGGACATTAATGATTTTGGAAAAAGAAATTTAATTCTCAACAAAGGGAACTTGAGAAACATGACTTATCAATAAAGAGATATTTGATAGACAGGGCTAACCATAAATTCTACAAACATTCTTTAAGAAAATAATGATTTCAAGACAACTTCTAAAATGAAATCTAAGATTCGGGGAACACCTTATTTCCTCAAAGATCTTATTTTAAAGGATTTAGAAAACATAAAAGATTCACTGATAGTTGCATTCATAGAAGAGGGAACACCTAAATAACATCTGTGTTTGTAACTATAAAGACCTTCAAAACAACTGTTTAAGCAGGGGCAAAGGGTAAGATCAAAACCGACCTCTTTGGTTAACTTAAGACAATGGTACTTCGAAGGGAGATTTCAATAACGACTTTCAAGTGATGGCAGACAAGCAGGGAGAACCATAACATGCTGAAACCAACTATTTGAGCTATTAAGGAAATAAACGAGCATGAAGACTAAAGAGAAGTTTTAAAGCCTCTAAAATACTTCAGCAGAAGAAAACATAAAACAGTGAAGGGTGAACAGGTCTAAGGTGCTTCCAGGAGTCATTTCTTAGCCTAAAACTTTCAGCCTACTGTAGTAAGAAATTATGGAACATAATGAAAACAAGGAAAAAACATTTAACAGTTCAGAGCACTTCACCAATAGCCAAGCTCATGGATCCAATGACAGAGCCTTCTGAAGAAAAGACATGTAATGGCATCATCAAGACATCCAAGACTCCAAATTATTTTCAACTTCAACAGACTTGTATATTTATTTCAGAGAGTTTCAATATTACAACTTGTGATCAAACAGCAACCAACCTTCTCATCTTATGCAGAAGTACTTATAGGAATATGAGGAGGTGAGAACTAACAAAAATATCTCGTGAACCATTAATACAGATTAAATGACTTCTCGGTCTCTTGAGGGGTTCGATGGAGAAGTGTACAGGTGGATCACTGTATTAATGTTTTACAATTAATATCAAAGCTCGGCGGGAGCTTTATTTGACTTTGAGGCTCTATGTTCCGTCCGGAGCAACTCTGCAGCTATTTTATATTACACTCCTTTGGCAGAATTAACTTCTTGGTAGCGCTGGAGGCAGATATTCCCTGAATCAATAACTTCGGCCTCTGTTTGAAAGGTTTGAGGCAACAGGTGGCTCTTGGTAGTAGCTGAGGAATCAATTCGCCTCAGTTGAAGCGGTGGAAACCTTTCTGTCATCAAAACATTTATGATTTTCTTTTAAACTGTGTTTTAGATTGGGGATTAGGCTTTTGATAACGGTCTTAGCCGTAATCCCCATAAAAACCGTCTTCAATCTTCATCTGCTGTGCTCTGTCTTCAAACTGATACTCTTTAACTATTTTTGAATTAAAACAGTGTCTTGTCGATGTGCAGGCCGCACTGGGCTTTTTAAAGGCATCAATGCCCATGAAGCATTGAGAAAACAATGGAGCGAAACCCCGCAGATGGTTCTCTTTAACAGCTCGAAGGCGCAGGAAACGTCTTTCCCAACCCTCGTCTTTCTTTCATTATACAATGGAAAACCATTAAAACACCTGCAAAACACAAAAATAGTTAAGAAATCCTGCGGAAATAGGTTTAAACTGCTTCAGATGGCGGGGGAGGAGCGTAGCCGTCGGATGAAGGCAACTAACGGTGGAGATTTGCGTAGACGAGGCGAAAAGGAGAGTGGGGAGATGAACAAGTCGGAGTAGTTTTGGACCGTCCGATCTGGACACGTGGACGGTCCAGATTCAATCGAAGGGTCTCAATCGGAGGTGGTAAAAAAGGGGATGCGATTGAAAATTTCAGTGCGATTGAAACATTTCGATTGAAACATTCCGATTGAAACATGCCGATTGAAACATTTCGATTGAAACATGCTGATTGAAACATTCCGATTGAAACATTTCGATTGGAACATTTCGATTGGAACATTTCGATTGGGCGATAACCGTTCGATCTGCAGATCAGATCGACGGCCTAGATCCTTTGTTTTCTTGCACCGGCGGGACCCTTATACTTCGTAAGAAACCCATAAATTTCAATAAAAAGCAAGGTTTTGAGTGAAATGGGCGGAATATATATATGATAGGCTGGCGCCTGATTGCGGGGCCACTGGGTGTATGGAGTACCATGGGCCCGGGCTTTATATAACTAGGGCCAATCGTAATCGAAACATTCGGGCCCGGTCTTTTTGATCAACCCATTTTAAATTCTCCGATCGCGATTGCGCAATCGGTCTTTTTGATCAACCCATTTTATTTAAACACGTGATTTTGGAATTTTAAAACAAACTTTGGAATAATGGGTTTTTGGGTTTACAAAGGAAAATATTGATCGGAGGGGGATTCTTCAATGGTTTAGCACCCGATTGCGGGCCCACGGGTAAATGGAATCACAATATGATCTGCGGTTTATGACAAAGGGGCTGATCGTAATCGATATTTTTGAAATGGCTCACAAACATGCACACTTGAATCTTTTCGATGCGATTAGCGCTTTATGTGTTTGGCGCTTGGTTTTTATGATGAGGGCGCATTGGGGAAATGGTTTGGACTTAGCCCAAGGGGCTTAAGTCTATAAAAAGACTTATATTTTTATGATTTTTCACGGTTTTTTAATGGAAACAAAGGGTGCCGAAAGGGTTAAAAAGTGAGTTTTTAACCATGGAAAGGGTGATTTATGAAGGGAAGAAAGGAAAAGATGAATAATAGAGGAAAATATGGGAAGAAAGGGAAAGGAAAAGAAGGTTAATTTCGAGTGGGAGAAAGGGAAAAGGGATGGCTTTGCAGCAGTTTCTTTTCATGGAATTTTTAGCAGAATTTTGAGTATAAAATGGGACAGCAAATGAGGATTTGGGACAAAGGCAGATATCTTCAGGAGTCTTCTAAAAGCTACCAATTTTTAGTGATGAAATTTTGTTCTTTGAAGGCTCAACATATTTAGCTACGGGTGTAAATAAACAAAAAATTATAGTGCCAACAGTTGGCTCCATCAGATGGTGTCTTCTTGAAGGCATCAAGAATTCGCACTTGATTTCTTCCGTGAGGTAATGTGTGCCTCATCCATTGGGCTGCCCTTCCTTTGCTGGATGATCTAGCTTTGCAAAAATGTTTGGCGGCTATGAAAACAATGGACTTTCATCAATACAAACTTTCTACCTACCCAATCCTACTGATCTAACATTTTTTCTTCAACAGAGTGCACTTGGATTGGCAAACTCTTAACAACATTTTATTCTTTTGAAAGCATAAAAAACTAATCTAATTCTACTCCTTATTTCTCCCTGAACTCAGATTAAACAGTTGAGTTCAGATGTTTCTTTACCTAATCTACTGTCTGTTGGGATTAAACTGTCCAACAGACTTTCATTCTCTAATTTCTAAAGCAAAAATTTAAAAACAGCGAAGTCAAGATTAAGCAGTTTGACTTGCTGTGATCTATGGCATAAAAACAAGCTGCACATAGATTATTATTTGCAGAAAAAAAAAAATAGAAGGCTTAAGATCTGAAAGTTTAAGTACTGCCTTCCCTTTCTTCACAGCTCTGTTTTTTACTTTGTTTGAGCTGTCCTTTCTTTTCTTCTGGTTCAGATTTTGAGTGATTTAGAACCAGATTTACACTTTCTTTGACTCAGAAAATAAAACAGTTTTGAGTCATCTCCCTTTGGAAACTTTGGTTCAGATTTTGAGTTTGTTTGAACCTTCAATTTCTATCCTAATCTATCTACTGATAAGCCAAGATTAAACAGTTTGGCAAATCAAATTCACTACCCTATCAGCAGAAAATTGAAAGCTAATTAGTCAAGATTAAACAGTTTGACTAACTAAAAGTGTGTTTTGCAGGAGTGGCATTTAAGCTTGCACACTTTCAGATTTATTTCTCTTTTTGGCATGGGGCTGTGCCTTTCTTGTTTTTCATTTCTGCCCTCTTTTCCTTTTTCCTATTGTTTTTTGTATTTTTGAAGTTTTATAACTTTTGAATGCAATGGTTAGACTATGATATTTACAATGGAGACAAAAATGCTTTGAAACTTAAGACTCTTGGCAGAAGTAATGCTTGAGCATCCTGCCATTGACAGGACCTCCATATAAGTCTTCTCCATTCAATTATTTCAAGAAAAATGTATTATGACCCCTCCCAGCATGAATAATATATGGCCCTTTCCACAAGTTCTCAAACTTGCCATGTTTCCCCTTCTCTTCCCTCCGTGAATCCCACTTAAGAACAACACTTCCAACCTAGAAATTGTTTGCCTTAGTCCTCTTATCAAATTGCTTCTTCATATTTTCTTGGACTAACTGTGTTCTCTCATAAACTTCTTCTCTAGTCTGCTGCAAATGGATTGTTTGGTTGATCCTCCTCTGCATATCATTTTCCTCAACTTGTACTTCTTGAAGGAGTTTTATGACTGGAACTCCTAATGAGGTAGAAAAAATTTCATCCATGCCATAAACTAACTGATAAGGGGACATATTTATTGATTTCTTTGTAGTTAGTCTATCAGCCCATAAGGCATGAACCAACTTACTGTGCCATGATTTTTTATTTTCTTCCAACAGTTTTTTAATGATATTGATGAGACTCTTGTTGGAGGATTCAGCTAATCCATTTCCTTGGGGGTAGTAAGCAGTGGAATGGCCCAAGGTTATATGGTATTTGTGATAGAAATCAACCATCTTTTTGGATTTGAAAGCAGCAGCATTGTCTGTTTTGATTTTTCTGGGACAACCAAATCTGGATAGGATGTGGGTTTCAAGAAACTTGATAATGACAGAGTCATTAGCATTCCTGGTAGGTATAGCTTCTATCCATTTGGTGAAGAAGTCAGTGGCTGTGAGGATCTACTTATGTTGAGTTGAGGAGGATGGATGAATTTCTCCAATGAAGTCCAGCCCCCATTGTTGAAAGGGTGCCCCTCAACTCTGATAGGATGTAGGGGTAAGGGAAGGAGTTTTTTCTTGCCATCAAAGATTTGACACTTATGGCAAGACATGACCAGCTTCTGAGTATCTGGGAAAAGTGTAGGCCAATAGTAACCTGATCTGAGAATTTTGTTTGCTATGGCCTTCCAGTAGAGGTGTCCTCCACATTCACCATCATGTAGCTCGTGCATGATCTTCCCTGCATCATCTTCAAGTAAACATTTAAGCAAAATTCCAACAGCGTTTTTCCAATATAACACTCCGTCTAAAATGCAAAAACTCAAAGCTTTCTGTTTCAAAAATCTAGCTTTAGTTTTAGACAAAGAAGGAGGAGTATTCAAATATAAAAGCACATAAACAATGTCAGCATACCAAGGGGAATTTAGGAAAGTTTCCTCAATAAAAGGGGCATCAGATTCTTCCATTTCTTCCAACACATCCACCATATTTATGTCTAGTGCTTGGAAGTTGGACTCGGCCATAAGTTTTGCTAACCCTTGCCCCTTAACAAGTTTGGTGGGCCTAATTTCCAAGTCATATTCAAGAATAGTTGCAATCCATTTTCCCCTTTTACCATCAGGGTCTTGACTTAGAATATCTTTGACAATAGCATGAGGAACAAAAGCAATTATGTGAGAGTGTAAAATATAAACCCTAAAGTCCTTTAATGCTTTTACTAATGCTAAGGCTTGTTTTTCCATAATGTTATAATTGAGAGGAGCGTCTCTTAGGGCCCTACTAAAAAATGATATCGGTTGTTCTTGTCCGAGATCATTCTTTCGGAGCAAAACTGTAGCTAATGTATGTTCAGATGCAAAAGAAAAAATGTAAAAGTCTTTGGTAAAATCAGGACTAATCAGTACTGGCGCTTGGGTAAGAGCTTGTTTGACCAGTTCGAATGATTGTTTGGCTGGTAAAGTCCATTTTACACCCACATTCTTCTTAAGCATGTTTGTGATGTTTTTCAATAGCTCAGCAAGGTTAGGAATAAACCTTCTCAAAAAATTAATCTTTCCGATGAAAGATTGCAATTCTTTGAGGCTCCTAGGATGGCTGATTTGCAATATGCCATCTATCCTCGTAGGGTCTATTTTGATTCCCTCTTCTGAAATTATGTGACCAAGAAGTTTCCCTTCTTGGAGTCCAAAGAGGGTCTTCTTGGGATTTAGTGACAAGCCAAATTTTCTACATTTTTCAAAAACCTTCCTTAGGTGAATCAAATGTTCTTCATCAGTTTTTGAGAAAACAGTTATGTCATCAAGGTAGATAATTATAAAATAGCCAATATCTTCAGAGAAGGCTATGTCCATGGCCCTTTGGAAGGTGGCCCCTACGTTCATTAATCCGAAAGGCATTTTGACATACATAAAAGTTCCCCAAGGTGTGGTAAAAGCAGTTTTGATTTGATCGCTTGGGAAAACTAACACCTGATTGTAACCCGAGAACCCATCTAATAAGGATATTCTTCTTGATCCAACTACCCTTTGAAGTATATGGTCCATCTTAGGTAAAGGGTAGTTGTCTTTTAAAGAGGCTCTGTTTAAATTTCTGAAGTCAATACAGAGCCTGATATCCCCAGTTTTCTTTCTAACAGAAACTAAGTTTGATACCCATTCCGAAAATCTAATGGGTACTATGATCCCAGCGTTGTACATTTTTTCAATTTCTGCCTTAACCGAAGGCAATAAAAGGGGATTTATCCTCCTTAGTTTTTGTTTAAAAGGCTTTTGATTTTCCTTCAAGGGGATTTTATGCTGGATGATGCTGGTATCATATGATTTCAAGTCTTTGTATTCCCAAGCAAACACATCCTTAAATTCTTTAAAAAGCTTTATGTACTATGATTTTATGTGGGCTGGGAGAGTGCTGGATAGCTTGATCATCTTTGGTTCTGCAAGACTGCCTATGTTTTGTTCTTCTACATTTGTCTCCACAGGCTCCATTCTGGGTTCTTTAGCTACATCGTTGAGATCAAACAGGTGTTCTAAAGGTGTGAGACCTCTTGGAATTTTATCATTTTTTCATTGTAAGACTTCCAAGTCTTCTCGGTCTTCATTGTTCACTACCTCTGCTTCAAAAGGATTTTCGCAATGATTTATATCAGCAGGATATGTCATTTCAGCCTCTGGGATTTGTTCAATATACAAGCAGTTTTCTTCATGGCTAGCTTCTGGTGTTGGTATGCTAAAATCATTTTCTGATTTTAAGAAATCACCTATGTGTTTGTCAGATTCGAACACTTGCCAGTGATCTTCGTTATCAGGCACAACAGGTCTGTGTTTCACCTTTATACTGAGTTGTTCATTTATCTCAGGTACTTGGCAATTGCTGGCAGTGAAGGCAAGTTCATTTGCTAGATGATTTCGTGCTCTAGGGATAAAAATGAGTTCATATTTTTCGAAAGTTTTTAACAGGTCAAGGGCAGCATTTCGATATTCCCTAAGCTTGGGATTCTTGGCTGAGTATTCTCCTTTGATTTGTTTGATGATAAGCTCAGAATCCCCTAAAATGGATATCCTTTGGGCTTCTAATTCTTTAAGCAGTTGTAAGCCTAGGAGAAGTGCTTCATACTCAGCAATATTGTTAGTGCATGGGAAGTCTAATTTGTATGAAAAACTCTGATTTGTGTTTTGAATCCAGACACCTGCCCCTGCACTAGTTTTATTACAAGATCCATCGAAATTTATTGTCCAAAGTATATTTGACTCATTCTCATTTTCTTGTCGCTGTTGATCGTCAACGTTTTGAAGTTTATTCGAGGTGAAATTTGGTGGGTCTATATTTTATTTACATGGTTGAGTAATTTCATCTTCGTTATACAAGATAAATGAATCTAAACTTGATTGAATAGAATAGATCGGAGTGTTGTTTGGTTTGTCCATGTTACTCACCATATAATTCATGTGGGCTTCCCTGTATAGTCTTCTATTTTGGTTAAAAACAGGGATGGTGGCATAAGACATGTCCATTTGAAGGCTTCCCTGAAGTTTGGCTCCCCATGATCTTGATAAAAGCATGCCATACTTAGGGGGAATGTCAGCTACCACGATGTCCATCACTAGATTCTTGGCAGGGATCTGAGCTAAGTTAACACATAAATATTTGATTAAACCCAAACATTTGACTCTACTTGAGTCAAAGGAATACAAATCTTTGTAGGGTTTAGTAATTTCTAAGCCTAAGCTTTCCATTACTACTTTGGGCATTAGATTGTGTGAAGCTCCGGAATCTAACATGGCATTGTGTAGAATTTTATCGTGTATGCTCAAACTGACATAGAAGGGAGGGACTGGTCCTTCTTGATATTTTCTTTCAACTTCTGGGCCAAACAACAGCTCAGGCTTGTCGTCTGTCAAGTTTAAGGTGTCAGTATCACTTCCTAAGTTTAAAGCTTTTAAAACTTGGTTTTTGTACACATCTTGGGTTACTAGTTCAGCTAGGGGGATGGTAATCTTAATCTTGGCAATCTCCCCCTCAAGGCTGAAAGGAATAATTTATTTGTTGATATTTACATCTGTTTTTTCAGTTAAATTCCTTTCAGCAATTTTACTTTGCTGAACTTGGTTTGGGATAGTAATTGGGATGGTTTTATTGGGAGTACTAGCTGAAGTGCTAGGGGTACTTTTTTCAACATTTGGCTGGATTCCCTTGTCTTTATTTGAGTCTATTTTCTTGGCCGAAATGTTGGTTTTTTTTGTTGTCTTTTTGGACTGGTTTTCCATGTTCTTCTTGACAGCAATGCTAGTATTCTTATCTTTTGAATTATCTACACTTCCCTTGCTCCTAAGATCATACTGTTTGTGCACCTCCATGATTGCATTTTCAAAACCCAATCTATAGTCATCAGAATCTTCATAGGTGTTTGTATTTTGATCATTTGAGAAGAAACCTTGTTCTTCATCGGTGAGGAAAACCTCATCCCCACTGTCTGATCCAATCAAGTTTACATGTGATTCTTCCAATCTTTCCAACTCCCTGTCTTCCTCATATTGATCTACATAGTTCTATTGAAAGGGAGGTCTGATTTGTTGGTCACTTTCTTTTTGCTTATCCTGATTGTTATCTTTTCTATAATTCTAATTTCTATTTCTGTTTTGATTGTTTTGAAGTGCAGTCTGGCTTTGATTTGCTTGTGCTTTCTTAATTATGCTCATCTCTTTCATCATTTCTTCCAACATTCTCTCCATTTTTTAGCTTGAAGTAGAGGGAGGGGATTCCTCTCTGAAAGATACTCTCTTCTCAGTTTTCATTCTTGCTCTCTTTTCTATTAAGTTTACTTCCACGGAAAGGGCACCTCTTTGCATATCTTCCAAAGTTGCAAAAACTCTTTCTCTGAGTGAATATGTCATGTCTGGGTCAAACCCTTTAGGAAATTTGTTTAAAGCTGAGCCCTGAGGAGGTTTTAGTTCAGGGGAAAGTGTGTTATACACGCTGTTAAATCTGGTACAATAAGCTTGTACACTTTCCCCAGGGTTTCTATGGAGATTGTTATAATCAGCAAGGACTTGGAGAGGATTTTTTCTCACTTCCCACTTGTTTAAGAATGTTTGATGGAAGCCTTGGAGGTCATTTATACTACGGGGGGCTAAACCTTTAAACCATTTTCTTACTTCTCCCCCTAAGATCTGAGAAAACAGTATGAGTTTCATAGAATCATCATCAATTTCATTTCGATCAAAATAGTCATTCATCTTATCCACATGTTGTGATGCAGTTGTAGCATTATTAGCATCATATAATGGAATTTTGGACTGATAGTCCTGTGGAAGATTGACTAGTGGTATATTAAGGGCTAAGGGAGCATACCATGCTGCCATGATATGTGGTGGGGGTGGATTAACAAGTGGTGGATTAACAAGAGGGGAATTTGGTTGGAGTGGAGTGGTTTGAACAGTGGATGAATGGTGTACAGAAGTGGATGGAACAGCAGTAGATTGCTGAGCTGATTTTGGATGAGAGACACCTAGGTTAAAAAGAAAATGTGGATCAGGAGGTGTTGATTCTCTATCAGGATATTCACTCACTTCCGGGGATGAAAGTGAAGACTCAGAATCTATCTGAATTATATCATCAAATGACCTAGTTTTAAATGGGTTTAATAAGTCAACTTGTGATTGTTGTAGAGCTAAAAGATTTTCAGGAACTGATTTAGCTCTCAAGGGTGATCTGAAAACAGTTGAAAATTTAACCTTAGGAGACTTCCAAAGGATACTTTCTGGGTCATCAACTATCTCAGGTGGATCGGGGTCAGGATGGGCTCTAGTATAAATCTTCCTTGAAGCCACTATGCCGTAATTTGAGATCCAAATGACAGGAAAAGTTCAACCAAGTATGACAATCTTTGAGAGGTTAACTGATCTGTTTACACAAATTTTGATCTTACAATCCTCTAACTGGATTAGGAAACTGTATAATGGTAAGGGTTCTTTCTAGTGGAGTCTTTAAGGTCTGCTCAGGATTATGGAGTCGCCAGGTGGAAGCTTTTTAGCTCCTAAGGAGGTAAAAGGTTTTATGGTCCACCACCATGTTTATTATGAAGCCAAACTTGAAATATTTTTGGGTTTTTCTGAGTTTATTTTGTTTTTATAGGTTAAGAGAGTGTTCTAAGTCTGATTTTTCACTTAGCTAAGGTGTTCAAACAAACAGAGTTGCTCTTATGGCTTGGTAACTGGTTCCTTCAAGGTTTGATAAGGATTTAAAGGAATCCTAAGGGTTACTTAGTTTGTCACTGATTCAAAAGAGTCCTATCATGATTGCCATTATGTTAGGCAGTGCTTGAAGAAATTTACTTATGTTATACCGGACCTAAAGTTGAAGGAAAGGTTTCACAAACCTCTAATTCTCAGCAGGTCCCACCGTGATCGCCATTATGTTGGTGTCCCGTGTTTTGACAGTTTGGCAAATCAAAAGACAAGGCAACATCAGAACCAATCTTTAGAGTTCCAGGATCTAGTCCTCCTGTTCTCAGAGAGGGATCTCTCAAATATTTGTTTGCAAAGGTTTATCTTGTTTGCTTTGGTTATGGATTTTAGACTATTTATTACGTGCAGATGTTTGTTTGGTTGGGTTGAGTTGATACAGCAGAATATGAAAGGTCTAGGAAAGATAGACAGAAAGAGGAAATATCCGGTTCATTGGGAAATGGAGTCAAAATAAGATCATGACAAACTCTTCAAGGGATATGGGATATCAAAGGGAAAATCTAACTTGGCCACATGATCCTTTGTTTTGGAATGAGATGGACATTAATGGTTTGGAAAAAGAAATTTAATTCTCAACAAAGGGAACTTGAGAAACATGACTTATCAATAAAGAGATATTTGATAGACAGGGCTAACCATAAATTCTACAAACATTCTTTAAGGAAATAATGATTTCAAGACAACTTCTAAAATGAAATCTAAGATTCGGGGAACACCCTATTTCCTCAAAGATCTTATTTTAAAGGATTTAGAAAACATAAAAGATTCACTGATAGTTGCATTCATAGAAGAGGGAACACATAAATAACATCTGTGTTTGAAACTATAAAGACCTTCAAAACAACTGTTTAAGCATGGGCAAAGGGTAAGATCAAAACCGACCTCTTTGGTTAACTTAAGACAATGGTACTTCGAAGGGAGACTTCAATAATGGCTTTCAAGTGATGACAGATAAGCAGGGAGAACCATAACATGCTGAAACCAACTATTTGAGCTATCAAGGAAATAAATGAGCATGAAGACTAAAGAGAAGTTTTAAAGCCTCTAAAATACTTCAGCAGAAGAAAACATAAAACAGTGAAGGGTGAACAGGTCTAAGGTGCTTCCAGGAGTAATTTCTTAGCGTAAAACTTTCAGCCTACTGTAGTAAGAAATTATGAAACATAATGAAAACAAGGAAAAAACATTTAACAGTTCAGAGCACTTCACCAACAGCCAAGCTCATGGATCCAATGATAGAGCCTTCTCAGGAACAGACATGCAACGGCATCATCAAGACATCCAAGACTCCAAATTATTTTCAACTTCAACAGACTCGTATATTTATTTCAGAGAGTTTCAATATTACAACTTGTGATCAAACAGCAGCCAACCACCTCTCATCTTCTGTAGAAGTACTTACAGGAAGATGAGGAGGTGAGATTCTAACAAAATATCTCAAGGACAGTTAATGCAGAGTGAAGACTTCTCGACCCTTTGAGAGGCTCGAGGGAGAAATTTACAAGTGGATCACTACATTAACTGTTTCACAATAAATATAAAAGCTCGGTGGAAGCTTTGTTTGACTTTGAGGATCTGTGTATGTTTTGGAGTAACTCTGCAGGTATTTATTCATAGGTCTCCTTGCAGAAATAACTTCTTGGCAATGTTAGTGGCAGATATTTCTTCGAGTAATAACTTCGGCCTCTGTTCTGAATGGTTCGAGGCGACAGGTGGCTCTTTGGTAGCTGAGGAATCAATTCGCCTCAGTTGAAGTGGTGGAAACCTTTCTGACATCAAAACATTTATGATTTTCCTTTAAACTGTGTTTTAGATTGGGGATTAGGCTTTTGATAATGCTCTTAGCCGTAATCCCCATAAAAACCGTCTTCAATATTCATCTGCTATGCTCTGTCTTCAAACTGATACTCTTTAACTATTTTTGAATTAAAACAGTGTCTTTTCGATGTGTAGGCCGCACTAGGCTTTTTAAAGGCATCAATGCCCATGAAGCATTGAGAAAACAATGGAGCGAAACCCCGCAGATGGTTTTCTTTATCAGCTCGAAGGCACAGGAAACGTCTTTCCCTACCCTCAGCTTTCTTTCATTAAACAATGGAAAACCATTAAAACGCCTGCAAAACACAAAAATAGTTAAGAAATCCTGCGGATATAGGTTTAAACTGCTTCAGATGGCGGGGGAGGAGCGAAGCCATCGGATGAAGGCAACCAACGGTGGAGATCTGCGCAAAGAGGCAAAAAGAGGAGCGGGGGGGGGAAAATATAAGTCGGGGTGAATCTGGGCCGTCCGATCTGGAAACGTGGACGGTCCAGATTCA